>QLTV01001840.1:233806-251983 GCA_003457575.1 Thermophis baileyi
AATAAATAAATAAATAAATAAATAAATAAATAAATAAATAAATAAATAAATAAATAATCAAGGAGAGAAGCAACCTAGAACTAAGGAGAAATTTCCTGACAGTTAGAACAATTAATCAGTGGAACAACTTGCCTCCAGAAGTTGTGAATGTTCCAACACTGGAAGTTTTTAAGAAGAGGTTGGACAACCATTTGTCTGAAATGGTATAGGGTTTCCTGCCTAAGCAGGGGGTTGGACTAGAAGAACTCCAAGGTCCCTTCCAACTCTGTTATTCTACTTTGTAGAGAGGAGATTTATGTACTGGGAGGCAAGATTGGACTAGATGTGGGGTTCTCAAACTGTCTGGTGTACCTTTCTTTGGGAGGTGCAGACAGAGGCCAGGGGACTTGTGAGAAACCTTTTAGTTTTACATTGTTACAATATTATAATCTACCTTTCCCAAAGTTTCATTGTATTGTTTTCATCGTTCATTTATGCTCATTTTGGCCTTTTGATATTTAGGGGAAGTGTGTACATTAAGGATATACTAAAGGAAGGTGTGATGGCAAAAAGTTGAGGAACCCCCTGGGCTAGATGATTTCCAAGATCACATTGATAATTTAATAATATATTCAGCTTATTGTTTCTTTGTGGTTTCCCTGATACGAAGATAATAATTTTGTTTTATTTTTCACCAAAAGGTTAAAAAACTTTAAAGAAGAGTTATAACTCTTATGTCTGGCTCTGCACTTTCTCCTGTGAACATTTCCATTCTAATCTTTGAAAAGGAAGTGCTGTTACCAACAAGCAGAGATGTGGCAAAGAAATATCATGCCCATAAAGCAGCTTCTTGTGTAGCTAAATTGTACCTTAGATGAGTTCACCTCCAGGCTACCAAGACATGAAGCAAGTGATGTATATCAAACCAAACAGGTGATTTGTGGGTGCTAAATGTTCATAAAGACAAGATGAAAGAGCTCTTCAGGAACTGGGCTGTAAATCAGTCCTCACCTGTAATCTTGGAGAGGGAGGCATTTCTGTTTTTAGGCCTTTCAAAAGTTGTATCCACCACAATATGGAAAATTTAAGTTAGCTGATGAGTCTGGAATGTACCTACTGCTTTAAATAAATAGTACTGGCCAACTGCCTCCTGGAAGTAAATTCTCAAAAACCTACAGTTTAGAAACAGTGTAATACAAATATGTTTCAAAAGATGATATTTCTTATTTTCATCCTGAGAGATAATAAAAAATTCACTGCACATTAAATGAATGGGGAGGGTGGGAGAGAATGATTGATTGATTTGGAAAGCAAGGCTGCAGATTTCATTCAGTGCTGGAAATAAAGAAACAAGACACAAGAACTCAATTGAGGCCACAACCTTTAACCTTATTTACACATGGTTCTGCAAGGCATATATTTTCCCCTGCTGTCAGTCACTACATATAGCCAATGGTATCATCAGAACAGGGTTTGGAGGAAGAAGCATGAACAGAAGGCCTCCATGTTCATCAAACCTTAACATATTTTAAAGTAAATAAAGTATTTTCTAAAAAGGACAAGAAGTCCACTATCTGAAATTTCCTAATGGCATCAGTGGATAACTCTTTTGTGTGAAGATGCCATTAGCATATGCCACTATGCTTAAAAATCTGACCAAGCTTAGCAGTATCTCCTCTGTGATGCACATTCACAGACAAAGTGAAGGAGATATATTTATATAAAAAGTTTGGCATGTCTCTAAAACAGACTGAAAATTCTGAAAGTTGAAGTCCACACATCTGAAAGTTGCTTGGATTGAGAAACACTACTCTAGAGAATCCTAAACTTTTCTCCTGAATCTAATAGCCTGGAAGGAAGCCACAAATTTTAAAATCTGCCTTTCTCTTTATTATTAATAATACCGTTAAAATGTGTAAACACAGCAATTGCTGGTTTTCTCCCCTCAAAATTTAAAAAAACAAAACAACCATTCTACTGTTGTAAGGAATATCCTTCTGGGTTCAGTTCCAAGTGGGGGAAAAGACACTGGATTCCTGGAAGTTGCTTGGAAAGAAGGTTTAATGGTGGACAGGAGCACATGGCAGGGGCTCCTGAACAGAAAAAGGTGGATCACATGCTTCCATGTGAAGAGAAAAAGGGGAGAGATGCTGAGAGTGCCCTGGTTTTATGCTCTCTGTTGGGCCAAGGTGGGGGCTACTAGGAGTGAGTCTATTTTCTGCCTAAAAACATGTTTCCAGGGATATTCTATATATTCTGCCTTTTTAATATTTCCTAGGATATTTCATTTTTCTAGGAGAGGGGTGGGTGCTAACTTCCTACACTACCAACCAACAACTAGCAATAATATCTGTTCATTGTTCTGGGCAAAGGAGGTAAAAATCCCAATTTGTCAATCGCCTCCTAGTGCAGATTTCCATACTAATACCTGCAGTAATAAAATCTTCCTTTTGGAATTAAAAATGAACGAAGGTATTTCTGAAGGATCTTCCTTTTGGAATTTTAAAATGAAGGAAAGTATTTCTATTTCAGCTGCATTTAACTAATGTATGTATGTATGTATGTGATGTGATGTGATGTGTGTGTGTTCACACATACATATCACATCATCTTGGATTAATTTTTTTCTGTTTCTGAAAAAACAAAATGAAGGCTGAAATACTTGGTATTTTTAGATCAAGATGACGTGCAGGTTAAGCAAGCAGCATTCTAGCACAATGTTCATTTACAAGAGTGCCTTATAGGCATCCTTAGAAATTAAAAATAGTGGGTAGCTACAATCAGACTTTTTTCTGCAAATTGTTTACTAAATTGTTTACCCTATCAAACTAAGAGTGGAAATAACAATTTCTTACAGGCAGTTACTTTTTCAGCATCTTATACAACTCCTTATTGGAGAACAAGGCAAAAGAAAACATATTCTATAATCCTAGTCAACGCAGATACTGAACGTGGATGAAATTGAAGCTACAACTCAAGTAGTATTTAGTCATTCTTCATTTGCAGGACATTTGGAGGAAAAGCTGAATAAAAAAGTTAAGATTTTGAATTACTAAATTCTGTATAGTTAGCAAATCAATCTCTGTGAGTACATGAAATACACACAGTCCTGTTTAAATGAAAAAAGTTGGAATGGGATTTACCTTCTCTCCTAAAGAAACATGAACAGAATTTAAGAAGAGTAATTGAGTTGGATTCTGGCATTTGTAAATGTCAATCTATTCTGTGTTGCTAACACTTATAATTAATAGAAGAAAAACAAATGTTAAAGACTTCTTGCTGTATGATTTGTTGTTTGATATTAATTTTCCCTACTTCATCATTTATGTCATCTAAGTTCTCATTACACTAATGTAGTACATGGAAATTAATATCTTTTTTTACTTCCAGAATTTCCTATATAAATATGATTATAATCACAAAGCCAAAAATCCTAGAACTCTTTGCTCTTCTCAGAATACCACTTAATGGCTTTGAAATGACAAGTTACTGAAAATTATTTCTTCATAATATTTTTATTGCATTTTCTCTCTGCTTTGAAACCAAAAGAAGAGGCAATCAATATCTGTGGTTGTTCAGAAAAAACCTAAACTCCTTTGAGTTTGTCCAGAATGTCTTGTTTTGTTTTGTAATCAGTCAAGCAACTGACATTTATTGCAGAACTTTCTTTAGAAAACTGTACAAATATAGCAGCATAAGTATTTTAAAACACTTGACATTGTTATTAATAATAATAATATAATAATATTTTATTTCGTCAAGCTTAGATAACAGATATAAGTATAAACAGAGCTATGAATACATGAAATGGATACAAATAAAAGGGAACATTAGGACAGGGACGGTAGGCACGCTGGTGCGCTTATGCAACATATTACTGCCTCCCCTCCCCTCCAAAACAACATTTCTGCAAAATCAGAATTAGCAATTTTAAAAAATTACATTGTAACCTTCCTAACATACTTATTTTCTATCTTTAGGGGCCTTCTTCTTAATATGGGAGAGAATTGAAGCTATTTATCTCTTCTATAGTAGAAAGAAAGTGATAAAGACTTACACATTTATCATATAAACCTCCTGCAGTTTGGCCTTTAGATTAAAAACTAGGCAACAACAAGCAGAGAAAGTGCAGATGTATGCATCAAGTTCTAAGGGGAACAATTATAAGTCAGACATTACAATTAATACATTAATTAAGTTTGGATTCTTGGGAAGAAGGAATAAAAGCCAAATCCATCTACTTTAAACATTTTCACCAGCTTTCACTAACAAATTCCTGGTTTCCAAAAGTCAATTCTAGAACTTGGAAAGGCAAAGGAAAACAATTTTAATTTTCCTCTAAAATTTTAATAGATTTTTTTTCACAGAGCAGCAGTGGCTCACGGAGAGATATAATTTGCATGCCACATATTTTTTTGTTTGAACTGGAATATTGATTTATTTTTCTTCATATTATCAATCCTAACCCAATATAAGTCAAAAGACAAGATAGCAGAAATAACAGACATACTTACGATCCAGTGGTGGGTTGCTACCGGTTCGCACTGGTTCTGCATCCGCATGCTCCCGTTCCCGAACCGGTAGCAAAGGTAAGTGGAACCCACTACTGTTACGATCACTGTTATTGGTCAAGTTGCCAACAAGTTTAATCCAAAGTTGGATGCTGTTGTGAATATGAAAGTTTTACTTAGGCACAATTTATGGAATTTATATAGAAGTGTGAACAAAAGTTTTAATAAGATGCACCTTTTTCTCAGGAAATTGGCATGTGTTGTTCCATATATCACTTGACAGTAAGTGGGGAAACTGCAGCATTTCTTTGGAGATAATCATTATTTCTACCCTGAAAGTAACATATGAACATCCCTAAATTAGATCGGAGCAAATTATCGGGAGTCATTCAAATCCTTGTCAAGTTTCACTGTGGGTGTGAAAATCACCCTGTATAACTGTCAGTGGAAATGAATGTACTGCATGAATGGTGCGATAATTTTTGTTGTTGTTGTTTGCTTCAGTTCTTGTACTATATTTAAACCAAATGTTTTACCTGGTTTGGCAATTAAGAATGTAGCACATTTATATGTTCCAAGCACTCCATAAATGTTTTGATTCAGAACTCAAATGTTTATAGTTTAGCCTTAAAGTTCTCAAAATTTCTGTCTTGGAACAAACATCTGTGGAGTCTCTTATTTGTCATGAACAACATACAGACTGACTGCAATCAATTGGCAATCATATCTCTTCTAAATTAAGAACATAAGAGTTCATTCTGGGCATGCCCATGCATTTCAAAGCAAACAGAACTTGGCTGATGCAGGGAACTCAGATGTACAGCCTAATAAGAAGAGACTGCAGAAGAGTACTACAGAGAGGGAAAGAGGGAGGGAAGGAAGAAAGAAAGGAAGGAGGGCCTGGATAAAAGCTTACTTACTTTCAGGGCATAACACAAATTTGAATCTACTTTCCCTCATCTAATACAATATTATTACCACCACATCAGACTTTTTTCCCTGCTGCTTTCTTTTGGCTCCTTCATTTTGAGACCACCACAAGACCACTGTCGCCAGCCAATGCTATTATAATGGATTTAAACCTGTGCTTTTAAAGGGCACTGCTCTCAATGGTAGGAAGCAGGCATATTGCCATGGCTGAAGGCCAGATGAGTGAAGGAAAATGCTGTTTTCTCAATGCTCTTCATAAATATTAGCACACTTGTATTAATTTTGAATGTGGTATAAAATTATACTGAACTGTCAGTAGTCAAGGAGATGAAGAGTGTTCCCTCTTCTTTTCAGTTCTCCAGATGCCACCAAATGACTAATGTAAAAAAATTAGTCAAGGTAACTTGGGATAAACAGACTTTGGACCATAGGGTAAGGAAGGGATTAAAAACCTGCGAAGCATAAAAACTAATAGAATAGAATTAGATAAATACTTGAATAAACATTGATATCTCTGAGTTTAAGAACATGGTATTTAGTATCAATATCTTCAGTTTTATATTTTCAGGAAAAGAGAAGTGAACCATTCTATAACTGGTGTCTTTACCATGCTGGAGAAATATAAATCAGTGGTGGGATTCAATTTTTTTTACTACCGGTTCTGTGGGCATGGCTTGGTGGGCATGATGTGGCTTGGTGGGCGTGGCTTGGTGGGCGTGGCAGGGGAAGGATATTGTAAAATCTCCATTCCCTCCTCGCTCCAGGAGAAGGTTACTGCAAAATCCCCATTTCCTCCCGAGTCAGCTGGGACTCGGGAGGCAGAGAATAGATGGGGGGAGAGGCCAGTCAGAGGTGGTATTTACCAGTTCTCTGAACTACTCAAAATTTCCTCTACCTGTTCTCTGAACTACTCAAAATTTCCGCTACCAGTTCTCCAGAACTGGTCAGAACCTACTGAAACCCACCTCTGATCTAAATGTAAAGAGAAGAATGTCTGCAGTGATAGATAGAATCCTCCATTCTTCCCTCTTGTCTTTTTCTTCATTACACACAGAGTTACACAATCACCACCATACTTTTTGTTTCCCTACCTGTTGTCTGCACTCTTTGCCAGCTGTTGGAACACACGAGATCAGGGGTGTCAAACTGGATTTCTTCGAGGGCCAGATCAGCATTGTAGTTCTCTTCCGTGGGACGGCCGGTGGGGGGCGGTGACAGGATGGATGCCTCTTGCAGCACCCTGCTGGCTGAAAATGGGGCATGGGGGGACCCGCACGCAGGCCCCCCATGCCGTCTTTGGCCTGCACAGCCTCCTGCTGCATCCTGCTGGCCAAAATGGGGCGTTTTGGCCAGCAAAGTGATGCAGGAGGCCATCCAGGCCAAAAACGGGGCATGGGGGGCCGTGCGCAGCTCCCCGCATCCCATTTGACTGCCAGAGGCACAGTGGGCTGGTCCTTTATCTATCCAGGTTGGCCCCGCAGGCCGCATCCGGCCCACGGGCCTTGAGTTTGATACCCCTGCATGAGATCAATAAAAACCTTAAAAATACGCTACCCAAGAAACTCAAGCTACTGAGCCCTGTTTCATTTATAACATCTTCTTTGAGATCCCTACACTCTACTATATAGTTCATTGGTTTCTTCATAATTCATAAGATTTTGGCAATCTGAAATCTTGTGTGATAAACCAATTTTGAATTCTTTTGCCTTCTTCTTTTAGGTAACAATTCTGAACTCTCTTTCACCCACCCCAAACTTAACAGTGTATTTTTCATCTTCTATTACTTCTCACAGACAGACATACAAACTTTAAAATTACTTCACTTCACTAGAAATCCATACATTAAACCTGCTAGACTAGTAAGAGCAGGCAGCTGCCCAATGAAAGATCTCTGCCAATTATTCTACAAACTATCACTCATTTGACTGAAGGAATGCAGTTACCCCTAATGAGGGTGAAACCAGCTATAGAATGTGATTTTTTTTTTCATTTTAATACTGATTACAGATTGATAATACAGATGTAATTTTATTTAGGGAAATTATAATTAGAATATTATTTAGGAGAAAAAATATTCAGACAAGCTTAAAATTCCATTTAGATGGGATAAGTTGGAAGAGGCAATAGCAGATATTCAAACCAAACTCTCTGCAAAAAGCAAAACCTTTTCTGAAAAATTTAAAAAAGAATTGAATAAAATATAAATGAAAGTGACAATCATAGATGAGAACAAATAAAAGCCACAATTAATACGAGACTGAAGAGGATTCCACTTTGGGTATTATAGGCATTGACATTTATTTATTTATTTATTTATTTATTTATTTATTTATTTATTTATTTATTTATTTATTTATTTATTTATTTATTTATTTAGTCATTCATTCATTCATTCATTCATTCATTTGAACCAGGGGTGGGTTCTAACTTATTTATTTATTTATTTATTTATTTATTTATTTATTTATTTATTTATTTATTTATTTATTTATTTATTTATTTAGTCATTCATTCATTCATTCATTCATTCATTCATTTATATTTATTTATTTATTATTTTTCATATTTCTCTCTTGTTTTTTCCAAAATCTTTTCCAAAATCTTTTCTAAAATCCCATTCTTAATGATGGATTATAAATGTTTAATGTGGAATATAAATAGAGCAAATGTTCCTCAAAATATTTCATTGTTTGAAAAGTTAAAAGGTTCTGAAGACAAAATGAGAAAATTAGGAGAGATTTTTTTTAAAAAAAGAAATATAAGTTAAGGGCATTTGCAGATGATTTGGTGTTAACTTTGGATGATCTGCTAGAGGAAGTAGGAACATTAATGGGAAAATAAAAGGATTTTGGTATGTTAGCAGGTTTTAAGATTAATAATCAGAAGGCAAAAATGTTAATGGAAATGATAGAGAATACTAGTTACAAAATTAAGAAAAAAGTAATATTCTTAGTTATTACTATGACAAATATGAATCGTACATTCCTTCAGAATAATTATGTTGAAATGAAATTAAGGAGGACATGTTAAGATGGGAGTAATTAAAATTGTCACTGTTGAGGAGAATCTCTGTGATAAAAATGAATGTTTTGTCAAGAATGATATTTTTGTTTCAAACAATACCTGTTTGACAATTGACGTGCCATTTAAACAATGGAAGCATGTTACACCTAAATTTATATGGCAAGGGGGAAAAATGAGTTAAATATAACATTTTACCAGATGCAAATGAAAGAGGAGGATTGAATTTACTAGATTTGAAATTGTATTTTGCTGCTTGTTGTTTAGTCTGGATGAAACAATGGATGTACCTGATGTACAAGAGACTTTTAGAGTTAGAAGATCATGATCTGATGTTTGGATAGCATGGATATTTATGATAATATTTATAGATACTTATAGACAAGCCACATTGAAGATATACACCAACACTCCTGCAGCTAGTTTCATTTTTTGCTATGAGATCAATGTCATATGAATGGTAGTTTCTCTATAGGATATTAATCTTGACAAGTTTAATCTTGATACATTGAAATTTTCTTATTACATATATGAGATGGATTTTTCTTTTATTGTTATTCTCCATTTTCAACATTAGCTATCATTCAAGTATTGCTCTGCACTACCTATGAAAGGTATAATTTAAGACATTCATCTAGCACTGAACCATAGAGCAAAGCTTGAATATCTGGATAAACTAAGTATTAATGCATAAAGAGCCTAGCATGAATGAAATGTGTGAAAACATAAAGCAAAGGTAGAGAATAGTCATGCAGTTATTAATCAAGTCAAACAACATTAACTCTATCTGAGCCAAAAACAAGAAATACAAGAGATAGGCTTTTTGCTTAAATGTGTTACCAGATCAAATAGGAAGATATATAATTGTTCCTGTCACTCAAGTCATATGAACAGCTGAATTAAGTTTAACCATAATACCCCAAATATTATTACAATAGCTCACCACAATAGACATGAACACAGCTACAGCAACCTTTGCCATACCTCATACTTAGGAGAAGGCAGGGGTGGGCTACACTTACCTTCCCTACTGGTTCTGATCATGACGGAAGTGCTCGCCCCCATCATGTCGCGCAAAACACCCAGAAATGACCCTCTGCGCATGCACAGAAGCCTTTGCGCATGCGCAGAGGGTTTTTTTTCAAGCCGCGGCGACCGGAGGACCGGTTCGGGAGCATGGACCTCCAGTCTTTGCTGCCGGTTCGGTGAGTGGCGGTAAATTTCTGCTACCGGTTCTAAAGAACGGGTCCAAACCAGCAGCAACCCACCTCTGGGAGAAGGTGCAGAGGATGCTGAAAAACAGTGCAGTGAGGTATGCCATGATTGGCTTCTGCCTGCTATCAGCAAAACCACAATATACGCTTTGGATGAGTATCTCTGGGAGTAATGCTACTGCTAAAAAGCCATTTAACTCCTAGCCACCTGCCACATTTCATTTGGCTCCAACAATCCATTTAGTGAACTCTGTATTGATGGCTTTCATATGTAAGTGTTGGAAATCTTCCCACATCACTTTCATTTTGGGAAGCAGCTGCCGATTGCCAAGTCCCTTTCATGGTTACATGAAAGAAGCAAGCCTGACTCAGAAGCTCTTCAGGAAAAACAGTTCTTGTCATTTGATCAATTCTAGCCAGTATTATACAAATCTGCTTTGGTTAGAATTCAGCTGTAGGAATGTTTTCTATTCTTCTCTCTGACATCCAGATTCCTTATTTCATTACCTGTCTAAAACAATTGTTTTTTATTTCGAGAAAATGATGGAAACTACTATACACCTTCAGGGCAAAAAGAAAAGCTTCAAATAAATTCAAACCAACAAACAAATCGATATTTTGGGATATGTTAGAAAATGAAAGAAAATAAAATTTCAATCTATAACATTAGAGTTTGAAGATTTCAGTTTCAGATCATCTATCTGACATAGTTTCACCACCCTTAGCTAGAAATATCCTATCCTTTAAGAAAATAGGGAAAACATAAAAGTATCATCATGGAAGAAGACAAATTATGTAATAGTTTTGGAGATAACAATTAAAGTATCATACTAAAATTCACAATATGACAATACATAACAATCATGTTCCAGTGGAAGGATAATTTGGTATTTCCTTTATGACTTAAGTACCATATCTCAAATAATTTAACAGGTAATTTTGGCATAGCCATCTTTGAATCTGTTTTGATCTTGTGCTAGCATTTGGTTTATGTTTAATAGCTTCCCTTTTATGTATCTGTGTGTATGAGAGCAGAGCAGAGCAGAGCAGAGCAGAGCAGAGCAGAGCAGAGCAGAGCAGAATAACAAAATTGGAAGGGACCTTGGAGGTCTTCAAGTCCAACCCCTTGCTTAGGCAGGAAACCCTATACCATTTCAGTCAAATGGTCAAACTTCCACTGTTGGAACATTCACAACTTCTGGAGGCAAGTTGTTCCATTGATTAATTGTTCTAACTGTCAGGAAATTTATTCTTAGTTTTAGGTTGCTTCTCTCCTTGATTAGTTTCCATCCATTGCTTCTTGTCCTGCCCTCAGGTGCTTTGGAGAATAGCTTGACTCCCTCTTCTTTGTGGCAATCCCTGAGATATTGGAACACTGCTATCATGTCTCCCCTACTTCCTTCTTTTCATTAAACTAGACATACCAATTCCAGCAACCATTCTTTATATGTTTTAGCCTCCAGTCCCCTAATCATCTTTGTTGCTCTTCTCTGCACTCTTTTTAGAATCTCAACATCTTTTTTACATCGTGGCAACCAAAACTGGATGCAATATTCCAAGTGTGGCCTTACCAAGGCATTAAGTGGTATTAACACTTCATGAGATCTTGATTCTACCCCTCTGTTTATGCAGCCTGGAACTCTGTTGGATTCTTTTGGCAGCTGCAGCACATTGCTAGCTCATATTTAAATGATTGTCCACTAGGATTCCAAGATCCCTCTCACAGTTACTACTATTGAGCAAGGTACCACATATATGGTATCTGTGCATTTTGTTTTTCATGCCTAAATGTAGAACCTTACTTTTTTCACCATTGAATTTCATTTTGTTAGATGGCGCCCAATGTTTAAGTCTGTCAAGATCCTTCTGTATCTTAAGCCTATCTTCTGGAGTGTTGGTTATTCCTGCCAGCTTGGTGTCATCTGCAAATTTGATGAATTCCCCATCTAACCCCTTGTCCAAATCATTGATGAAGATGTTGAAGAGTACTGTGCCTAAAACAGAGCCTTGGGTACCCCACTCCATACTTCTCTCCATGTAGATATAGTTTCATTGAGAACTACACGCTGAGTGCTCAAGATCCATTCTCTGCTCAGTGTAAGTAATTCACAAGACAATTGGAATAGATGATTCCCCAGCCTCTGGTTGAAGTTTTTCAGAGAAGTCGCTAATCTTCTATTGTTGAACAGCTCCTGCATATTTAATCCAGCAATTAATTCCCACAGTGGCCAATCAAATATCTTGTTTATGAAAAGTACTGCAATTACCCCAATACTATTATAATAACATTCTCCTGTAACTGGAATATCACCTTCCCAATCCTATTGCCCAATCAATGGTATTCAACTTGATTGACAATGACAGCAGAAACTTTAAAATAGATTTTGGTTTATTTTACAAAATTCATACTAAGACTGTAATGAAATGGATGGCACATATAGAAAATAAAATTCAATCTGGGAGGAAAGTGATTAGTTCCACTTAGAAAAAAATAATGTGAAAAGAGTAAAAACAACTAAGAAGGGAGAAAAGAAATGGTGATTAATACATATGTATGAACTAATCCCTTCTACAGTATATCTCTTCTTTGATAAGAGGTGCTACAATATGCGAAAACGTCTTTTCTCAGGCTCACACCCTCATTTGTAACATGAGAGCAATAATCATGACAAATGTGCAGTTTTGTTAAAAAAAAATATCCACATTGGGGGAAAAAACATGTCCATCAAAAACCATATCTGGATGATACTTTTATCAGAACCAGTTGTGTTTATTGAAAAAGATATGCAAATATGTATATTCTTCAGAACAGAGCACTGCTGATAATTTTATAAAAGCGAAATCAGATATTCTGAATATATTAAATGTGAAAAGTTAATTATTCTTAAAAGTGTTTGGGTATAGATGGCATAGATGGCTGCATTTGGTTATTGGTTATTTTTGTTCCCTGTTGCATTAGCATTAGCATTAGATCTTCCCATGCTATGTGTAGCATATTGGGCAGCAATGGATCTGCAGCATTTTGGGTTTATGGTGAGTACTTTAACATCTTCCCATGTGATGTTTAGAGTCTTTAAGTCTCTTCATGGAAGACTTAAAGACTCTTCCCTGTTGCAAGAAGTTCATAATCTAGAGTTTTAGACTAAAAAAAGAAAATAAGGGAAAATGATGAAGAGGGGAGAAAAATAAGACAAATATAAATAAGACAGTTGTTGAAGAAAGATTGAAGTACTGCTCACATAATTTCTTAATTCTAGAATTGTAGAATTCACCTTCTTGTTTGTAAAACTGGAAACAAACTAAATTTAACCTAGGATGACCAATGAAATGCTATTTGTTTTTCCACCACTTTCACTATTCTTTTCTTAAAAGAGAAAGAAAAGATCCAGGTGTGATAAATGGCAATTGTAAGTATTGTACCTGTGTACATTAATTCTCTCTCAATTCCATTAAGAATCTACATAGAGATAGCACATTCTTACACTGGCATTAAATCTATTCATTTTATGGATTTTTGCGTGTATATACATGGGTGTCCCTTCAAATCAGTATTGACCCTTGGCAACTGCCTGGACAAATCCCTGCAATTTTCTTGGCAAGATTTCAAAAGTGGTTTGTCATCACTTTCTTTCTAGGACTTAGAGAGAGCTACTGGCCCAAGGTTAGTCAGATGACTCTGGGCCTAAGGCAGCACTCTTCTGGTCTGCTGGTTTCTAGCCTGGTGCCTTAACCACTACACCAAACTGGTTCTCCCTGAATAAATAAGAATTATTTGGAGGATTGAAGCAATCTACCAAGGCAGTTGATGTAGAAGATGAATAAACATTTCTTCAGGGCACGTAACCTGAAGTGATATTTGTCTTCTACGAACAAGAACACTTTCAGGATGTTTTGCTTAGGAGAAGAAACACAGAAATGAAAGTGACATATATGCTTGAACAAAGATCAACACCAAAGCATCCAAGAGAGATGTTTTTTAAATATGCAAAATAAAAATGTTAGAGGCTTTTCAGGTTTGGGTATAGTTTTCCCACTAGAGCAGAAGTCCCCAAACTTGGCAACTTTAAGACTTGTGGACTTCAACTCTATGCTGGTTGGAGAATTCTGGGAGTTGAAGTCCACAAGTCTTAAAGTTGCCAAGTTTGAAGACCTCTGCACTAGAGGAACTGTGTGCTTAAAGATGATCCCCCCCCACTCAGACAGAACCATATTCAATAATGATGTACCTCTATTGAAACCACTTTCATCTCTACTCTTAATTTTTAATTATTTTAACTAAAATCATGAAATGGGAATTGAGCAGGATAAAAAAGAAAGTGTCAACTCTGCATAATGTTTATTCATAATACATATACCCCATAAGCTTTTAGATGATAAAATTAATATGTGAATGAATGTCACGATTTTATATGGCTATACAGACCTGCAAAATAGACATAAGGTGAGGAGATGGACCAATTCAGTGTTCTATATAATATTTTTCTTCAGTAATATACTGATCTGTCTGTTTGACTATTGCTAGGAGTTTAGATTTGAAAAAGCCAAAGGGACATGAAAAGTAGGTATTAGCATTTAAAATGTCCACAATTCAAAAGCCATAGTCTATGCTAGTTGGTAATTTTGGACCACAATCCCAGTATATCCATATGATAGACTTTTGAGTTACAGACACCAAACCAACATTTCTTTTAATTATTATTATTATTATTTTTGCAATTCTGAGTGTAGAAGGAAAATAACTGAGAAAAGAATTCAAAACAAACAGAAGAAAGTGAGTGACAGTTCCCAGCTCTTTCGGCCGTTTTTTTTTTGTTTTTTGCAACTCTCAGTGTCTCCTAGCACTTGGGTCTCCAACCTTGGCAACTTTAAGACTTGTGGACTTCAACTCCCAGAATTCCTCAGCCAGCAAAGCTGGCGGAGGAATTCTGGGAGTTGAAGTCCACAAGTCTTAAAGTTGCCAAGGTTGGAGACCCCTGTCCTAGCACTGTTAGGTTCTAGTTCACAGTGTATGTCCTTGCCCCACATTTCAAAACAAGCCATTTCCCTCTGAGGAACCAGGAACATCATACATTTGGACTACATTTTTAGCAGCCCAAACAGTGAAATAAAAAAAAAACCTGTCTAAAAATGACAAATGGGATTATCTTTGGATTGTGCAGAGAAGCATTTGAAGTCAATGTTATTTCCAAGAGGGAGAAGAGTGGAACACAAAAATGACAAATATCTCCCCATATCCTGTGAGACACAAAAATGTCACAAAGATAGCAATTAATCTTCTATCACACTTCCTGATTTGTAGATACTTACATTTCTCCTTGAGTGGCAGACTGAAAAGCCAAGCAAATTGTCATCAAGTTTTAGAATCTAACTCTGGATGGAAGATGTCTTAAAATATATTTCACATATAGATAACTGCAGTATCAACTTCTTCTGATACTTAACTCAGAACTCTCTAATTTTCCACTGTGTTGGGGAATTGTATAATACAGACGTCCATGTTCTTCCCTGTGTGCCAGGGAATGTGCACTGAAGACATCTTTTTCAGTGAATTATACACTTTCTTATGACAGCCACCCATTGGATTAGATCGAAGTATTGTGAACACTGTTCATAGAACATTGATTTGGAAGCAATCTCAAAGACATTTTTCTACTTTTTGATAGTGTACAAAATCTAGTAGCCCATTCAGAAAATCAAATTGAAGAGAATTGGCATGATATACTGATAAGGATTTTGGTGGAACCAGGGAGAGGCCAGTTCAGGTTTATCCTTAGGAAACTCTGGGTAAATCTCCATAAAAGCTTTTTGGAATATAAATCAAATAAATAAATAAAAAAGGTAAATAAATTAGCAGTTCTATTCCGCTGCTTCAAGTACAATTATATGGAGATGCCACTTCATGGAAACAAAATCTCTGCAACTTCCTTAGTACATGTAACCCAATAGTTTAGTTCTGTTTACATGCAGAAACTGAAAATGTAGACACATTATTTCTAATGCTCATTGAAACTGAAGAGTAGAGCAAGCGAAGAGGTGTGAAACTACTTTAACTTAATGTTAACAGTAAATATGAAACATTTATGAGACTGTGGTGTCCTTGGTGTTCTCTGAGCTTGGTTATTTGCTTGCAGATGTTTCATTACCCAGCCAGGTAACATTATCAGTGTTAGTGAATAGGAGGTTTGCTTACTCCTTATATACAGTAACTTGCACTGTCAGTATTGGTCTGGTAGTGGTTTTCGCCTTGGTAGTTCCTTAATTATTGTTTTCTGCTTGATTGCTAGTCTGGTTTTAATCTCTGCTTATCTGGGTATTGGTTGATGGTCAGGATATGTTCTCATCTTTTTGTTTCTTTGTTAGCTATTATTGTCTCTTCTGAATGGTGCATAAGTGGGCTTTATCTCTATGTATCCATTGATGGCTGATTATCTGAATGTCAAACTTCCAGGATTTCCCTACCATTTTGGATTTAGTTTGGTCTACGATGCTCACAGTTTCACAATTTAAATCATAGTTGAGTTTGTCTATGTATTGTGAGACTAAGGAGTTTTCATTGTGTCTTTCTGACTTCTAGTTGGTATTCATGGATATGCTTTGCTAGTCTTCTGCCTGTTTGTCCTACATAGTGGCTGTTACAGTCCTTACACTGTATATTGTAGATGACTCCAGTTTTTTCTTCTTGAACTATTTGAGTTATTTTCTTCTCTTCTATTGGACATTCATAAGAGTAAAACAATAATTCACAGTACTTATGGAATTTTATCTATGTTCATTTATGCTTCTATCATACAGTATATGTAAAGAACTTCAGCACATACCAAATTAACCTTATGTGTCCATTATGTATATTTTGCATTGATAGGTGAGGTAGGTATTGTTAGGACTAAGGTCTAATTCTCACCAACTCCAGTATTTGAAGAAAGCATGAATGGAAGAAAATACAACAAATATTAGACACTAGGTCTATGTTGGCATCCTGATTTTGATGCTGGAAAAGGCAGCTTTGATACCAAGAGTTTTTATTTTTGTGCATTTAATTTGCTTTTTCCTGTTATATCTCAATTCAGACTCAATTCTATTCTTCTGGATAAAGGTTCGGATTCTAAAAGGAGGGGAACATTATTGCTGGGCTGATCATTGCCTGGGCAAGTGGTATTAACTCTATTCTAAAAGAGCCTACGCTCTCATTAGAAATAAGAAATGCTATTTGAAAGTGGTTTTGAATCCACCTCTGTAACTTGGCGATCTGGTGGTTTTGATGGTTAAGAGTGTCTTTTACAAGTTTAGGTTAATAAACCAGTTGTAAAGGTTTCCCCTACTCAGTCATGTTCAACTCGGGGGGGGGGGGTCATCTCCATTTCTTATCTGAGGGAGCCAGCATTGTCCAAAGATGCTTCTGTGGTCATCTAGCCAGCATGACTATAGACCAAGACACACAGAATGCTGTTATCTTCGGACCAAAGTGGTACCTAATTTTCTACCTGCATTTGTATGCTTTCAAGCTGCTAGGTTGGCAGGAGCTGGGGCAAGAACCAGTTGTAAGACTTCCAAAATAAATTATGCAAAGATACTTTATAAGGAACATGGCCTTCCCACCTGTGACACTACTGTGACACTACTTGTAGAATAACCACCAATAAATGTTCAGATTTAGGTTAACTCTCTGACAGCAATCTCCCTCACAGTCACTCATCACAATTATTTCTAATGCTTATTCAAAACCATTTAAAAATTTGAATGAATGATTTTGGATTCTTCCCTCTGGAACAGCAGCAACAGCCACCACCACCAAAACAAATATTCCTTTTTATATATTCCACTCAAATACCAATATGATCCTGGATAAATTGAATAACATATTATTTACTTTTTATTTATTTGTGTTTCAGTTATATCCTATTTTTCTTTCAAATGCACAAAGTAATGTACATATAATTTTTTCCTCCAGTTTTTCTCCACAATAATTTATTTATTTATTTATTTATTTTATAAAATTTATATGCCGCCCAACTCCCGAAGGACTCTGGGCAGCTTACATCATAAAAAAATAAAACATATAAAAGCAATTTAAAAAAAATCTATATTTAAAATAAAACATTCACACAACCATGCATGGGCCAATCAGGGCAACTATTGGCCCCAGGCCTGCCGGAAAGGCCAAGTCTTAACGGCTTTACGGAAAGCCAGTAAGGTAGGGGTAGTATGGATCTCGGGGGGAAGTTGGTTCCACAGAGACGGAGCGGCTACAGAGAAGGCCCTCCCCCGCGGTCCCGCCAGCCAGCACTGTCTGGCCGACGGGATCTGAAGAAGGCCAACCCTGTGTGACCTCACTGGTCGATGGGAGGAATGTGGTATAAGGCGGTCACACAGATAAACTGGTCCTGAGCCATGTAGGGCTTTAAAGGTAACAACCTTTATTGAAAGTATGGTATTCTACCCAGAATTTGGCATTTCCAGCTAATCTTTACTGCTAGGAGTCCATGTCAACTTTTAGCAACTAGATTTCTCCATGACAAGCTGTC
>QLTV01001840.1:252858-276512 GCA_003457575.1 Thermophis baileyi
TCTCAGCTTGACTTGCCCAATCAGAGTCCAGGTCCATCCGAATCTGAGCGACTTTATCCGCCAAATACTGTACAAATTCCTCAGCTCTCCCCTGCAAAGGTTCCTCCTTTCCCTCAATGTTAAGGAGGGAACGAGTTACCTTGAACAGGGCGGCTGGGCGAGAATCAGCCGATGCAATAAGAGCGGAAAAATGCAAACGTTTTGCCGCCCGTATCGCCACTAAATAAGTCCTAATGAAGGCTCTTAGAAGTGCTCGGTCAGATTCGGATTTGCTGGATCTCCAGTGTCGCTCTAGACGTCTCTTGTGGCGTTTCATCTCCTGGAGCTCATTGGTGAACCAGGGAGCTCTACGGGATCTACTGCCATGTAGAGGTCGCACAGGCGCAATCCGATCTAGAGCCCCAGAGGCCGCCCTATTCCAGGCAGCTACTAGAGCCTCAGATGGATTGTGGACAAGGGATTCAGGTAATTCCCCAAGCTCCTTCTGGAACCCTTCCGGGTCCATCAGGTCCATCATAATAGCCCTTCAAGGTAGATTGCAATGAGACACAGGGACTGGCCAAGTCACCAGTGAGTCTCCATGATTGAATAAGGGCTTGAGCTTAGTTTTTTTTATAATCCTAGTTTATAAACTTGGCATGGGCTCACTAGGGATGATAGGAAATTTGCCCTGCTTCTTCAAAGGTCTGGAAACATTGCACACGTTGGCTTTTGTCATTGTCAAGTTTCTTTTGGACATGCTTTTGTATCTATTGGTAGAATTTTATGGTGAAACTGTAAATTATAACTGTAGATACTCTGAAGAGAGGCTCAATTCACTTATCTGATTATGAATATTTGAAGGAACATGTGCTTGTTTGTTTAAGCTATGTTCTGCTTGTTGTGATCTGAAGGGCATCTGGCATTTTCAATGCCTCAAACCTCCATTCTGGAATTCCCTTTATAAAGAAATTTAGCTAATTCCCTGCTTTATGGCCATTAGGTATGATGTAGAATTTTAGATTTGAGTAATGGAGTTCAGTTATGTTAATATTTCAACTGACTCTAGCTACAATTCAGTAGCATTCCCCATCAGCTTAACACAAATCAGTTCCTGAAGCCAAGTTACCACAAAAAGGGAGCAGATGCATTACAAACAATGCCTACAGTGTAAATAACTCCAGATGCTTCAAGCAACCCAGCCAAACCATTGAGTTATTCCAAATTCTAACAGTCTGTTGTGATATATATATATATATATCATAATTCCCAGTATCCAATATGACCACTCAAGTAAAGACACCAGTGTTTAGACATTTGGCCCATAATTCAACAAGCCACAAAATGTTCAGTTAAAAACTGTCACAAAAATGAACACCAAAAATTTATATTCAGACCTGTTCCATTGGAAGCCGCCCCCCTCCCCCAAGCTCAAATTTTCAGAACTGCTGTGACTTTGGTCTGTAGTCTTTTACCAAAGAGATTGTTGATATTAGTGCAGGCAGAATACTGTCCTTCATTTTTTAAAACAAATTTTCATTAAAGTTGATGGAAGAGAATTTGCTTTGAAATTATTTTAAAGGAGAAGAGAAATCTGGACAAATGTTTATCATGGAATAAAATGTTCTTTATTATTTGATGGTGAGTTGACTCTTTGTGCAAGAACACTACCCTCCCTGGCATCCAATGTTAAATGTCATGAACAGACATATTTTACCACATTTGTATGTAACTACAGTTATGTAACTACAGAACACCCAAAAACTCAAGAAACCATGAAATTCCTTTATGAATCAAATTAATTAACCTGTATCAAAAATTAATGTAGGCATGAGACATTAAAATTTCTAGAATCAAATATCCCTGTACAATAATATTGATCACAGATATTTCATAATGAGAAAAAAGTATTTACAGACATTGAACTGAATATTAGAACAAATAAAAAAATGAAAACAAAATATTTGGGAGGCTTCTGGTGGAGTTATGCAATAACCCAGTAAAGGCCAAGTTTTCATAGACTAGTTCCTTGGAACCTCTCCAGATAAGAAGAGGACAACTGAGGTTTTAAAATGTAAAAGGAAATAAAACAAATTATAAATAAAAAGAGTCATCTGGATTTACAAAGGGGGCTTGTTAAAGCCTTGAAGAACTCTGTGCAAGGAACAAATGAAGACAAATCAAATCCTGTGACAATATATGAATAAACTGAGGATCAATACTCTTAGAAAGAAACGGAAAGAATACGAAGTTGGTTTAGTTGATCAAGATTAAAATAAAATATATTGTGGAGGAAGCCAACTTCACTACTGATTGTTCTCATTCCCAAGCCAGGCACTCACTCCTCTACCTTCTCTCTTCAGAAAGAAGAAAGAGGAAAACAAGGGGAATTGAGCTGAAGAATAATTGACCATCTAGGACAGCACAAAAACATCAGAATAAAGTTGACTGCATTGAAGCTTGTTACAAAAAAGCAGTTAACATGCATTGAAATATTCCAGTACTGTAATATTAAATATAAGCACCAGCTCACTGCAATAAATTAACTAATGTACAGCATAACTGCAGTTTTGAGTGAAGATACAAAATCAGCAAATAAGGAAAAGAGCCCAACAGTGCATCATCAAAATGGAAGAGCAGATCTGAAAATAACATCAGCATGCAAGCAAGCTAGAACAAATATAAGAGAAGAAGCTGAAAAACAAGACAACTAAAGAATACCTGATCAAGAAATATCATCTACAAACAAGGAAAATTAAGGAAACACTGGAAATAATAAAGCAAATAATCACAGCCATAGCCAAGAAAATTAGCAGATGGGAAGCTTGAATTGTACACCACTGGCAGACTTTTCAATTTCAGTTGAATCATAAAATTTTTTACCAATCCATCAATGGAGACAATGCAATGAACCAGCCAATACCTGACAAAGAAGATACAATGGAGTTAAGGGCATAGCTGTGGGACAATAACAAATTCTACATATAACAAGATTGTAACTTGGATAAGGAGGTGTGTGAGGAAACAGCTTAAGTGAAAGAACTTGTAATACAACAGAAATGGTGAATAAAATGGCAAGGGATAAGAATTGGTCAGTACTGGTGAAGATGAACTGCATGGTTTTTGGATGAAATTTCTGACTGGTCAATACTCATTCATTGCCATGCAGTTTAACAACATTCTGCAAAGAGATGAAATTGAAGGTTGATTAGCATCTGGTAAAATAAAATTATAATTTAAAAAATCTAACAAAAGTGGCACCAGACCACTACAGACCAGACCTGCTTAGCAACAACTTTCATATTGCTAACCAGCATGGTAACTAATGCAGTTCAACAGCATCTAGTTGAAAACACGCTCTTTCCATCTGAGCAGAAAAGAAACTACCAAAACTGAACAATTCCTAATTGACAAGATGATTGGAAAACTAAGAGAAGGAAGAGAAACATGAACATAGCTTGGATTTATTATAAGAAGGCATTCAACTTCCTTCCATATGATTGGATATGAAGTGCCTAGAAATAACAGGAGTCAGTAGAAACATCAGAAGCTTGGTGCAAAAATCAATGGCACAATGGAAGGTACAGTTGCTTGCCAATATTGACAGACTGGGAGAGGTTAATGTTGAATGACAGGAATCTTTCAGGAAGACTCACTATCAGCACTACTCTGTCAACAATACTGAACAAGACAGGTCATGGCTATCAAACATCAAAAACACGTGTCAGACTATCACATCTCCTTTATGGATGATCTGAAGCTGTATGGAAAATACCATATGAAATAAAAGCACTACTCAACATTGTCTGAGTATACAGCTAAGATATTGCAATGGAGTTTGGACTGGACAAATTTGCCACCTTCACCATCCAGTGAAAACTGAAAGAATCAAGATGGAAATAACACTGAGAGTCTGAATGAAGAGGATCACTACAAATACAGTACCTGGTATATAGAGCCGAGGTGGCACAGTGGTTAGAGTGCAGCACTGCAGGCTACTTCAGCTGACTGCTTAGCTGCAGTTCGGCAGATCGAATCTCACCGGCTCAAGATTGACTCAGCCTTCCATCCTTCCGAGGTGGGTAAAATGAGGACCCAAATTGTTGGGGGCAATATGCTGACTCTGTGAACCGCTTAGAGAGGGCTGTAAAGCACTATGAAGCGGTATATAAGTCTAAGTGCTATTGCTATTGCTATTGCTATACCTCAGGCTCACAGCACCAAGCACGCTGAAGTCAAAAAGAAGGATAGTAGTGAATACATCAGAGGAGTGAAGAAGATGTTAAAGTCCAAACTCAGTGATTGAAACACCAACAAGAGAATTAAAACCTGGGCAATTCCAGTAGTTATACAGCTGGAATAATAAGATTCCTGTCAATCAAGCAGAACTAGAACAGGGAGGAAGGAAGGATAGGAACACCAGAAAAATAATTACAATGAACCATGCCCTTTATTCAGGTAGCAATGTTGACAGACTCTACTTAGGAAGGAAAATAGGTGAGTGTGGAGTATTACAAATACACCAGATATCTGAAGAAGAAAAAGGGGTATTGAAAGAATATCTGTAGGACATTGAAGAAAATGCACTGAAGCTAGTATACCAGGAAGGCTTAATGAATACCAAAGAGACCAAACTGTCCGATAAGAAAGACCAAATGAAAGTTAGAAAAGAGACATGGCAAGGCAAAGTATTACATAGTCAGCACACTAAAAAATCTATCAGGCGAAGCAGAAAACAAGACCTGGCAATGGCCAAGAGCAGAAAAGCTGAAAAAAGAGAGAGTGGCTAATTCTGGTTGCACAACGCCAAAGCTTAAGAATAAATATACATTTAATAATAGATGTATATAAAGCCATAATTGAGAATTAAAAAGAGCCGAGGTGGCGCAGTGGTTAGAGTGCAGCACTGCAGGCTACTTCAGCTGACTGCTAGCTGCAGTTCGGCGGTTCAAATCTCACCGGCTCAAGGTTGACTCAGCCTTCCATCCTTCCGAGGTGGGTAAAATGAGGACCGAGATTGTTGGGGGCAATATGCTGACTCTGTGACCCGCTTAGAGAGGGCTGTAAAGCACTGTAAAGCGGTATATAAGTCTAAGTGCTATTGCTATTGCTAGAATACAGCAAAAGATAGAAAATGTTTCTGCAAAAAAAAAAACAACAACAACAGTGGACCACTTAGTTTCTGCAAGAAGAGCGTACAGATTAATTACAAACAACATCATGACAAAGTAGCAACAATAGTGTATTGGAATATCTATAAGAAATACCATTTGCTTGCAAGCAAGAACTGGTGAGACCACAACATATAGAAAGTTATAGATAATGAAGAAACCAAAGTGCTTTGGGACTTTAGAATTCAAACACATAAGCACCTGCCACCCAGCACCCTAGACCTAACGATTATTGCTAAAAAATAGACAAAGAACTATGAATAGTGGACACTGAAATACCTGGAGACAGAATAAAAAGTCCTGGAGAAAATAACTAAATATAAAGGCCTGGATGTTGAACTTTTCAATCTTGTGATGATACTTTTATTATTATTAAAAATCAACATCTGGTTATCCCAGGTTTTGGGAAGGACTTGATAGGTGGGCAAAATGCCAAACCTAGTCTCAACATCTTGCTGACTGTGAGACTAACCTAAAATATAATAATAATATCACAAATTCAATTTAAGCTAAAATGTTTATAATAAAGCAGTATTTGAAGCAGTATTTGACACAGACCTTTTGCCTAAAAATACTTTTATTTTTATTTGTGCAATTGGTTTCTCCATTTTCTTTACAACCATAATATAAGCCCAAAATGGGACATGATGTATCTACATACTATCTTATCTTCCTTAATGGTCCTTCAAATCTGGAATGGGATGGATAAGAGGTGTTTTATGGTTCATAGAAATTAAATTTAATTTGTTGCAGATGGAACTAAAACAAATTACTTTGATTTTATAGGATTTCAGTGAATAACCTTATGCAAGTAAGAAAGAAGAGTTTATCTATCACATGGAAATTGTCAGTTGTGTCTATAAGGATGATTATTATAGCTTCTCTGTAACTTTTGATGCTCTTTCCTGCCTAAATAAATACTTCTGGGGTTCAGTTATAAAGTGCTGATGCAGGCAACTTTTTAATTTTTTCATCTCTTCTCAAATTCACATGAGATATATATAAAATGCTTTAACAGCATCAAACTTACGAGCTTTCCAAATTTTAGATTGATGAACTGAGAGTACATTTATTTGGAGTCTTGGGACAGGTCCAAGTATGAATCTTTGGACAAATTGACTTTATGGGCTTACCCTGCATGTTCTTTGATGATAGCAGATGCTCACTTTACTGATTACCTCAAGCCTGCTCTAATCAGCAGGTCAAATAGAGTGGTTCCTTGCTCTTTTCAGCCAACGTTTTTTTTTCTTCCAGTATGTTTAAATCTCTTACAGAATTTGGAGGACTCATGGAGAATATCTCTTACCCCTTTCCTTCTTCCATCCATGTTTTTTTTTTTTTTTTACGAATATGCTCTGCATTGTTGCTTCCACTAATAGCACTGACAGTGGCGATCAATGGCTTTAAAAGAGATTTGTATGAACCACAAAGAGTCAAATGCTACCTCTATGGAGATAAATGCTCCTTTTGCTCTGCTGCAGCAACTCACAATAACACACCTCCTGGGGAAAGGTTTTACTCTGTACCAAGTTTATCACTTAGAGGGAGCATGACTTTAGCACTTTTCCAGGAGGAGGCACAGCCAGACTTCATTTTACAGCAGAAACTCAATGGTACAAACACTTTGTGAAGGGAAACTATTTGTTACCTGCTGAATGTTGCAGGTTGGTCAATTCTCCTTTGCCTGTTCCCTCTATTTTTTTTTTTATCCCATATTTCTGCCTGCTAAGATCCCAAAAGCTATACCTGACATCTGGGCTTTTTGCCAGTTCCCTCCAGTTTCTTCTCAAGGTATATGTCAGTCCAGTGAATACTTTTCAGATTCTTTCAGGGAAAGATTTAGGTGGCTATCTTGCTACAGGTATGGATAGAGACTCATAGGGCTTATAAAAGAAGCTTGAAAAGAAGCCTTTAGAGCAAAGAAGTTGTCATAAGCTAAGTGGAATAAGAGTGGAGTAAAAGAGTAATGATAGAAAAGGCCAGACAGGAATGAAAAGAACTCTAGATACTGTGAGGTGATTGATTCCTCCATATGCTCCAAAATCAGGAAATACAATCTTATTTGATTAAATTTTATAGGTAGTCACCTAGAATGACTTACAATCAAATAGATGGGAATATCAGTTATAAAAACAAGTAATAATTATGTTGGTGCTTGAACGTCTGAATGGTTATTTAAAGTTAAAATTTATCTCATACCAATGTTATCAACTTCTATGGAAATGAAGTCTGCAAAATTTCAGAAAAAAATTAAGGGCTTTATTTTTTTATTAGTTTATTGATTTATTGTTTCTTGGCTTTATATTATTTAAGCAAAATTCATTCCTCAAGAAAACAGTGATGTACCATGCTTCAGATGAATAAGCTCTGACCTTTATGCACAAGACCAATAATTTCAAACTGGTATTGACCCAAAAGCATATAATATTTGTTCTAAGCAACTGATATGCAAACAACATACAGTACACATTTGGTTCTCCCTAAAAATCCACAAAAAATTTAAAAAATTAATCAAATCTGAGAATGGGAATAATCTATTCCTCCTTACTTTTCCCCAATTTGTGTGGGCAAGCTATATCTATATCTACATCTACCGGTATATCTGCATCTATTTATCTTTGGACAAGACAGTTCTTTTTATTACAGATAATGAATTACAGTTTTAAATAAAGTATGTTTTATTCAACAAGCATTCAAGCTACAAAAATGAAATGGAACAGGATTGGAAAACTGAAAACTGCCAAACAATGGCAGAAAAAGTAAAACTTCAAATCCAGCGTTTTCCAAGCAAGCACATAATTCTGTGCTCTGCTGTATCCCATAACCAAAAATAAAAGTATTTTGTTTGGGAACAATCTTGTTCCAAAAAAGAAAGCTAACGTAAATCAATCAATCAATCAATCAATCAATCAATCAATCAATTCTATACCATTTCCTTTCCACACATTTTTACTATATGGAGAGCTTGAAAATAAATCCATCTAGTTTCACAGAAAAGCACTTCATTAAAACCATTTCCCTCCATTCAATCATGTCTAATTCTCTGAGACTGCCTGAAGAAATCACTGCAGTTTTCTTGGCAAGGTTTTTCAGGTGTGGTTTTCCATTGCCTCCTTCCTAGGGCTGAGAGAAAGTGTGACTGGCCCAAGGTCACTCAGCTGGCTTTGTGCTTAAGATGGCCCTAAAATTCAAGGTCTCCCAGTTTCTGGCCAAATATCTTAACCACTACACAACAATAGCTCTCAACAAAACCATAAATATCTCCTGATCTAATTAAAACTGGAGAGTCAAAAATTGCATGATTTAATTTAAATCCATTTTTCAAAATTGGATAGAAATTCAGTTCGATTTAAGTCACTTCAAGATGATAGCTGAGCTGAGCTCCATTTGTGTTGGCAAGATATGTAACGTTACACCAGAAGGGCAAAACTTTTCAATGGTCCACATTGAAAAAGCTGACTCTAAGGGAGTAAATGACCTAAAGAATGTTAGCCTTGCCACCCCAAACAAGTTCTATAGGCAGAGAATTTAATGAGAAAACATAAAAACATCCATAATAAATAATAAGCAAAACAAACCCATATTTTTTTATCAAAGTCACTGTTGATGAATAACAGGAAGGTAGGTAGAGTTTAAGCAACTCTTACTTCAGGGGACAGGCAAGTATAGGGGTTCCAGCAAAGGAGGAACGTTTCCTGGCCTTAGCTTCAAGAGTGTATGCTGTAGAAATGCATCAAGACTGCATGCTGACAGCTTTAAATATGTTGCCTATAATGCAAATAGGACACAGATGATATGATGTGGCACAAAATGTTTATTGGCACTCCTTTGGGAAGAAATGCACAGTGCTGTTTTAAATTTCTCTTTATAAAATATTTATCTGCAACACACCTAAGCATTGCCAGATTTTAAAAAATCAGAGATTGTGGGTGTAGCACAGTGCTGTGATATTCGTTACACAGAACCCTTTGCTAGGTTGGATCTCCTTAAATCAGCAAGCTCCTAAACTGTATGCTGCAGGAAAACAATACTTAAGTATTATTCAGGCTAGGTACCTGCATAATCTTTCCTTCCTTCATTTTCTGATATGAATTTACCAAAATCATTTAAACATTCATAAATAGGATTGAATACATTGTTTCAAAAATGACATATGGGATAACGTAAAGCTGGTGGATCATCTATTTTTAGGAAAAATGCCAATTTCTTATGAGAAATGAAGTACATAAAAGCTGATGAAAAACCTGGCTCTCCTATTCATAACTAGAGATGTGAAGGCCCAGAAAAAAACCGGAAAAATTCGGGAAAAAAACGGTTTTTTCCCCCCATTTTTTTCCTGAAGGCTTTTTTGTTTTTTTCCAAAAAAATTGGAAAAATTGAAAAAAGAAAAAAAAAACATTGTGGAATATTTTATTTTAACATGATAAATAAAATACTTTAAGACAGGGTGTTCAAATATTTTCCAAATCATTTCTAAAAAAAAAGTATGATATCAGATTATTCTAATTTCTGTGCACTGAGTGAGGACAAGGAATGATTCTGATTAAATGTCCATTGAAACTTAGTCCCTCTCTCTTCTTAACACTTCCCCCATCTTCAATTGTTTTTATGAGAATGGGGGTGTTATTTTTATCTTTATTTAATACTGTGGAGAGGAAATATGAAAAATTGTTACTTTTGGTTTTGAAAATTGTTTTGTGGAGGCTTTTTGGCTGTTCCACATAAACTAGTAAGCAGTTCAGGAGATTGTTGCTCCCTTTGTTACAAATAAAATGATTCTGATTAAATGTCCATTGAAACTTAGTCCCACTCTCTTCTTAACACTTCCCCCATCTTCAATTCTTTTTATGAGAATGGGGTTTTTATTTTTATTTAATACTGTGGAGAGGAAATATGAAAAATTGTTACTTTTGGTTTTGAAAATTGTTTTGTGGAGGCTTTTTGGCTGTTCCACATAAACTAGTAAGCAGTTCAGGAGATTGTTGCTCCCTTTGTTACAAATAAATATTATAAAAAAGTAAATTCTGTTTGTGATAATTGTTTGGCTACACTATATTTTTAATATGCTAGATGTGATAATTTTATGCCAAGTCAAATTGTCCATAGTCATATTTTATGTTCCTAAAGTAACAGAATGACTTTCAATCTTAAAAATTTTTCCAAAAATTTCCGTTTCCCCCCCCAAAAATCCGGGAAAAAACCCGGTTTTCAAAATTTCCGGAAATTTTACATCTCTATTCATAACCAAAGTTATCTAGGGATTTCAAATGTGATTTCTTTCTTACTTTAATTCTGCAGACTTTACTAGAAATGGCAGTTCTGCATCAGATGTGATCAACCACTTATCAAACTGATTCCACCCGGGAAGAGAATTATCCAACAGAAGTAAGACTATTATTATGTCTGCATGAATTGCGATTTGAGTTTGCTTCCTTCAACCAGATCAACTCACTAACTCTTCTAGAAACAGACAGTGTGTAAAAATTCCACTCTTGTAAAGGAAGAGCTACAGAAAACATGAATGAGATATGGGGGGAAAAACCCTCTTTTCCCCAGATAATTGCTGCCACACAAAGTAAGAGGCTAGATATATTAATAGTCTAAAAGCCATCTACTACATTAGGTCTTCTCTATTTCAATAAACATGATGTGAACAGAAGCATAATCCTTGACAGTATTGTGGTTAAAAGTACATCCTGAGCTGCGGTGGCGCAGTGGTTAGAGTACAGTACTGCAGGCTACTTCTGCTGACTGCTGGCTGACTGCAATTTGGCAGTTCGAGTCTCACCAGGCTCAAGGTTGACTCAGCCTTCCATCCTTCCGAGGTGGGTAAAATGAGGACCCAGATTGTTGGGGACAATATGCTCATTCTGTAAACCGCTTAGAGAGGGCTGTAAAGCACTCTAAAGTGTTATATAAGTCTAAGTGCTATTGCTATTGCTTCTGACTTTTATATGGGTTGAAATTGAAATACTAGAACTGATTCTAGATTAAGGACAATGTATTATATCTGGATTAAAATTTGCATTTAAATGCATCCACAGCTATTAACATCCCTCAGATATACATTTTTAACAATTCACATCTAGTGAATCCTCCACTTCATTCTGAAGTCATAGAATAAAGTCAAATGCCATTTTTATTTGCCTTCAGCAATATGAACAAAATTACAATAATCATCCAGCTGAATAAATCAAACAACCAGGAAGCCCACTCACTTTCATTTCCATTCTCCCCCCTCCCGCCCTCTCTCTCGTTCTCTCTCTCATTTAGCAATAATAGAAAAATAAAAAATAAAAAGTTCTGTAGGCATTTTAAAAGAACAGAGTACTTCCTGTTAATTTAATTCAGTCAGTGATTGTCAAATTGCACCCTTGACAACTGTATAACCAAAGGACTTAAGGTACCCTCTGAGAATGCCTGAGGAGATGCAATGGGAAGAAAATGACTCATGAAACCCAACAAAGGGGGAAAGGGCTCCTTCAGTAAAGGAAATAGGAGGAAGCCTGCAGAGAAAACTTCACTTAATCTGTGATTGATGTAATACTAACGAATAGACATTAAGGCAAGTCCTTTATTACTATTTATTTAATTATTTATTTAATTACCAACACCCCTTTTCCCCCCCTGAAGGTGAAATATTTTCAGAGGCATTCTGAACAAACTTCTGGTTCATAAAAATCAGGGTTTGCTCAAGGAGAAAAGAGAGGAGGCATTCATAAGTATTGGGACCAGAGGTGGGTTCCTACCAGTTCTGACCAGTTCTTTAGAACCGGTAGCGGGAATTTCCTCACGCTCGCCGAACTGGCAGCTATGGCCGGCTGGACACCCCCCTGAACTAGCTCTCTCAGCAGCACCATAGGCGCCGCCATTTTGTTTTTTGCTTCTGTGCATGCAAACCGGCAGCGAGGTAAGTTAGAACCCACCCCTGATTGGGACATAAGGATGATAAGCATTTGAGAAAAGAAAATTAAAAAAAGAAGGGTTAAATCCTCCTCCTGGCAAAACAAGGAGGAAATATAGCCTTTCAAAAAAAAAAAAAAAAAGGTCAAAAGATAATATGTCTTTGAAATATTGAAAAAAAGGAGCCCCAGTTTTCTTTCTAATTTTAGGAGATAATGTTTAGGAGATAATATATAGGAGATAAAATCCTATATAACGAATTGGCATATTTTAGAAATGTTTTTTTTTCTTTTAAATAATGCAATAGTTAATTATATAGTGTTTATTAGAGGATATTTTCTTGAAGGATAGAAAGTAAATTTAAAATGAAACAAAGCCATTCATGTCTTCTTTCAAAAATGGGCATTCTTCTGCTGTCCACGGTGTCTAATTACACATTTTATGGACAACAATCCCAAAATTAATGGAGCCATATCACAAATGTATGCAGGACTGAGTGAGAAATGCACTTGGAGATGGTGTCTTTTTGTTTTTAAACCATGACAGCCTGTTTTTGAATATACAGTACTATATACATCAATACAACTATTTTTAACATGGTTGTGAATATCGCAATACAGTTTCCAGCCTGTTTAGCATATCAAAATAAGATGTACATTTGGAGGGAAATGTGACCTATTTTATAGGAAATTTGGATTTCAAAATATGCCTTAAAATATTTTAGCCTCAGGCACTTCAGGTGTGACAGAACTTTGAAAGACAATATCATAATGGAATGCAGTACTGTTGACAGAAGCTTTATGATGCATTAGCCTTGGTTGAAGGCTTTACCTGGATTAGGATTAGCTTTTACTTTTGTCCCCAATGTCCCCTCACTGATGCCCTTTATTGACACCTAGACCATGATTGCTTGGAAAGAAACCCTCATAAGCAGCTGCTCATGAATAATGAAGGATGCTGGCTGGGCATGCAAATGCCCAAACATTAGCTCCCTCTACATAAAGGTTCTGTTGCAAACCATAACATAATTTATTTCCTGACCATTTTCTCCTGCCACAAAGGAAGACTTTTTCTCAAAGCTTTATTTAGAATTTTAGGAGATTATTTTAGAACTTGTTTTATCTTGCCTGATGGCTGGGAATGCTAGTGTTGCTCCCTTTTTTTTTTTTGTCACTATATTTCTTCTTTACCTACCAAGTCTCTGATTTGAAAAACCTCATCTGAGGAGTTCTGTCACAATATATTATATATATATATATATATATAATACTCTACCATGAAAATGTATTTTCCATAAAATAGAATAAAATAGCTTTTATAAAGGCGAAATAAGTATTCAGCACTGCTATGCAAAGAGGGATGTTGAACTTTGGGGAAATAATGTTGAGAACAAGTCTAAAAATGTAATCCTGATTCTGCTTCAACACAGTAAGGCCATTATGTGTGAATTACACAATGCCAGAACTTTATTATGAGTGTTATATACAGATCAACATCTGCTTCACACAGTTTATGATATAGTATAGGACGTTAAAATAGATGGCTCCAGAGAGCTGGTGACAGCTGCAGGATAAGCCATATAGAGCTACTTGAATCCAGTAATAGCCTTTAGAAGGGTACAGGTATATGGCTTTACAGGTTTTTTGTTTTGTTTTGCACAGAAACTATTTCACTATTCTAATCCTAAATGATGACCTTTTCCAGGACTACAGTAACGTATTGCTTCATTTGACTCAATATTGTTAAATACTGTTTGTTTGTTTGTTTGTTTGTTTGTTTGTTTATAATCAAATTGTCTATATTTTGGAGATTTCAAATTTACTAGGTTCTGGAGTAGGCTATTCTGAATATAGTTAAGAATTGAGGGATTAGACAAAGGAGAGTAAAGGGTTAGTGTTTTAGATAATTTTCACCCAGTGTACCATAGTCAGTCTCTTCAACATCCTACTCCAGGAACCAGTAATATCCACACACTTGGATAGCTTTGAAAAAGAATCAGGAAAAAATATGATAGTCTCAATAGTCACAGCAAGCATATATGACCTTCAGTACAGTGATTTATTTATTTATTTATTTATTTATTTGTTTGTTTGTTTGTTTGTTTGTTTGTTTGTTTGTTGCATTTTTATGCCGCCCAACTCCCAAGGGACTCTGGGCGGCTTTCAACAGAAGTATAAAAACATTAAAACAATATAAATATTAAAAAACGATTTAAAAAGCCATACACACCATTCGTGGCCGGATCTCACAGATTGTAACATTGAGATCAGTGGCCCCAGGCCTGCCGGAAAAGCCAGGTCTTCACAGCTTTCCGGAAGGCCAATAGGTGGGGGTAGTCCGGATCTCAGGAGGTAACTGGTTCCAGAGAGCTGGGGCAACCACAGAGAAGGCCCTCCCCTGCGGGCCCGCCAGCCAGCACTGTTTAGCTGACGGGACCTGGAGGAGACCAACTCTGTGGGATCTTACCGGTCGCTGGGAGCTATGTGGTAGAAGGCGGTCTCGAAGATCTCAGTTGGTAAGGAATCTGGTAGGAGGATGCTACTTGGCTTGCTTCACCTGTTTACTTATTGCATTTGTAAAGCCACTATGAGTCTTTCACTTGCAGGTTTCTCATATGTAACCAGCAATCACCTGAGGACCAGAACGCTGGATCAGATGCGGCTTTTTGCTGATATATTAGCACTCTACTCAAGATTGAGAAATGGAGATGAGTTGTTGTTGTTAGTTGCGAAGTCATGTCTGACCCATCGTGATCCCTTGGACAACATTCCTCCAGGCCTTCCTGTTCTCTACCATCCTCTGGAGTCCATTTAAGCTGATGCCTACTGCTTCAGTGACTCCATCCAGCCACCTCATTCCTCCCTTCTTCTTTTGCCCTCAATCTTTCCCAGCATTAGGCTCTTCTCCAGTGAGTCCTTCCTTCTCATTAGGTGGCCAAAGTATTTGAGTTTCATCTTCAGGATCTGGCCTTCTAAAGAGCAGTCAGGGTTGATCTCCTCTAGGACTGACCGGTTTGATCACCTTGCAGTCCAAGGGACTCGCAGGAGTCTTCTCCAGCACCATAGTTCAAAGGCCTCAATTCTTTGGCGCTCAGCCTTTCTTATAGTCCAACTTTCACAGCCATACATTGCAACTGGGAAAACCATAGCCTTGACTATACGCACTTTTGTTGGCAGGGTGATGTCTCTGCTTTTAGGAGATGAGTACCACCCCCTAAAGTCCACTACAATTAGCGGAGTACAACCGCAGGGACTCCTTTACCTTACTTCTCAAGATATAATATCAAGCATGTCCTACAAACATGAACCAAGATGGTCTTTAAAAAAAACCATCTGGCCTTAAACTCCTAAGTTATTTTTTTATCACCGATTACAATTGATGTTCACTAATTAATCAGAGTTTCATTTGATTAAGTCTTCTAATTATACCATGGAATGGGCTCAAGGCATAGCTTTAATGTTTAGAATTATTATTTTATATTTTATTTTAAATGCATAAAAATTCTTAGTGCAGAGATCTTCATTAGAAGCAATATTCTCTGTGTCTTACATTTTGGTTCTGGTTTTCATATCTGATCATCATCTAGGACCAAACGAAAAGCCTTCACATAGGAAACTAGCATAAAATTGAAGAATCAAATGCTTTACTCTTCCAAAGTGGAATGAGAAGCAGTTAAGAAAGGATTTGGTTAAACACCGAGAAAAAAAATCATCATAGATACAAATCACAACTAGCGGTACTCTAATACTGTTTTCCTTCTGACATAGATAATGGGATAAGTGGGCATGCTTAGAAATCACTGAAAAAGAAAAGTCTGAAGAGATGAATTGCTCTTCATGAAGTCAGCGTTCAGGTTATTTTCTACTGAGGTTCCTGCTGACATTGGCTGGGACTATAATGGTAAGCTTCTCTGTAGCTAAAATGAATCAGTTTCCTATAACACCTTGTTCAAAGAAAAGTCTGTAGCTGCAGAATAAAATTCACAACTAAATATAAATAAAAATGGGGCCTGAGTTTCTCGTGGATTATCAGAAGATCTTGGGGGTAACGAGCCTAGCTATTTAAGGGACCTTTTCTCCTGTTATGAACCCATTCAGCTGTTAAGAGATTTCTTTTGAAAATGGATCTGCTGTTAAAGATCTGTGTTTCTTGCATGTATGACAACCTCCTGTGTTGTTCTCACACTATGAAATGCATTCTCTCAGAAGTTGCATGTGGCCTCTATTCAAAGGCTATTTTTAAAAAAATTCTGCAAACATCAAATGTATCTCTTACGCTAGATGTTTAATTAAATAATGTTAGGACTTATTTTACTGTTAATTTTAATTTGTGTTTTAGCTTCATATATTCTGTTGTTACTTTTTAATTTTTTTGTTAGCTGCCTTGAGTACTGTCAAAACAGTTAGGCGATACACAAATAATATCTGTCGATCCATCATATTAATGTGAATATATTGACCCAGTGTGTAGCAGCTGCAGGAAAAGGCAAATCCTGTGCTGAAGATCATTATACATCACTATTGTTTTTATAAAAATCTAAGGTACTACCTCACCTAGAATATAGAGCCCCAGACTATGTTTTTGAAATGTTATACATTTGGAAGAGGTTAACTAGAAACATCAAGAGACTATTAAAAATCCATACTGGAAAATATTTTTAAAAATGTTTTAGTTTAAAAGTTATAGATTGGGGGGGGGGGGGAAAAAGAAAAATGGGTGAAATCAGTTTTATAAAATTACAAATGAGTGAAATCAGTTTTATAAAATTACATATGATATGAAGTAATTCAATAGGTAGTTATAATACTAGAACCAGGTTGATTTAATGAAGCTGAAAGAAAATTACTGCACAAATGCCCAGATAAATAATGCTAAAGCCGATGGTTTGGCTAAATGCATTAAGATGATTACAGATATATTCAAATCCAGGTCTCAAAAACATATATGTTGCAACTGATTTTTGATCCACTGCATCTCCTTGACAATGAAAGTTTCCTTGAAGGCTTGAACCAGAGGTGGGTTCCTCCCGGTTCGGACCGGTTCTATAGAAAAGGTAGTACTTGGAGGCCTGGGTTGCTAGAACCGGCAGCGACTCAGGCCTGCCGTGCCCCTGAACCAGTTCTTTTGGCGGCGCCATAGGCGGCACCATTTTGTTTTTTGCTTCTGCACATGCGCAGAAGCTTTTTTAAAGCACTGCGCATGCGCAGAGCATGCGCAAAGCACACTGCTCAGCTGCAAAGCACGCCCGCACCCGCAAGGTGCGGCACTGAGCGAACCAGCAGCAAAGAAAAAAAGAACCCACCCCTGGCTTGAACCCAAGAAATTTGGTGAATTTGCTAACTTGCCCCAGAAGAAATGAAGACTATCAAGGTCCTATGATTATAATAATATATACAGTATTATTAGATACTACATTATCCATATCAGTTTATCTATATTTTGAATTGAAATATTTTAAATAATTCATTGGTTTTACATAAGTGCATGCATTAAATAAAAGTAATTAATAGTTTTATTTAAGATTTTGAAGGAAGGGAGCAACATCTTTTAAGCATACCCCCCCCCATTCAACTAATATGCAAATATTCCCTATTATCCTCATATAATAATAAAAAAAGATTTAAGTAGTAAACAAAATTAAGTTATTTCAATATAGTAGGCAAGCATTCTTTAAAATATCTTTACATTTTTACTATGCTCATTTTATGTTTGGATTCTTTAAAGAAATGAAGACATTGTTTTCCCTGTAATTAGATCTTGGATGACAAAGACCCAGTATGGTTAACTTTCAATTTAACTCTGTATTCTTCTAGTTTGATCTAGATTTCTTTAATCTCACATTATGGCCACTTACAAGAGATATTAACCGTGAAATAGCTGGATGATTTTTCTTTTCTTTTCATTTTTTTAAGAGCCATTGCTAAAGATTCATATGGAAGAAGTTATATAATCTGTAAGAAACGAGGCTTAGCAGGACCATAATTTAACCTTCCCCTTTTAAAACTTTTAATGGCCTCAGGAGTAAGTACTATTTAACTAGTCTACTCCAAATCCCCTATGAACATGTCTTCTGTAGAAGTATCATATGGCTTAAGAGAGTGTCCAGGAAGAAAAAGTAATTATTTTTAGAAAGGCAGTCTGCTATTTCTAGGACATAGACTAACTTTCCACCAATAATTGGTTAAGTTCTCTCACTGGTGGTCAATCACAATTCTTTTGAATTTGACATGAAGAAAATCTGTTCAAACTTGCCAGGGGCAGCTCTTATTGCATGCAGATTATGTGTTTTATGTGTTATCAGCCATGGCTGTTCCATTTCCTATATTTCCCTAGGCTTTTCAATCTTTTCCATATCCATCAGTGCTATCTCAGGATCTATATTCTGTATTTGATTAATTTCCTATACAGACTGATTGGAATTCATCAAAAAAAGCACCCTTAAATGGTGAGATTTTATTTCTAAGTTTTACTGTTCAAATTAACAAGTTACAAAATTCAACTTGACAGCAACATTTTCAGACTAAAGAACTGCCAATAACAGTACTGTCTTGCTAATAGATACCAAAGTATGCTTTAAGTCTTTTGTGCTGAGTAAAATTTCTAGCTAGGCTGTTCTTTTTTTTTTTTGAAAACACTCAAATGAAATAAATTATATGCCTGATACTGATCAAACAGATTGGGTTTTGAATCTCAAAAGGAAAGAAGACAAGTGTTTTGTGTTGCATAGAAGCCTAGAGTCTATTTCAATTGGATTCACACAAACATTTTTCATAGATTGTCCCAAGACAATAATAGAATTTGTTTGATTTGGATCTGACATAGTATATGAATTCAGCTATTGTGATATGTAACCTATGATTTACAGTATTCCTTAGATCAATATTTGAACTCAACTGTTATGAAATAAACTTTCATTCAAGGAGGTTTAGAAAACATGGCTGAGCTGACTATGGCACGGAAGAACATTAAAAGCTTCCTCTCCTTTTGTGCTGCTGGAAAGTGCATGTGTACATGACCCTTAATAATATACATCAGGCTCAGACGTGGGTTCCTGCTGGTTCGGACCGGTTCTTTAGAACCGGTAGCGGGAATTTCCCCCCGCTCGCCGAACCAGCAGCGATGGCCGGCTGGACACGCCCCCGAACTGGCTCTCTCGGTTTTTCGCTTCTGCGCACACACAGAAGCTGTTTTTTGCTTCTGTGCATGCGCAGAAGCTGGATTTTCAGCACTGCGCATGTGTGTGCGCCCATGCGGCATGGGAGGAAGCGAACCGGCAGAGAGGTAAGTCAGAACCCACCCCTGATCAGGCTGGGAAAAAATCCTACAAAAAAATCCTACAACTTTATGGTTGCCACAGTGTTATTATTAAGTGCTTAGAAAACATGCCAAAATGTTTTGCAAAATTCCTCATTCATCTTCATACAACAACTTTATCATGCTGACATTTTACAATTAAGGAACTGAGACAGAGAGAAAACTACTGCACTGGGGAGACTATCAGTTAGGTTTATGGTTTCAATGACATTTGAAGTCACATACCCCAGGTTAAAAAAAAATCATAGTGGAATACAGTTGGGATGCACATGGTAAACCCACCCATTCTATGACTCATATATGACACTCATATATGACTCAGTATGACATGGAAAGTCTGAATTTGTATATACTTATGGGCAGTTAAGCTGTGATCACATGGAACACTGAATGTCATTCAGAACATTTTTGGACATCATGCGCGAAGCCAACAAAACTCCAGCTCCTCCTTAATTCTTCAGTAGGAATTAAGTATATTATATGTCTTCAATCATTATATTGTCTTTCAAGGCAAACGTATTTATGAAAAATCCTGTGAATGGTTATTTGAAGTGCCACCAAAGTTATTCTAATGGCCCTTTCTTACTGAATTAGCAAGATTAACTCAGCAGTTCTGGATTTTAATGTAAAAAAGTGTTTGAAACCAGGTTTTCAAGAGCATTGACATTAATTAATTTTTAAAAATTTGAGTCCTCAATTAATATTCAAAAATTGGAGATATAGAGGAGCTCCAAATTGTTCGAAATGCACCTTGTTAGTATAGACCTGCTCAGAAGTAGTTTAATATTCCTGAATGACCCGGTTTGTTCTAGCAGCTCTAATCATAATCAACCATATTTACATAGAAGCTAGGGGCTTCTGGTATGTAGCGTTCTGTTATAGAGCAATAAAACTGAGCAACTTTTTAAACACCTTGATGTTGAATGCTTTGTGCCCTGTATCCAGAGGTGGGTTCCTCCCGGTTTGGACCGGTTCGCCCAAACCAGTAGTGACTCACTGGTGATGTCACAATGACATCACCGATCCGGTTCGGTCGGTGCCGGTCCGTGGGCGCCGCCATCTTTTTTTAATTTTGTTTTTTAATTTTGTTTTGGATTTTTTTAATTTTTTTTTTCTTCTGCGCATGTGCAGAAGCTGAGTTTCCAGCACTGCGCATGTGTTGCTATCTTGTTTTTGGTTTTTTTTAAAAAAAATTTGCACTGTGCATGCGCGCACCCACAAGGCGTGCCCACGTGGCGCGGGAGGAAGCAAACCGGCAGCGAGGTAAGTTAGAACCCACCCCTGCTTGTATCCATACTTGCTATGATTACCTTCATCTCTGAATTGTCTATGTTTCTTGCCCTTCTAGGTAAACCTTCTCCAGGCCACCTCATACTTGTTCTCCCTGTTTTATTTTCACACAAAGTTTAGTAAACTGGTGTTATAGGCTGAGGGGAGAAGGAACATTGGGTACTTTAGAGTTCCACCTCTAATAGGCCTACAAAACATCTAGGATAATTATGGGGCTATACAGTCTCAACCAGTATGTGAGAAAAACATATTTTCATGAAGTACCATGCAGACCCAAAGGGCCTCCTATTTATTTATTTGTCTGTTTATTTTTCCCGCCTTTATTATTTTTATAGGTGGCAACTCAAGGCGGTAAACAATACTCCTTCCTCCTCCTTTTCTCCCAGTTTTTTTTTAATTAATTTCAATTACAGACTTTATATGACATCATGAACTTTAAGCAATTGAGGAATTCTCTAACGATAGCACATTTTAGATAGGAATTCATTCTTTTCAGACTTCATATGTTGATAAAAAAATGTATTAAACCATAATTTGGTCTCAATAGCTAGTAATTCAGAGTGTTGTGTTTCATATATGTATGCAGGGCGCTTGCATGAAAAAAAAATTGTAGTATATCAATTATGTATTGGGAAGCTGCTCACTGTGTCTCCCCTCATCTAGTATTAATATAAATAAGCAGGTCCTGAGGTTGATGAATATACAAACTTTTGCAGTTGTATTTATCACATTGTGGACTTTTGCAAAGTTCAAAGAGAACAAAGAAATTGCACTTGGATTCAATATAAAAATTCAAGATTAATTTGACAGGAAAGATAAGAAACCAGGATACATGGCATACTCGGGGTGGGGGGGATATGAAAAAGCAACCAAAAGAAAGAAGGGAAAGTAGTCATTCAAGATGACATACAAATTGACATAGAAAATCCTTAGAGGATATATAATTAATAGGTTGCATTTTTAATGAGCTCAATTGTTTATAGAAATTTTTGTGGCTATAAGTCTAATTTGTTTGTTTTTTAGTTCGTGAACATCCACATTATAATCATGACACACACACACACACACACACACACACACACACACACACACACACACATTATATGCTCCTTATTCTGAGGAGGCATTTGTTTGACAAGCATTATTCAAATATTAAGAGTTAAAAGGAATACATTGTTTTGATTATGACCACATAGACTTGAACAGTAATCAGTCTCCTAATAACTGTTCTTCAGAATTTCTGAAATCCTCCTAAGCAGACATCTTCCTGCTTTCCAGCAATGTAAGATAATTCTTTTTTTAGTGCTTCTGCCCTGTGAATTCCACTATAGTGGGTATAGCTATCACTGCCCTCTAGTGGACCACAATTCACTCTTGCTCCAAGTCTCACTGATGGATTTCATGGCTATGAATTAAACATGTGGGAATAAAAGAGACTAGGGGCTTTTTTTGCACAGAACACCCTAACATCTCTATAGTAGAGCGGCTAGAAACTTAATTTCTGTATTTAATTGTCACAGCTGATAGAGCAAAAGTAACTGAAAAGAAGCCCACTTGAGAAAGCTAATCTTTTGGCAGAGGTAGATGGCAGGAAAGGCACAGTTGCACAGCTGCACAATTTTGACTTGCACAGCTGAAGAACATTCAGGTTAAATCCATTGTGAAAATGCAAATTTTCTAGCCAGCAAATTGATGAGGACGGGAGGCAGAGTACACTCACAATCTACAATCTTGCAATTCGGAAAGCACAATAAACAATTTTCATCATTGCTTTATCCACTAAATATAAGTTAGGAAACAGACCCCTCTGTATCTAAATTGGGCTATAAATTAAGGGCAGTGAGCATAGAGCAGCCTTTCTTAATATGATGTTGTAAATATAATTCCCAGAAGTTGTAACACAAGTCAGTAGTCTGTGCCCTTGTCACCACCAGCAAGACTGTACCACTGAGATCTGACACCAAAATGGGCATTATATTTATTTTTTGTCAGAACTAAGGATACAACTGGAAGGCTTATTGGAAAGCAAACCATTCCAATTTTTACTACTTAGCCCTCATCCCTGAACTAGCAAAACTGTCTGACCTTATACTAATAACAAAACAGCTGGATTTCAATTGCCCAGTTGCTGGTTCCCCAGGAAGGTGATTAGTAAAAGTAAATATGGGAACAGTTTAGTGCCAGTTTGATGTCACCAGACCAGGCACCAGGCTAGAAACTGTAAGACTATGGGTTCCACTGCTGCCTTAGGCATGAAGCCAGCTGGATGATTTTGGACCAGTCTCTCTCAGCCCTAGGAAGCACTCAATGACAAACCTTAGCAAGAAAACAGTAGGGACTTGTCCAGTCAATGGCCAGAATTAAGACTGACTTAAAGGCACCAATAGAGAGTGATGGTGGGGAAATGGAAGATTAAATGATGTCATGTATGTTGCAATGTCATAACACAAGTCATATGACTTACATACTTACATCCAACATTGGGTTATAAGTACAAAAGTTTGGAGTTTGCATAATGACATTGCAAAACATGTTTCATCATCATTTTCATCATTAAAATATACAGTATAGCAGATAGTTATGGGAAATAGAGTTGATATGGGGAGAAGAGATAAAGAAATTAAGACATATGTATCTGAAGAGATGTGTAGATAACATATGTGTGCTAGAGCAAAGAAAATAATACATTCAACTGTATAGTCATTCATATGAGATATCATGGTAGGGCAGCATCATTGTGAGTGTTACTAAATTTTTGTGGAAAGAAATGAATATCTGGTACTGGAGCTGGTAGTGATAGTACAGGGCAAAATTTGCCATTTTCTAATTTATACTGGTTAATTAATTCTCCAAACTTTCAGAATATAGACTTCCAAGCCCCACATGTAAATGTGTATACATGTTTAATCTTTGTATGCACTGATGATAGATGATAGAAAGATAGAAAGATAGAAAGATAGAAAGATAGAAAGATAGATAGATAGATAGATAGATAGA
>QLTV01001840.1:279021-306325 GCA_003457575.1 Thermophis baileyi
CACTTGTTCGCATGTGTGATGTCATAATCGGGGGCTCTATAACATAGTAGGAAGCGAAGTGTGGTATTTAAGGATAGTTCGCAGACCATGGTTTCTGGTAGAGTGAGTTCATGTGTAACTTGAATATTTTTAATGCTTAGTCATTTTTTATAGAAGATGGGAACTCCACCTCCTCTGCGAGTTTCGCGATCGGATCGGTAAACATGATAGTCTCTTACTTTGATAATGGAGTCAGGGAGGGATGCGTTCAGCCATGTTTCGCAGACAAATATAATGTCAAATTTAGCAGCTTTTAGTAAGAGGAGGAGTTCGGGTATTTTGTTTACGATGCTTCTTGCATTAATTAGCTTGCATTTAAGATCAGCAGTGGTAGATATTGAGGAAGTAAGGGGCGTGCATGCCTAGTTTTTTGGGGGGGACAGCTTACAATGTAAGCATTATTTGCATATTGCCTCCCACAATCTGGGTCCTCATTTTACTGACCTTGGTAGGATGGAAGGCTGAGTCAACCTTGAACCCTGTCAGGATCAAACTCTTGGCTGTGGGCAGAGTTTGTCTACAATACTGCTCTTTAACCCCTGTGCCACCAGGGCTCCTAATAAACTTGTGGTGTCCAATTGTCCCTTGCTATACATGACATCATTTATTTTCCAGGTCTAGGCTTCTTTTCAAAACACCAAGGACTATCCAGATTCAAAAACAAATGTACCCCATTTTTATATTAAATTATTGAACCTCAAAAGAACAGTTGTATATTGTATGCTCAGATTATTCTTATTACCAGAGCAAAAAGAATCCTCCGTGTCAAATGAAGTAGTCTATCTTTCTCCTTATTAGGCAAACACTAGTTAAGGCCTATAAGAACTGTGACCCAGTCAGGGGCACCATGCTGTTTTAAAGCAAAGCTGATCACTTCTGAGTCTTTAGCAAAAATTTAATGCGAGCCTTGCAGCATTAAGACGCGTGTGGTACTTACTGTCTGTTAGTGAACCACACTAGTCTAATAAAAACAAGTTTCAGTGATTTGCAGGAAAAAAAATACTAGGCATATGTAGTCCAAAATGCATTCCAAAAAGGTGGCTGAGCTTATATTCAAGTCAGTAGGCACAGGACTGCAAACGTATTAAACTAAGGTCTCATACAAGGTGTAGAGTAGGTACATAAAATCTGAACAATACAGCTTTGCTTCTTTGAAAGAAGCTCTGCCACTTACTCATGCATTTCTCTAATTTAGTATATTCACTCAGCTTTCTTCTCTACCAGAAATTAGGTGAGCAAATCACAAACTCTTGTGAGAATAGCAATAGTAATTGCTATTAGTAATAACAGTATTCTCTTTCTCATAAAGTTTGTTTTCGCATTCATAAGACAAAATAGGTGCCTCTTCAGAGAATGGAGGCACAATGTAATTTGGACCAGCATGTAATGGCTTCCCCAGGTGCCGGCTCAGAAAACAAGAAAGAGCCAGTTTCAGGGGTTTCGGAATGGAGTGAGGAGGAACATTGCAAAGACGCAGGGGACCTCATATCCAAAGTGAATGGTAAGGAGGAGGAGGAGAGGCTAGAACCTTGGAAAGGCTGTTGGAGGGGCATCCAGACAAATGCCTGGCTGAAGAGGAGCGAGAAGAGATGTGGCTGCAGCTGGGAAATTTGGATGATCATCCAGAAGTACAGGGTGAAGAAGAGGCAGAGCTGCAGTCAGTTAGTGGGGATGAGGAGGAACAGCCTCCTCTTCCAGATCCAAGGGTACACAGGGCTGAATGTACCAAGATGCAAAGGAGGTTGGTGAGGCTATTCACAAGGAGGCAGTCTCACCCCTCCTAATAAGCTGCACTGGCTGGCAGCTACTTAGCCCAGGGTGTGGGGGCCAAACAATGCTGGAGACAACCTCCCATTTCCTGCTGTGTGTATGCTCTGACTTTGTGGCTCCTGCTTTCGTGATTCTGGACCTATGCCTTGTTTCTGACCTCATGGTTGGACCTTGGATTTTATGCTTGGATTCTGGACTTGGACCTTGGCCTTTGTTATTGTGCTTGGACTTTGGACTGTGCCTGGACTTCGGACTTTGTGTGTGGATTTGCAGACTTATGCCTTGCGCTTGGACTTTGTATTTGCCTTTAACTTTGTGTCTTGGTTGTGCAAACTTGAATTTATTGGGACTTTATGTTTCTTGAGAGTGGGCTCTGGGGAAACTTTAGAGTCTTGCAGTGCCTCAATAAAGTATTTACAGCTCCTAGGTTTATGCGTGTGTGGATTGGGAAAGGACACAGAACCACAATAGGGTGGATAGTTAAACAAGGTAATAGTTACGTTACATATTTGGATGGGATCAGGATATTATATATTTTCCAAGTTCTGAGGGGCTAAACAATGTTAAATTTATTTAATACCAATTCAAAATACTGGTGGTTAGGACAATTATCAGCACCTGTGGCTATAGGGTGTCCCACGAAGCTTCTAAAGGGGGTTAAGATCTACATTCTGATAGAGATTCAAACTTTTTGCTTTAAAATTATTGGTGGACATGGCACTATTTTAAAGGATGTATTATACTGCTGATGAAAAAAAAGATAAATATTCCTTTTGAATTATCTCTCATTATGTATGTTATCTATGTATGAATATTTTATTTTTTTAACCAAAATCATTTAAATAGAATTTTAATAATCTGACAGCATCTGAAGTCACTATTTGAAAATCAGTTTTCAAAGAAATAATTAAAAAAAAAAAGCAGCAGCCAATAGCAGTTGTAAAGTTACATATGATTCATGGAGCAAATGTATTTTCATGTATTACTGAATTTTAGATTTCTTCTGAGCATTCCTTGTGCCTCAAGATATAGCTCCCCCTTGCCCTACACTGGCACAAGGTCTGTGCCATTCCTCCGAAGTCATAAAATAGTTGTCCATGATACTCTGATCTCACTGTATAAATTAAATTCAAAGATGAACACCTAAGGATATGTAATAACATGAGCCCAGAAGAACCTGTTTTCGGACAATAAATCAAATGCACTTAAGCAGGCATGAAACTACCTTGGGCTTTTAGAACATGCTGGTGGAAAGTGTGCTCATATATACAGTTGAGTAAATATTAGTTCATCTGGTTTATGTGTACTAAAAAAAAAATCAGGTCATTTCTAATCATTCTTAAACCACCTCTGAATAAAGGTATCTATTCCCCCTTTGCGGTAGTCCATAAAAAAGCACAACAATGAATACTAGGTCTCTATATTGCAAAGATACATTATGACAGTCTTGCAAGTATTTTCCCCCTCATTTCTTTCTACTTTCTGGGAAATTAGGGAGGATCCCTTTTGAAATTCTTCTTGCACTCCCTCTGTTTCTGTGGACTGAGATTCCTTTGGAATGATGTTGCTCAGTCTGCAGCTCTTTCTCCACACTTCCAAGGTCATTTCTACATATCATTATAGTGTCAAACAGATGGGTCAAGTGAAACCACGATTTCTTTTAATATTTAAAAACACATGATGGTTCTTCATTCTAAGATTATTTTACATTATATTATTTCATATATTCATAAAACTAGAGAACTGAAAACCCTGTTCAATACAAGAATCCAAATTAAAACATCCATAACAGATGAGTCTCCAGCTCCTACTCGAACAAATATAGTAAAGAAGAACTTAACGCCTCTTTGGGAATTAGTTTCACTAATCAACTGCTCTTCAATTGGAATCTATGTTCCATTATTCAGTGAGCAACTTTTTAGATGTCAGTGAACAAACACTGACATTCTTCCACGCTATTATAGCCTCCTCTCAATCTTCTCTTTCATGGATTCCCTAGTAAAATACAGTCACAATTTTCTTGTGTTCTAGCCTGAGCAGGTTCCTCTTACCCTTGCCAGTTCTAGCTTTTATAAATAGGCCTTCGTTTCTAGGCCTTATTATCACTGCCATTATCTGATCCTGTTTGTTTCAATCCTCCTTAAAGTGTGGAATCCACACTTTAGAAACAATATTCAAAGCATGATCTGCTTTGAATATTGAAGCACTGAATAAGAAGGAACAACTGCTTTCCATAGTTTAAACAATTAAACAAAAACCTATATTTCTGTTGACGACAGCCTTCTCCCTTGCAGTTACATAACATTGGTGATCCCTGTTCAGTTTGTAATCAATTGCATTCCACATTTGTTCGATTATTATTCTGACTATTAGTTCCTTTCTAATTTCTCTGGTATAGGTCTTTCATAGAACCTTCCATATAATAAACCAAGGATGTCAGATGTTGGGTAACTCTTTTCAATATTATAAATAAAGGACCTTTACTGAGCCTATAGTTATCTACATAACATTCCTCAGAAGGGTATGAGTTGGGGTAATCACATTTGCTACCTCTAATAGCATACATTCTTACCAACTTTCTTGATCATCACACCATTGTTTCCATTAACTTTCATCCAAAGCAATTTTATGCCCAATTCAGGAATCATGTTATATTCCTTTTCTATAGAGTGTAGCAACTTCTTGTAGTATGGATAATTATGTACCATTAGATTCTAGCCATTATTTTTTCCCCTATGTTTGTTTTCTTATATACTGAGTGATTGCACCCACAGGAGAACAATAGTTTTATAGGAATAGCATAAACTGTATTAAGCAACAGTCTTGTAATCATGACTGTTGCTTAATACAGTCTTTATTAAAAACAATGCATTAACCCATATGCAGTGGTTACAATAATACAATGTTTACATATATACTTACAGATGGTCCTCATCTTCCAAGCAATCCAATTATGGTCATTTATATGCACTTTATATAAGTGTATTGTTATCTGATTCCCAGCATGTATTGTAGTAATCCGTTTTTAACATTCCCAAATGCAGTAGCAATCACTGGGAGTGACTTGAATTGACTGAGGTGAATTGACTGAGATGAGATAGCAGGTATTTTATAAAATCCTTTCTCTCTCTTTTCTTTTTATTTTGATCTACTTCCTCTTTTCTCCAGAAATTTACTTGTACTTTTGACCTTATCTTTGCTTGCCTGTGGAAGGATAACACAACAGAGTAGTTGTTACGCTATTGCGCTGAGCCTTCTATTTTCTTTTTTGGTTTAGCATTATATTCTTTCATTTTTCCTCTTTCAGTGAAGGAATATTCTGGCCTATGACACTGAATCTTTACTCTCTGACTAAAGGGACAGCTCCATTAAATATTCTAGAAACTCTAAATCAGCAATCCTTTTCTGGGATCTGAAGTCAAAAAGTGTTGAAATGAGGACAGAAAAAGAAAGCAATTCCATGCAAAAAGTGAGAAACAATTTCATTAAAAGGCTGATCTAACCATCAAATTCACATTTGCAATTTATATCCAGAGAATGCATGTGAGAACTATGGATGAAAGAAACATGTGTTTAACCTGAAAACCCAGAAAGACAAGCTTACTTGCTTGAACTAGTTTACTTATGGAGTTTATTTGCATGAAGGTTTGAGTGGATTATGGAAACATAAATATGAAATTTAGGGATGGAAGATGAGTTTAGGGCAAAAGGTTGACTCTTTTAGTTTGTTCTGCAATATGTGCCATAGCTTCTTACACAAGAGGAACTAAGACTGAATCTCAAGATTAGACCACATTAAAATGTATTTTTCCCATGATTAGTAGTTTAGCATCAAATTATATTGAAAGATCATGTTTTGAAAGATGATGTGTTGCAGTGTTTATTTTTTGTTTGTTTTGGTTTGAACTTTGAACTGTGAAGTAGATTAGTAGAATACAGACGGTAGCTAAAATAGATTGATTAAGCAAAACCTATGTAGATTTGCTCATATTGAAGAGCCTCGGTGGCGCAGTGGTTAGAGTGCTGTACTGCAGGCCACTTCTGCTGACTATCGGCTGCCTGCAATTTGGCAGTTCAAATCCCACCAGGCTCAAGGTTGACTCAGCCTTCCATCCTTCCGAAGTCGGTAAAATGAGGACCCAGATTGTTGGGTGCAATATGCTGACTCTGTAAAACCACTTAGAGAGGGCTGTAAAGCACTATAAAGCGATATATAAGTCTAAGTGCTATTTCTATTGTCTCTGTCTTTTTTTAAAATCTTGCTAGGAGATGACAAGAGTGCAAATTTTTAGATACATCACCTTGAAAAAGAATGAGGGCATTATTTTCATTGAGAAATGAGAGCAAAGAAGTCTTTAATAGTAGTAGGAGAAACAGGTGCAGATAAGATGAGGGGATATCTTGGAATGATCATTAAAAATCTTTTTACAATTAGAACTTCTTGAAGCTCATAAAGTTATAGTCTTATATGAGATTTCACTCAAGATTCAGACATGAATGCATATCATTGGAGAATAATTTATCTTCAAGACTGGAATACTCCAAACCAATGAGACTCCTTCTATTCAGACAGGAGATGGATAGATGGACCCATCATCACAAATACATTTAAAAGAGAAGGAAGAAAGGAAGGAAGGAAGGAAGGAAGGAAGGAAACTGTCAGTCTGCAATGTTAATGAGAGCAGATATGATATATTCAAGCTGTTTAACATTTACAGTAGGAGAATAGAAAAATAACATAATGTATGGTGACTGTTTAGAAGTTACATATCCTGCTTTGCATATTGGATTTAATTCATCAGGTCTGGATTTGCTTTCCCCTCTGAGCTCATAGAGTAATGGTATGTAGCATTGACCCCAAGAGACAGGAGGAAGAGCTACAGATTGGATAACCAGCATGTAAAAGATGTCTCAACACAGAGAAGGGGCCATTGCATAGAAAGTGTTTCAGAAAAGGTCCTCCTAGTGTTCTGCAGAGAAAAAGGAAAGGAGAGAAATACTTTCAGACTGGCAAGATTATGTTAATGTAACCCAGTGGTTCTCAACCTTTCTAATGGCACGACCCCCCTGCGACCCCCTCCCCGCCCCCTCCCCGCGCGCGATGAGGTGATAAAGGGGGCGTGGCACCAGGGGTGAAATGCTCCCAGTTCGGGCTTGCCTGCAGGTCGCCGGACAGCTGATAGCGACAGCAGCGGGAGACTTTGCGGTTCTTTTACCCTCTGCGCATGCGCAAAGCATTCTGCGCATGCGCAGAGGGTAAAAGAACTCAAATGGCGGCGTCCGGGCTACCAGCTGTCCGGCGACCCGCAGCACGGCCGAACCGGGACCTTTTCACCCCTGCATTCACGGTGGCACCAAGATGGCGGGCTAACGCGCACGGCGACCCCTGTGAAATGGTCGTTCGACCCCCAAAGGGGTCGCGACCCACAGGTTGAGAACCGCTGATGTAACCTAACAATAAAGATAGAGCTAGTTCGTTGTGCTTCTTGCCTAAACTTCCTTACAGGACTAACACACAGTTGATATGGCACATTGGAATTTTTCAACCTTTCTGCTCTTTCCCCTTCTCCTATCAGAACACTCCAGAGGGTTAACATCATTGCCCAGCTGATCACTGGTTGCCCTCTCCCCTCTTTGGAATAGCTTTATAACTCCTGCTGCCTTAAGAAACATTCTTAAAGATCCATCTCATCCTGAGCACCCTTTTTTTTTGAACTATTACCATCTGGCAGACGGTACAGGATAATAAAAACAAGGACAAATATGCTGAAAAACAGCTTCTATCGCAGAGCAGTAACTATATTGAATTCTACTGTATAGTGCAATATTAATGCAACATCAGGGGTTTTCAATTCAATTGTACAGAATGTGAAGGATGTGTGTTTTGTTTTATGTATAATGTACACTGAAGATGGCATTTAATTTCATTGTACGAGGTGCAATGACAATAAAGAATTACACTATTACACTATTACTATTAACAGAGTCAAACAAAGAAAACTTTGCCTGTAGAGTGTCATATATCATATATATTCAATGTGATGTAGCTCTATCCTGCAAAACATTTAACCAGAACTATATATCCAATCATTTAATATAGGAGCTAAAGTTCTTCAACAGCATATTAGTTTAAAGTTCCGCTGGATTTGGGACACCATCACCAAAAACTACTTATGTGTTTTTGATGAAATATTTATAAATTTTAAAAGGATCCTAGATCTACAAAAAATAACTCTCTCTCTGTGTGTGTCTTTTTCTTGTCCCTCTAAGGGAGAAAATACTGGCTTTATATAATCTATAATTTTCCATTAAAGAAAAGAAAAAAATACTTTTGGGTTTCTGGTGACAAGAGAGTATAATGTCTTGAAAGGCGTAAAGAAATACACATTTCTGGGCATGTTTGCAAAGTCAAATGTGCTGGAGAGGATAGGAAATATGCAAACTGACTCTGGCTTCTCAAATATTGGATTCTGAAGAAAGGGTAGGAAATACATTATAAAATATTTGACACTCTATCAATATGAAATGTTTAATAAATGGTAAATATTTGATATATGTGTAAAAGAGAGGTGTGTTTCAAAGAGAAGAATACCACAATGGAGGGAAATGCCTATGAAAACTATCTAAATTCAGAAGTGAATATAGCAGATTTCCCATTAAATGGAACTGATGATGATGAATATACCTACCTGAGTTGAATAGAATTAGAATTCTAATTCTATTAGAATTAGATTTGGGATGTAACTGAAAGTATTGCTTAGGACGTATAGAACATCTTATCAATCAAGTAATGTTTCCCATGTCTCAAGAGCTCCTGTGAGGAAGCTGCTGTCACTAGCACCAATCTGCTTCTGGTTCATATCATTAATAACACTGAGCTGCCATTTTACATTTTTTTAAACCATCCTGTCTACTAGGGGTTATTGCTATGGTTGACTGGTTTTCTTTTTAATGAAAATAATTTTATTCTTTTATTTTTTTATGTATTGTCTTGCTTCTTCTGCAAAATGAGTAATATAAAAATAAAATTAAAAACTCACATTTCATACAATTTCTGAATCACGTGGCATTTAAAGGTACCACAATTTACATTTGCTTTTGTATTATATTACTATTCACTTGATGTTTTCTATTCAATTATTCTTCATATACTCATAATTGTAACTTTTTTCCTTTACCTATGAACTAAATGCTAAATCATAACATACAGAAATAAATGAAATCCAAGATTAATTCCTTTCCACTTTGCATATTGGTAAGGGAAGTGGGTCTTTTCCTCTAAAGCATTCTCTTATTCAGAAATTTGTTGAGGTAATTTAGAAGGACTATGCTCTTGAAATATTTTTTTTAAAAAAAACTGATGGAATACCAAGGGATTAAACGATGTGCAGAATCCTGGAAGGAATGTTTTAGAGATTAGAATAAGAATTATTAGTGACAAAATATGTCAAAGATAAATTGTCATATATGTTTGCCTGAGCTGTGGTGGCGCAGTGGTTAGAGTGCTGTACTGCAGGCTACTTCTGCTGACTGCCGGCTGCCTGCTATTTGGCAGTTCAAATCCCACCAGGCTCAAGGTTCACTCAGCCTTCCATCCTTCCGAGGTTGGATCCAAATTGTTGGGGGCAATATGCTGACTCTGTAAAATCGCTTAGAGAGGGCTGTAAAGCACTATGAAGCGGTATATAAGTCTAAGTTATATTGCTATTGCTTGTTTGACTTACTTATGCTATTTGGCTTACTTATACTAAACTTCAAATGACTAAAAATGATGAAATTGTTTTAACCTGTACTTAAAAATAACCTCCCCAGCTTCAGTTAGCAAGGAAAAGCTGGTTAGTTGAAGGGGAATTTTTTTTTAAAAAAAAAAGTTTCTGCATATGATATGAGTAGGTTTGAATTTTGGCAGTTATAGAGCTGAAGGTTAGCTGCTGAATGCCATAAGAATAGTATACAATATGATGGCAATACAGCATGGGTGAGAAAACATAGAATGATTATTAAATGGTTTATTTAACAGGAAGGAAGACAAGGATGCATGATAAATATTTATGGACACAATAAATGTTTGGGAAATGCTTGAGGTATATTAAGGATGGAAATGCAGATGATGTTATAGTGTTGGCTGACAACTCAGATGATTTTCAGTAAATTTTAGAAAATTTAATTTAGGGATTTTTAAACATTTTTCATGGTGCTGAACCTATTAATTAAAAAATCCTGGAATCCCTATTTGAGATAAAATACCATTTTAAAAAAAATCCTCCTTTAATGCAACAAATGTTATGGTTGAGAACTGGATACATTAGAAGAATCATAGAAGCAAGTCAGTTGCTGTGGCAATGGATACTTGAGAATTAAAATAAGAAAACATTAGGTCAAGGATGAATGGGTGCTGAATGAATATAGGTAGAATGCAAAAGAAAATGACCAGTATGAAATAAGTAGTTTGGTCACCTGGAAAAACTGAATTGGGACTGAACTGCAAATCAAATATATGAAGGAAGAGAGAATGAGTGAATTAGAAAGAGGATATTGAGAAAGTTGTAATTGTAATCATAGATGGAGTTCATGAGACCTTGACAAAAAAAAAAAAGACTGTTGAGAAATTAAAAGAACAAAAGGTAATGTCTGAATTTGCACATGGACATAGAAAAAGCAGAGATGACTTTCAAGGATGGAAAAGTATGAAATGATATAGTGAATGGTGTCAGCTACATCTTCTTTTACTTTTCCCACACTTTAATTCCTTTAGTTTCCTGTCTCTTATTTATTTTATGAGCCTCGTATAAGGTTGCTTACAGGCACAGTATGATAGATTTATTTTAAGTTCCAGATTTTTTAATTTTTACTAATTAGCATTAGCACTTAGACTTATATACTGCTTCACAGTGCTTTTACAGCCCTCTCTATGTGGTTTACAGAGTCAGCCTATTGCCCCCAACAATCTGGGTCCTCATTTTACCCACCTCAGAAGGATGGAAGGCTGAGTCAACCTTGAGCCTGGTGAGATTTGATCCGTCAAATTACAGGCAGCCGGCAGCCAGCAGAAGTAGCCTGCAGTACTGCATTCTAACCACTGTGCCACCGTGGCTCTTTATTAGCTATATTTAGCTATAAATTATATAAATTAGCTATATTTTTTTCAACTTATTTTTCCAATACATACATACATACATGCATGCATACAGACAGACAGACAGACAGACAACACTGATGTGTCTACTAAGTTCAAAATATTGACATTATTATTTTGTTGTTGTTGTTAGGATTTTATTACTCCAAGCCACAAGGATTTCTTTTGGTCCAAATGTTTACTGGAAGCTGCAATATATCATTCCTTCTGGATCCCAAGGTGGTACACTTAGACCTGCTACTGATAAAACTGATATTTTATATAAATAAAACAAATCTAAACTCTAAGTATAATTAAGAGCATAAACTAAATTAGCATTAAAATTCAAAAAGAATAAGATACATAGTTATTTTCAAAGACACTACATTAGGAATGCACTGTTATCAGTTTGGTTTAAAATAAAAGAACAACACTATTTGAAAATACCAGTCTGGCTTTTCACTATGGAAGCATGTTATTAACATGGAAAAAATTGTAAGATACAAAGATATTTTGAATGAAAAGGGGGAATTAAAAACTAAGCAGGAACTTAGTAGTCAAGGGATGGACATTGCTTGGTGGCCACACATGCAGATACAATCTCGTTACAAGAAAGATGCTAAAATGTATGGTTTTAACAAAGAGTTAACAGAATTATACCAGATATTAATTGGAACGATGAAAAACTGATAAAGAAATTATATTATTATTTATTAACTATTAAACTTGAAAGTGAGCAGGTAAAGGAGACAATGATTGCGTGGCTTAAAAACTTTGGATATGCAATAGAATTAGATAAATGGCAGAAACTATGGGATAGAAATATTAAATTGACTATGTCAACTGCATATAAAGAAAATTTGTATATAATGGCATTTTGGCATTTAATGGCATTTTGCACTGACAAGACTGGCAAAAATGTATAAAGATAAATCCGCTAAATGCTGGAATCAATCATCTGGTTCATATTACCATATGTGGTGGACATGCCCAAAAGCTAAAAAATATTGGACGAAAATATATACTTGATTGGAAAAAATAATAAAGCAGCCTATAGACTTGAAACCAGAGACGTTTTTGTTGGGCATCCTACCGGATAAATATGATAAAAGGATTATATATCTGGTTTTACATATACTAACTGCAGCCAGAATTGTATTTGCACAGCAATGGAAAAATGATGAGATTCCGTCAGATGAGAATGTAATTAAGAAAATACTAGAATGCGCAGAAATTGATAGATTAACGCTTACTATTAAGGATAAAGAAGAAAACTGAATATATATATATATATATTTATATGGGACGTATTTTATCAATGGCTAGACAATAGAAACAGAAGTTAGAAAGGAGGAGACATAAAAAGAGGAAATGTTAAAGTGGAGAGTTGTTAAAGAAGATAATGTTAAGTATTATTATTATTATATTATTATATTATCAATATTATTGTGATGAATACTATAACAAATACGTGGATTATGACTGCTTAGAAACAACTGTACCCAGATCACACACAGTTTGATGGAAATTGAATTTTTATATGTTATATAAATAAAATAAATAAAACATGAAAAAAAATTCAAAAAATTGAGTTCCTCAAAAGCATATTCAAAATCTAGGCAGTCTAATTTTTTTCTTTGTAAGATTAGCCAGAGGTGATGTAGACATTAAATAGCTTTGTTCAAAAGATATAGTGAATTGTAAAATAAAAGAAAGCCGAGCTACCTCATTTATACCAAACACAATTTAACTTTCCAGATACTGGAAACCATTCTGGAAAAATATGAATAATTTTCCTAATTAAATAAATCATAACTAGGGACAAGCTTATATTCCTTATATTATATTAATCAGCGGAACGGCTTGCCTCCAGAAATGGTGAGTGCTCTGTCACTGGAGGTTTTTAAGAAGAGGTTGGAGAGCCATTTGTCTGGAATGGAATAGGGTCTCCTGCTTGTGCAGGGGGTTGGACTAGAAGACCTCCAAGGTCCCTTCCAACTCTGTTATTCTGTATTTCTATGCTGAAAATAAAGTAAGAGATATACCTTGACTAGCTGATATAAATGCAGATTCTTCCAATGTTATTCTTTTAAATTTTTTTTTGATGAGTTGCACATATATAAGAAACTATTTCAGAGTAGGGTTTAATCTTAATTCTCCAGGAGCAGAGATTAGAAGTGGTTGAAAATATATTGGACAATCCCCTCTAGAGATTTCTTGAATCTCTGGAAGGCAGAACTGAATATTTTTTCAATGTATATCTACCCAGGCTGAATTCAATAAAATTTACTCATACTAAAGCAGATAGCTATGCAGCCCTTCCATTTCTTATAGCAGCATTATCCAACCACCTAACATACAAAAATAATGCTATCATGTGAAATGAAAAAGCCATTGAGACTGCAGTACTGTCTACTTTGATTATGAATGTGCATATGTCTGTGATATAAATAGATTGTGGACTTTCAAATAATAACCATCTTTTCTGAAATCTGCAGGTGTTTTTTAAGCTGCCAAAAATCATAGCTCTTTTAAATACTTCAGCACAAAGCCCCATCTCAAACTGGTTTAAATACTCTCAATGTGTGGGTGAAGCAGATTTACTCATCATAGGCCCATTTTTCAAACATCCAAACCACTAGAGGTAAGTGCCTCTTTCAGTCTCATCTCTTTATTCTGATTTTTCTGAATTCAACTGATTAATTATCTACCATTATATTCCCTATGGAATTGTACTTTATCTTCTCAAAAGCCCAATCTGAGTATGATTGGCTCCATATTTTTCAAACTATAGTGCATTTTTTGTAGGTGTGCGTGCATTCACAAATGTACATATGCATGGGGCTTGCCTGATTGACAAGATCAGGCAAACAATGCACAAATGAAAAGTATACTTTTTATGAATAGACTTGAAAGATCTAACATTTGGGGGAGAATTTTATGAATTCTCCCCCAAGAAACATGAATGTAAATAATTGCAAAGCTCTATAAATAAGTCTGACAGTCCTTCATGAATGAAGTACATAATTGTAGGGAAAGATTTTAATACGAATTGGTTCCTGAACACAGGAAAGTTACACTTATTATTTCTTCATTGTGACAGCTTGAGAAAGAACAAACATGATTTTGGAAAGAGCTATGCCACTTGGGTAGCTGACAGGTTATTTTTTTTTTCCTTTAGGACTGTAGTACTCACAAATTATTTGGAAAAATGCTTCAAACCTTGCATGGTTATAAAGACAGCAGCTACTTAGTGTTCATTAGGTTCAAACACTTCTTCCAAATCCTTATGTATGTACTTAATATTTTTTTTCTGCACAATTTCACATTGAGCAACTTTTTCCTGTCTGGAATTCACTAGATATGTTTGGGAGAACAAATCCCTCATGGAAATTGCAGTCCCAATACTTCTGGCGGTTAATAGGTTAGAGAAATTTAATTAAACTTAGATGAGCTTCTACTTGGGACCTTGCATATTTTGCGCCGAGGGCTAAAAATCTACTAGAATATGCCCCTAATCAGTAAAGGAAGTGTCAGAACTTTATATTTCAGGGAAGAACCCAGAAAGAGAAAAGGTGATATTAGCTGGGCAGTAAAAATCTACTAAGGAAAAACAGATGAAAAATTAACACCTATTCATTTATATAAATTCTTCTGAATAAATTACTGTTTTGAATAAACTGAATCTCTAAGCCATTTCAAAAGGATGCAGTATATGAATTTGACATGAAGATATCGCCAAAATTATCAGCCTTGGTTTTCTTTTTGTTTCTTGCTTGTGGTGCATGGGTTATTCCCCCCCCCCACTTTATTAAAACAGGTATCTTAATTCTATTTGATCATTGGTGCATTATTTATCTATTTTATTACTATTCTACACCATATTTATTACTATTCTACACCAAAATTCACTATGGTGAATTTTCACCATAGTAATTCAATAATATGGCATTGAAATTTAACATAATCCTAGCAGGTTCTAGGAATCAACAATAGAGGGTCTGAGGAGTGCAGAGATACCCCTATTAAAAAGCAAGAGGTCTTGTTTGTGTCATTCCCAGCTTTGCCTAATCAATTTTAAACCATTGTTTTAGGCAGAAAAATGCTTCACAAAAACATCTGGTTCTTCTGCATTAAAGATATTTGGAATTAAAATGATTAAAGTCAAAAGCATATTGTTAAATGACCACTATGGCAATCTGAAAAGAACAGAGAAAGGGGAATCTTCTGAGCATTCAATTTCTCATTTGTGGCTATACACATATTTGAATTTGCTCTAGCACTCTAGAGAGTGATAAGAGTCTTCTACATATCTTTAAAAAGTTATGGGTCCCTTTTCTGCTGAGCTTGATTTTTGGTGATTTTTTTGGGGAGGGGGCAAAATTAGGAAAGGATTTTATCATTGCCTTCTGCTTGATGCTTATTCAGTGACTTTAATCTCTCATCTACAGCCCTCCTGTTCTCTAAAGGCATTTTATTAGGTACTCACCAGCCTAACAAAGCTTTGTTTGTCAGGCAAACAAGATGATCTAATCTGTTGAAGCATATATATCATACACATAAAGCAAAGAGAAGGTAATTGTGTATATGTTTGTAGAAAAAAATGGGTGAGCAAAAGAAAACGCAAGTCGTTCTTGTTTAACGACCATTTGTTCAGTGACTGTTCAAAGTTATGACAGTGCTGAATGAAGGGACTTACATCCCATGCCCAAAGTTACAGCTGTTGCAGTGCCATGGTCACATGATTATTCCCTGGGCACATGGCAATCCATTCATACATAACGACTGGTTGCCAAGTGCTCCACAATCATGTGATCACCACCTGCAATCTTTCCTGAGACTTCTCCAGAAAGTCAGCAGGGAAGCTGACAGGGAAGGCCGCTACCACTTGACGAGAAGATTGCCTTTAGTTTCTGGCCAAAAAAGATCTATTCCAAAATCCAAGCAGGATCTGTACTGGGGTGTTTGCAGCCAGTGCCCTTAAACAAGAAAAAGTGCTCTTGTCTCTGGGGGCTGGCTGCAAATGCCCCATGCTGCAAACTCTCTGTACCGAAATCCTGTTTAGATTTTGGGATGGATGCAGCATGGGGAGTTTGAAGTAAGACCTCAGAAATGAGAGGGAGTCCTCTTGCCACTCCATTGGCTTAATGATCTGAGAGATCCCTTAATGACCACAACCAATAGTGCTGTGATTGCGGCCATTTAGTGAAGTAATCACATAGCATCTCACTTAACAAGCACTTCAAGCAATGACCAAAGATTCAGGGCTAAATTGTGATTTTGGATACTACCTGTAAGAAGAAAATAAAAGGTAGGTTGTACATGTGTGGTAGAAATAGATGTGACAATCAATAACAGGTGTGAGAAAAAGGTAATATGTGAGGAGAAAAACTCACATATTACTTTTGGAGGGAAAAGAAAAGAGAAAGAGTGGGAGGCCTGATGCTTTCTTTTCTTGTTCATCACAATATTTGTTTTTACTTCTGCATCTCCATTAGCAAAGACTAGTTTTTTAAAGACTGTAATATGTGAATATTATCTGCTCTTATAATTTAGTTTTCTAATTAATTTTGGTGGCTATGTATCCAAAATTGAATAGACAAACAGAAATGGCAAGGGAAATAGGGAGAATTGTTGTAAATGTTTTCCTGAAACAACTATAATATTTTCTGAGGATGATAGGAAGGAAACAGTGGGAACACCAACATCCAATTACTACCTCCATAAGTTCTTTAAAAAAAATATCAATAAGGTCAGGAGAGATGTATACATTGTCGCAGTTGACTACTGAATGTAAGGACAGCTTTAACTCAAATAACTTGCAGCTGTTCAGTTTATTTCTACATTTCTCCGAGAAAACCTCATATTAAATATGATAAGCAGCACACGTAATCAAAGAAGAGAGGCTGGCACGCTTCCAGCCCATGTTCTCAGGGAGTAGTCAGGCATTGAAGCTGTTTGAGCATACTTTAATAAAAAAATCTGATTCTTATCTGTACATTTTTATTAATCTAAGTTCGGCAGCACACTGTGGAAAAAATGGATGTGTTCAGCACACTAATGTCTGCTTCTATATCTCCTCTATAAATTCATCCCAGATTGGCTTCATCGGATTTTATGTACAGTGTGGTGTTCAAAGTAAATCTGGATCAGTTTTAGCATGGGGCAACAGCATGCATACATAAAATTAACTTTGTGCACGCTGCTAAGAGATAATCAGCTAAAACAAAAATGAAAGAGATTGATCCTTTCATTGATCTAAGTTAGTAGAGTGGGAACACTTGGCACCTTTACTCCCAATGTATTTTTTCATGAACAGGAAGCAGAAGGTATTCAGTGAAACTGTCCACCTTTTTTTTTTTTAATCCAAGTAGAAGCTTCTGGTTCAAAATTGCACAAAAGATGCTATTTTCATTCAAGAGAATCTGAGCATGTTCTTGCTGTAGATTTAACACCTAGCTTGGAGATATTAAAAACATCAGGTGTGCTGTGAACTTAGCCCATTCTCTCGTTATGTGTTGTTCAGATCTGGCAGTGTTTTCCGCAGATGACCCAATGGAATTTGCGTATATGCAGCTTTCAAGCAAGCCGTTGTTTGAGTAGATACAGCATATAGCTACTGTGGATAAGTAAACATAATTCTGACACCTTATCATCATGGAAAAAATAAAAAATGCAACTCTGTAGCTTGCTTAGGTTTATCTGCATACTGTCTCATTACAATTTTTGCCAAATCATTCTATTGCAGTTGATGTGGAATTTTTAAATAAATTTAAGCAGTTCTTGCAGCAGGTTAGCATCTTCCATTGTGGCAACTTAAACAATGTTTTTGAAAGCCGGTTTAACTCTCTTAATTTTCCCAACTGTGACCTATGACAGGCGATGTGTGATGTGTGAAACTCCCCCCCCCCCAAAAAAAATGGCAGATACAATTCCTGGCATAAAAAAAGCATTCCATTGTCACTTTCAAGACTAGCAAATACATCATATGCTCAGAAAATTTTGTCCAGCTTTAGAATTACTGTCTCATCTTTCCCATTGCCAGCTTAAGACAGTGCAGATTTTTGATCTCCCAATAAAGTTGTTTGTTTTTCATTATTACAATCATGAGTGTAATAATGAAAAACAAACAACTGTATTGGGAGATCAAAAATCTGCACTGTCCTAAGCTGGTAATGGGAAAGATGAGACGTAGAATAGAATAGAATAGAATAGAATAGAATAGAATAGAATAGAATAGAATAGAATAGAATAGAATAGAATAGAATAGAATAGAATAGAATAGAATAGAATAGAATAGAATAGAATAGAATAGAATAGAATAGAATAGAATTCTTTATTGGCCAAGTGTGATTGGACACACAAGGAATTTGTCTTCGGTGCATAAGCTCTCAGTGTACATAAAAAATACGTTCAAAATAATGGCAGAGAGCTACAAGTGTATCTATTCCTACAAACGAAGTCTTTTATCACAGGAAATGTTAGTCTTTACCATCTCCTGGTGCCTATCATAGACAGCTCACCAGAACAATGCTGGAGAAACTAAGTAACAACTAAACAAAGGCCATGAAGGAGAAAGAATGTCCGCAGCCATTTTTCCACTAAGATTTTTAGTCACAGAACAAGCAACAGCTTATTCTCCAATAGTCATGTGTGGGCAACATTATTCAGGAGAACTTTCCATTGACCATTGGAAATAGTTGATATGACTGTTTTTTCCCCACAAATCCTGTTGTGCAGCAATCCCCATCTCTGGAAGTGAGATTTTTTGGGAACAGCATGAGACAAAATAACATTCATATGCTCTTCAACAAAATTTAAAGTATCACAGTATGGAATTGTATTAGCAATCTGATATCTTGAGAAATAATCAGCTGGATTATTTCTGCCTGAACAATAAAGCACTTTGTAGTCGTATCTTTGCAATTTCAGCTTCTACTGTTCAACAGCCAGAGGAAATTGAAAAAAAAGGAAACACAAGTTGTTGAACATAGGTTGAAGGGGCTTATAAAAAGAAGAGCCACATAGGTACAAATGAAAGTTGGAACAAATGAAAGACCAAGAACTTTTTATTATCCCTTTTTATTATTTAACTATATTGTTCTAAATCCATTTTGCCCTCTTGACTGAGATATTATCTAAGTGGAAACTTTACTTTGTCATAATCCTCAGCACTTTCTGCATGAGGCACGGTTTTAAAAATGAAAGTCTGTAGAGATTCTCAGTCATCCAGGTTAGGGTTGTCCCAAAGGTGCTTTTTCAGGAAGCAACTTTTTTGTTTTTTCTTTTGAAGACATTTTGCTTCTCATCCTAGAAGCTGCTTCAGCTCTGACAGGATAGTGGGGAATGGAAGGATTTATATTCCTTGCAGACAGCTGGCCCTTTTAAAAATGAAGTTCAGTTCCAAGATAATGTAACATTGTTGCCCTCCTACTGGTAGAATTATTTCCCTTAAGAGCAAGGAATTGATTTTCTAATGTTTGCATCCAATGCTCCCATCCAAGTCCCAAGCTAGTCAGAAAATCAGGCAAGGAGAACTCAAGAAAAATAGGAAGCATTCAGATAGTGTTATGCCATAACCCAATAGCTCAAAGTATGTCATAGTGGGAAGTGTGTGTGTGGAAGGTGAAAAACATGGAAGTTAGCTACTTCCATCCTCTAAATCAGCATTTAAAAACACTGTTCCTGTGCTGGCTGAGGAATTGTAGGAGTTGGGGTCCATACTTCCAAAAGGAGGAAAGCATTTCTCTAAATCTTTAATAAAGAATGTAATCTTATCTTTGTATTTCATGTGAACCTATCTCATCAAAATCTGATCCCACCTTCTTTGCTATAGAGTGAATGTGTGTGGGGAGGTGGTTGCTGGGTACCTCTGTTGGCTTTGAATTTGAGGTTGGAAGACAGGAAAGTAAAGTAGATTCATGTTGTCTGCTTGTCTTTTAAAATCTAGATTGATTATGAAATTTGCAAGTGAGAGAATTCTGATGAATCAGTACTAAAGTATCTCATGCTTAAATAACCTAAAGTAATAGTGCCATAACTGTGATTCTTATTTCCCTTCAGAATTAACTTGTTGCTATAAATCAAGTGGCCATTGAAAAAGAACAGTCTATCCAGCTGCTTGGCAGCACTAATAGGTACTGATAGACTGATAGGAACTATCAGGAAGCCCTTAGCTTAGGGAGCTTACAATGTTCCAGTCGTGCCATTTGGCACATTTATGCAATATTTGCTGAGAACAATATTATCCTAAACACTTCCTAATTGTTATGCTGGATTAGTTAAAGCATGTTGTATTATTGACCAATCTTCTGCAATATTTATAAAACTTCAGAGAGGATTACAGAGGAACAAATAAATATATAGAGTCTGTCCACCATTTAAATAATAAATATTTAGTCAGCTCATTCTTACTCCCCCAAAATTGGGTTAAATATATGTGGGGATTTTTTCAATAAATCTTTAATATCTTGGTACATGTTTATTTGCTTCAGAAATTGAAGGGAATTATTGGAAGGCTTTCTAAATCACAACCCCCCCCCCACAAAAAAAACAGACAGTTGAAAACACATATTATTTCTTTCCCCAATTTAAAACTCACTATAACATTATATTGGATATTCCTCTCCTTTTCCCCCCCTTTTTTTTCTTAAGTTTATCCATCATTAACATTTTACAAATGAATATATGCCTATGTTTACTCTTTCCATTCTATGAACAGTGTATTTTTCTTTTCCTTTTGCTAAAAGGAAGCTAAAATAAAAGCTAAGTTGTATGTTCAGTTATATGATCAGTAGTCTTGAATGAAAGATGACATAGCTTGCATTAAACAAGTTGGGTAACTCACCATGCATATATTTATAGAAAACTGCCAGTTTGTTGAGCTACCATATATACTCATGTATAAGCCCATCTGCAGATAACAGGATCCTTGCATTTTTTTAACCATTTAAATCCATTAAAAGTGCACCACCTGCAGATAAGCTGACTCGTGTTTTTCATGGTATTTGGGTTAAAAATTCAAGGGTCTGCTTATCCACAGCCGGGCTTATTAAGACCACAAAGAAGTCAAATGAACATGATGCTAACATAATGCCACCCCCTTTCCTATTATGCATCCCAGAACCATTATTGGTGTGGTTGGGAAAATGCAAGAATACATCATATTTGCTGTGGTCAGTTTATATCCAATTAGTTCATATCCAGTCTGTTCTCTGTTAAAGAGAGATCTTCTTAAAGAGATAGAGATTATACAATATTAAGAGCCTTAAATTAAATAAAACTAAGTTAAAGAAGAAATGGCTCCACATCCATTTTAACCCTACACCAGATTTTGAATAATTTACAGAGCATCCTAAAGATGGGAACTGCACAAATGTCTGGAGGATAACATTCTAATGGACAAGCACCATGCAACTGAATAAGTCTGCTTTCTGTGTCCCCTCAGGCACTAATTGTGATAGTATCCAAAGTTAAAAGAAATGAATCCCTGGTCCTGCTTTCACCAATTATCTGAATTCCATACAATTTTGTAATACTTTTGTACATTTTTCTGAACAGTTAGAAAGTGCTTCCCAAACTTTTCTTCAAAACAGCTTACCAAAATGTCCTTATTTAAATATCCCATGGTGATTGGGTAATGGATTTGTGTATCATTACCAAACAAGAGCAACTTTTATCCAATTTGGGTAATTTACTCAAGTTTGGGAAACACTGAGTAGAAAGTTCTGGTAAGAGCTTGTATTTTCAAGCAACAGAAATAGCCCCAATAGTCTATTTTCTTCCTGGCAAGTCTGTAGTCATTCAACACTTGTCAAAATACTTACAGTTTTTGCTTGATTGGTTTCTAAATTTTGGTAGGGAAAAGGGGGAGAGTTTATAAAAGTATAAAAAAGTTTATACTTTTTCAGCCTAGGGTGGTCACACAGTCAGTAGCAGCAACAATGATAGCAAACATAGGGGATTTGATCCAACAGTCATGCTGGTTGATCCAAAGAAACTCCAATATTAATTCAATATTAATATTAACTCATATTGGCAGAAGTATTAGCTCATTTTCATCCAGCTCCTTCCTCGCTGCAAGCTGTAACTATTAAAAACCTGGCTAAATGATATTCTTACAGGCTCTTAATGATAATAAAAAGACCATGAGAGGAATTTGAAACTTAAGCCAAGACAAGAACTCATCTCTGCTGCTATTCAGAGAAGTTCATTTGGCTGCATAAAGTCAAACACTGTGGGCTGATTTTGAAAAGGGAGAATGAAAATGTCATGCACGTTAATAACATTCATAGATCATTGTAATAATAATAATAATGCTTACACTCTTCAAGCACCTTTCATCCAGAGGTGTCAAATCATTCTCTAAAAGATGGCTAAGTATTACCATCCTCAATTTACTCATAGAAGCACCAAGATCATACAAGAGGTCACTGTGAAAGCTGGCATAGAATACTCTAATTTTGATTCTGAGAGAGATGCCACCTGGATAAGAAATATAGCAATAGCAATAGCACTTAGACTTATATACCGCTTTACAATGCTTTACAGCCCTCTCTAAGTGATTTTACAGAGTCAGCATATTGCTCCCAACAATCTGGATCCTCATTTTACCCACCTCGGAAGGATGGAAGGCTGAGTCAATCTTGAGCCTGCTGAGATTCGATCTGCCAAACTGCTGGCAGCCGGCGATCAGCAGAAGTAGCCTGCAGTACTGCACTCTAACCACTGCGCCACTGCGGCTCTTATTTCTAAATTCTGCTTTTTATAGAGACAAGCAGATTTGGGAAGTACTGATGCAACCTGATCCTGTGTGGTGCATATCAAGACAGTTTCCTTATGCTGAAAATATTAAGGTTGATAGAAATTAATGTCCTTCTTAGCTTGACAAGAACCAAGAACCTAGCATTATAGCTGAAAACCAAAATTGAGGAAGGGATTAATACAAGAACCGGGGGAATACAAGATTGGATGGAAAAAAACATGCACGTTTTCTTGTGTAAATATGAATATGGAACTCATATTTGATATGCTTTGTGAAAAAGATTTTCAGTACATGTGCACTTCCGTATAAATAAAATTTCAACATAAAGTGACAGAATTCACTGCAAATCTAAAACCCAAATTGTTCAGTTGGTTGAGAGATTAATTATTAATGGAAAAAATGTATATCATTTTGATTTTATTCATCTAATAAGATTCTATTCCAGAGATCTATTTTATGATATCCATTCCACAAAACAAAACTATGAAATGAAAGGCTGAGGTCAGAGCAGCCAGGCTCAAAAAACCATTCCTAACATACCACTCACTAAAAATGTTCCTCATTAAAAGGGAACATTTTGTCACAAAAAAGTCACCAAGAACCTAGCATTATAGCTGAAAACCAAACGTTATCTAAGGTACCAGATCAAAGAATAATATAAGGCCATATTACGTTTACTATGCAAAGCAAGAATATGGCAGCGCATACTTATTCCTCTATATCAATTTTCTTTCTGAGTAATCCCAAACAGATAATGGAAAAGAAGAGTACAATCTACTTCTCCTTAAGCTCTCAGAACACAGATATATATATAGGTATATTATGTCATGTCCCCAAGTACATAGTCAACTAAAGGGCAAAGGTCCATGAGTTCAATTCCCAGTAGAGCTACTGAACCCCCAGGATAACTTCTGGCTACCTATATCTGAAGACTTCCCAAAAATGGATGAAACTGGTCATGTGATGACTCCAGGTGGGCAATGGAACTGAAAATACCTTACAGGATATACACTATATAAAAATAGAAACATTTTCCCATTCCTTCCAGGGGAGGGTAGTGTACATGCTGGCATGACAAAATGTAACATCAATTTCGCTCTGCTCAGACAGTATGAGGGAAGGTTGACTGCATACATCATTCTGATAAAGCTTCTATATGTATATGCTTTACTTTTTATATATTGACTTTTTTGACATTCTCAATTAGCCAGTGTGCATCAGAAATACTGTCTTGTGTTGCTCACATTTTCTAAAGCCAATTTCAACAACCAGCATCTTTATTTCCAAAGAAGCTATTATGTCAATTCCTGTGCCTTCCAGCTTGGTAATAACTGGAATGCTGATCTGATTTCACTTTCTAGTACTAAATATTTTTTTTTATTTACAAGCAGTAGGAAGTATCTCCTAAGGTGTCTTGTCTTGGATGCTGACTTTTCTACCATATGTATTTCAGTATACTTCTATTATTGATCTTCTTTGAATCAGTTACTGTCTGTTTATTGGCATCCCTTAGTATACCAGTTCAAGGTTGGAACTTCTGCTGAAGTTTTTTTTTTTAAAGCTTTGTTTTCCACGTTATTTCCATCTTCAATGTTTTTACAGGTACCATAATAATACTCTTTCTTGTCTCATCTAACATATCTCTGAAATTCTTCGTTAAGTTTATCTATCTTGGCTCTAGATTCTTGTCTCGTTTTGGCAATTTTCACCAGTTGTTCTGACATCCAATTTGTTTTGTTCTGTTCCTTCATCTTCACAGTCTCCTCATAGATTTCAATCCACACTTTGTCTGGTTCCAAGTAATAAGAATCAGGACTTCAGAGCTATTCTTAATATTTCTTAAAAATGGGGATCTGTGCTCAAGATCACAATAGTCTTTAGCTTCACTTTGAACTGGAACTTGCACATGAGTGATTCATGATCTGTTCCATAGTCAGCCCATGGCCAGATCTTTGCTATTATGAGTTCTTCCACTTCTTACCAATAATACAGTCAATTGATTTGTGTATACAGCACTCCATCTAATGATATCCAAATAATTCCCTCAACACTGTCAAACTATTTACTAAGTCTGCACTACTATTAATCTTCTCATCGTTCCCATCACCCATCTCCTCCCACAAATGACTGTATGACTGTAACTTTGTTGCTTGTAGCCTTACAATTTATATTGACTGGTTCCTACTATGATTTGATTGCTTATTTGTACCCTGACTATCATTAAGTGTTGTACCTTGTGATTCTTGACGAACTTATCTTTTCTTTTATGTACACTGAGAGCATATGCACCAAGATAAATTCCTTGTGTGTCCAATCACACTTGGCCAATAAAAAATTCTATTCTATTCTATTCTATTCTATTCTATTCTATTCTATTCTATTCGAGATTGGAAGAATAATGATTGCAATAGATTGCAATAATAATGAAAAGAAAAATCACTAAAATGGCATAAATTAGTATGTCATTTTCCTGCTTCATTTTGGTCTCCTAAGCTATATAATACAATTATATTTTCCTCCTTAATATTTCTAACTTTGGCATTCCAGTCTCTACTCACAAGCAGCATGTCTTGCTTGCATGTTTTGTCAATTTAATAAAACTAATCTACTTCCTCTTCTTTTATGTTCCATCAGTAGTGGAACATAAACAAGGACAATCATAATAGTAAAGGACTGTCCATAAAGTCTAATGTATATTAGTTCATCATTTATTGCATTGTAGTTCTTGCTACTGTTCTTGCTATAGCCTTACTAAACATAAAAGTAACAAAGTTCCTTGCTTTTCATGTCCTATTTGTAGGCAGTATGATCTTCTGACTAAAAATATCCAATTCTAGCCCATCTCAAATTGCTGATGTCTAAGATGTCACTGTGTAGTCAATTAATTTTAGCTTTCACTGTGTTACGGTTGTTAATGTTCATGTTTCTTATTTGATACATTCCTAATGCAATTCTGTCTTTGCAGCTTTGGTGGTGCAGTGGTTAGAATGCAGTATTGCAGACTAACTCACTGTTTGCTGCCAGGAGTTTGATTCTGACCAGCTCAAGGTAGACTCATCCTTCCATCCTTCTGAGGTCAGTAAAATGAGGACCCAGATTGTTGGGGGCAATATGCTGACTCTAAACCACTTAGAGTGGGCTGAAAAGCACTATGAAGCAGCTCATAAGTCTAAGTGCTATTGCTATTACTATCTTCCTATATAATGCCTTGGCGACCAAGGCAGACGCCTAGCCACTTCGCTTGAGAATAGTAATAGGGAAAATACTAAAAATCTTTGGGATAGAGACAAAACTAGAAACAACCAAACTAAGAAAACAGAATTAGATTAAGTCCTAAGTACTAATATTATAATAATTAGGTTCTAGGACCAGCGGAACCATAATTAATAAACAGAAAACGATAAACCACGTGGAAGTCGAAGCCATCTGAGGAAAAGGCTGGTGGAAAACTTTACCTTGCCACCACCCTCCAAGCGCCAGAGGCTGAATACTCCGACACGATGGAGAGAGACCAGAGCGCTAGATTCCTCGGTGATTATCGTAAGTAAGATCCCTGCGAGCGACTCCCGTGAGCAATCCCCCGAAAGAGATCCCACGGCAGAACCCTACAGTGCCCAGTGAGCGATCCCCCAGCAGAGCAACTAATTCCCAATGCCCAGCTGGTCTAGTGAGCGATCCCCGGCGGAACGACTAATTTCCAACGCCCAACTGAGTTCTGCCCCAGTGAGAGAATCTCCCCTGGAGACCAACGTGTGAATTCCCGAGGCCCAGCTGAACCCAGTGTGCAGATCCTCGACATCCAACTGAGCTTTCCCCCAGTGAGAGAATCTCCCCCGGAGCCCAGCGAGTGCCAACAGCAACCCTACAGTGCCCAGTGAGCGATCCCCCAGCAGAGCAACTAATTCCCAATGCCCAGCTGGTCTAGTGAGCGATCCCCGGCGGAACGACTAATTTCCAACGCCCAACTGAGTTCTGCCCCAGTGAGAGAATCTCCCCTGGAGACCAACGTGTGAATTCCCGAGGCCCAGCTGAACCCAGTGTGCAGATCCTCGACATCCAACTGAGCTTTCCCCCAGTGAGAGAATCTCCCCCGGAGCCCAGCGAGTGCCAACAGCCCTGCGGAGCCTAGAGCGTGATCCCCTGAGTGAATTCCCGACGCCCAGCTGAACCCAGCGTACAGATCCCCGACACCCAACCGAGCTTTCCCCTAGTGAGAGAATCTCCCCCGGAGCCCAGCGAGTGCCAACAGCCCTGAGGAGCACAGCTGAGATTTGCCCCCTGCGTGGACATCTACCCCGGAGCTCTGAGGAACCGGAGAGCGACCCCTGAATGATTAACTGGGAGGAGGAGGGGCACCACGTGAAGGATCGGCAGGAGCAAAGCTGCATTGTTCTAGCCAGCGTGATCCCCTTAGGAACACAGCTGAGATCTGCCCCCAGCGCGGACATCTCCCCCGGAGCTCTGAGGAACCGGAGAGCGACCCCCTAAAAGATTAACCAGGAGGAGGAGAGTCACCACGTGGAAGGACTGGCAGGAGCTAGCTGCATTGCTCTAGCCAGCGTGATCCCCTTAGGAACACAGCTGAGATCTGGCCCCAGCGTGGAAATCTCCCCCGG
>QLTV01001840.1:312321-331418 GCA_003457575.1 Thermophis baileyi
ACAAAATTAGCTCAGACAAACACCTAGGATTTGCATTTCCCCCTTTGCCTGTAGAGCCAGCCATGACCCCTACATAGGAATCCAGAACGTACTGGATAAAACCCACCCACTCTAAACTCCATTTTGTCAGCTATCCCAGAATCACATGCTGTTGGTAGTTCTGTTCATCAGTAAACCAACTTTCTTTTCAACCAGCCTCCATTTTATTCCTGGTTTGGAACTGGACCTGGATTTTTCTTCCAACAGTGGGATAAGCTGCCTATTATCTGGCTGCTCCTCTCACTGTGCCTCTTTACCCTACCTCTGAAGGTCATTCCCACATACTATTAGTTGTTTTCAGATTTCCTCCCCCCACCTTTTTGGATCAGGCATGCTAAACTTATCTAACCATCTATACAGTATATCTTTTTTCTTAAGTTTTCCACTACTTTGGGATACATATACTGTATACTGTACACATAGACCTAGATAGACACACACACACACTCTCTCTCTCACACACACACACAGCTAAATATTGCTCATTCATGGCTGAGATCGATAGTTCAGCAGCATCTAGAAATGCATAATTCCTCTTCACTCTTTATATAAAAATGTGAGAGTGACACAAACTAGAAGAATCACGACTGCTTGAACATCACCTGGATTAATAAGGTCTACATCAGATGTTGAGGAACCAGGACAATCTGATGATAAGTGGGCTGCTAGAACAACCCTTTCATGGACGAGACAAGAGAACCTGGAATTGATGGAATGCTACTACAATGTAGACCTAATCAAAGGAGCTATATCAGGGAACTATGGATGGACAGAAGACCTGAATCCATACTAACTGAGAAACAGCTAGTTACCCAAAGCGTCAACATAGTAAAAAGAAAGCTGCTCTCAAAACCTGAGATAGATCAACGGCACATTACATCCCATTTTCAAGAAGACCTGGAAAAACAACTGAATAGGTAGCCAACCCCTGAAGCTGGAAATATTATTACCACCCTCTCCATTGCAGAGCACAACAGAATAACAGAGTTGGGAGAGACCTTGGAGGTCTTCTAGTCCAACGCCCTGCTTAAGCAGGATATCCTATACCATTTAAGACAAATGGTTGTCCAATCTCTTCTTAAAAACCTCCAGTGATGGAGCATCTTCTGAAGGCAAGCTGTTCCCCTGATTAATTGTTCTCACTGTCAGGAAATTTCTCTTTATTTCTAGGTTGGTTCTCTCCTTGATTAGTTTCCATCTGTTCTGCCTTCAGGTGCTTTGGAGAATAGTTGTCCTCCTCTTCTTTGTGGAAGTCCCTTAGGTATTGGAACACTGTTATGTCACCCCTAACTGACATGGAAGGAAGATCAAGCAGGGGAACTGCCATGGAAGACAAGACCTTGCAACAGATAGCCAAGGTGGCAGGCATTGCAAAATCCTACCAATGGCTGGTAAGGGCTGGAGTAAAAGACAGCATCAAGCACTGTTCCATACATGCTACATGATTGCAAGTATTTACAATATGATTTTTAAAGGGAAAAACTGTTAACTAAGGAGTTGAAATCAGAAATACCTCCAAGTTTTAAATATTTGTAAATAGTGTGCATCATGGAATTCAATAAAGAAGAAGTTAGAAACAATTATTTATACCTATTGGGTTTTTTGGTTGTTGTTTTTTTTACTATTTGTTTTCTATTTTCTTTTTCTTGTATTTTTAAATAACAAATAATGCAGATTTTGGCATTTACAATAGCTCAGAGATTCAAATCCTTTCTTATATTGTTAAAATAATTTAATTCATAAATTCTCATCAATTATATATTAAAATCTTTCTTTCAGTATATTCTCAATAAACTGTGTGGTTCAAAAATGTAAACTATATTTGAAATCATCTATTGTTAATCACATCTAATGTGGTCACTAATTACGAGGGCTTCCACATTTGGGCATATCAAGAAAGAACTAGACAAAACTCTAAATTATAGCCATCCAAATATTTGCAGCACAGATACTACAGCTTTAGTTAAGCATTCTCCTAAAGCTAACAAATTCTAAAGAATATGAATTCTGTGTGTCTATTTTGTACTTTCTTTAATAGTCTAAATTTTATTTATTAGTGACTCCTCAATACATTTTGAAATTCCTAATTGCTTACTGCAGTAATTCTTCCTGATTCTACGGAATGAATTGGGACTAACAGAACTTTGTATTTCCATAGTCTATCATGACAACTTCTTTCTTTGAAGGATCTTTATAAATGAAGGGCAAATGTGAAATTGCATAGAATTCATTGCAGGGGCTTCTGAGATACACACCTTTTAACATTTCTCATGAAATATACAGAAAATCTTGGTTAAGAGATTAAATCTGTCAAATTTTACCAAAACTGTTCCAAGAGTTACTGGTTCTTTATTTTTAGATGTTGTATTAAAAAACGTGCCCATGACTTTATGATTTGAAAAAGAATTAAATGAAATTTGCAACAAAAATTATAGTATCTGTCACAAATTTTCAATGGCTAGATAAACAGAGCTTTATGCAAAGAAACAAGTGATGGCAAAATGGAATATGAGGGTAAGTTATAATAGCTGAATTCATTCATCAAATGTAGAACATAAACAGTTTGAAATGAGATAAAGCACCTTTGTGCAAGAGCTCTTTATCTGCCAAGATTCTTTAAATAAGAATCTAACTCAGACTATGGTTTCTGCTCTCCAATTTTATAGCAGGAAGGATTTGGATAAAAGTTCCAACTGTCTCATCCAGTTATTTAAAAATTCTCACTAAGCAAGTTAAATCCTTTATGAAACCAGATATGTATATTTTTTCAGAAGTTTTATATCATATGGTGCTCTTTCTGTATTCACAGTGCATTAAAACATAATCAGCTCATTACACCTTCTTATATTTTTGCATTCTATCATTATTATCTAAAAACACCTCCTGCATTAAGCCAGTTAAACTAATCTCACTTATAACAGCATGATGTCAACTCTTATCCCAAGGGTTATTTAAAAATTGAGAGTTTGGTAAGTACTTATTATTTTACTTCTTTTTTGATGTGGTACTGTTTTTCCTATTTTCTATATTCTTCTTAATCTTCTGTCACCTTTTCTACTTCTAGCAATTGCATAAAGGGAGGGAAAAAATACAATTAACCAAATTTACAATATTCACCCATTTCAAACTAGAATTCTAGCCCCTAGAACCGTGTTTCTCATTCTCAGCAATTTTAAGACGTGTGGACTTCTAGCTGGGGAATTCTAGAACTTGAAGTTCACACATCTTAAATTTTCTGAGATTGAGAAGAACTGGTGTAGAATATGGGAACAATCCCAGTTGAATCCATACTCCTTTAGAATGAGTTAACCCTCTCACTTGCATTGCTTAACAAGTGACAATGGCAAGGAGGGATCCAGTTATTTCCAGTGCCTATAGATGCTGATTTTTTACATTTATGATTTACCTAAATATGGATGCAATGGCAGCCATTTCTTGACCTCAGAATGTAAGGAAACAGAGGGTATGCATAATAGATTGCATGGAACCTCTGAACCGGTTGTTTCTGATACATGCTGACAGAAGATAGCGATTTTTAGAATGAGAGTAATGGAATTTACATTGCTTTTAGCCCTACAGAAAACCCATGATACTCAGATACATATTAATCAAGATTTTTTTTGCTGATTCTCAGATCAGTGTCCAAGATTTTAGCAAAGCTTATTTAATTTCTCAGAGGTATCATCCATCCAAACATGCTCAAAGAAAGAACTGAAAGTTTGAACATCTCTAATGTATTTATATAGGCTTTTTTTAAAAAAAAACTATCCTAGTTTCAAGTGTTGATGACGAACAAATCCTTAAATCAATAGGGAATAAAATACTGAGATACAGCATATGTTCAAATGTCACAGTTTGCTTTCTCAGCAGGTAAGATGCAAATTCTTTCTATAAGGGTTTGAGCAATTATTTAACTTGAATCCTCCGAAAAAAGGTGGCTCTGGAGCAGAGAAGTGGGAAAAAAGATATTTTTCTCTCAATATTTTGAATTTACTATAAAAATGAGTGTGTTTCAATCACCAAACCAGCAAAGGTGTAATAGCAACATTAAGCAGCAACAAACACAGATCATCTTACAAATGTACATTTTTATTAATGACTGGCAGTCTCCCCATAACCTGGGAAGATTAAAAGAGCTGGATATCTTTCTGTTCTTTTCCCATGCTCATGTTTCCTACATTCTTTTGTATTCGGTGTGGCCTTCACTGATATCTGCAGGAATTTATTTTCTTTATGGCCCCCTGGAGTGAATGTAGTGCTATTTTTCTAACTTGCATTCACAGGAGAAATATGAAAGCTAAGAGGCGCACTATATAAATAAACATGGAATGGGAACATGAGAGCCAAACACAAGAAATCTGATGCATGCTAGAGACACAATAAAGCATAACAAATAGTAAGCTGTGCTTTGCCCCATGGCAACTTTCAGCTATGTCTATAATTATATAATGCAACAGTCACTGATTCCTTAGTTGTAGATCAATGCTATATTTTACATCTTCTACCTCCATTGCTATAAAAATATACAATTATATTTAAAAGTAGACTTTGTACTGCCCTTAGATATAGGTAGAGGTAAAAGTTTCCCCTATCCAGTCATGTCTGGCTCTAAGGGGCAGTGCTCATCTCCATTTCTTAGCCGAAGGAGCCAGTGTTGTCTGAAAAAACTTCCGTGTTCCTGTGGCCAGCATGACTATGCACCAAGGTGCACAGAATGCTGTTACCTTCCCATTGAAGTGGTACCTCTTTATCTACTTGCATTTGTATGCTTTTGAACTATTAGGTTGGCAGGAACTGGGAAAAGTAATAGGAACTTATCCCGTTGCACAGCACTTGGGTCTAGAACAGTGATGGCGAACCTATGGCACGCGGAGCCATATCTGCTGGCACGCGAGCCATTGCCCTAGCTCAGCTCCAGCACGCATGTGCGTGCCGGCCAGCTGATTTTTGGCTTGCGCGGAGGCTCTGGGAGGACATTTTCGGTCTCTGAAGGGCCTCCGGTGGGCGGGGAAGGCCGTTTTCACCCTCCCCAGGCTCCAGGGAAGCCTCTGGAGCCTGGGGAGGGCAAAAAACGGGCCTACTGGGCCCACCAGAAGTCGGGAAACAGGGGAGCGGGGGGGTGTCGTGTGCGCATGCATGGGGGGTGGGGCAGCACAGGGGGGTCGCATGTGCAGGGGGGCATTGAATTATGGGTGTGGGCACTTGCATGCGTGCGATAGTGCGCGTGCACGTGCTTTCGGCACCCGAGGAAAAAAAAGGTTCACCATCACTGGTCTAGAACCTGGGCTATCAGCTTTCCAGCTGAAAAGCTCAGCATCTTTAACTGCTGAAACATAACACCCATGCTCTTAGACATAAGCACATACTACATAAAAACACTGAATGCTAAATATTACTAAATTGGATCAAATGTCTTATTTGACAATGGCTGGGAACAATGACCATCACAACTTTTCAAAACAATGCCTTGAAAGGTTACAAGCATCACATGATGGAACTAGGCTAAATATATAAAATGTTCTTATGCTAAACAGCAGATTTTCACAGATATATTGAATACATAAATGTCATATGACTTTTGAAGGAACAGGAGGAATAAGTATAACATGCTTTAATTCAACAGCAACTTCTTTGCATATTTGTGCAAAGCTTTGTACCAGGGGTGAAATGCTCCCGGTTCGGGCGTGCCTGCCGGTCGTCAGAGAGCCAGTAGCGATGGCAGCGTGAGGCTTCGCCCACCCGCCCAGATGCCACCATTTGGGTTCTTTTACCCTCTGCGCATGCGCAAAGCGTTCTGCGCATGCGCAGAGGGTAAAAGAACCCAAATGGCGGCATCCGGGCAGGTGGGCAAAGCCTAGCACTGCCGTCGCTACTGGCTCTCCGACGACTGGCAGGCACGCCCGAACCGGGAGCATTTCACCCCTGCTTTGTACTCTTTCTCTAACAGGTCCATTCATTCTCTAATGCCGTAGCTTTTTGAAAGTACAGTAGATGGTTTGAACATTCTTTATCAGATGAGATTCACAAATAGAAAAAAAGCAAGTGCAAGGTATGCTTATCTTCAATATTAGTTTCATGTCTAAAGATAGCTCTCACATAGACCCAATAATATATAATGCTGGCCAAAGATTCATTTTGTTCAGATATGTAACCCACAATTTAAAACTTCTACAAGAGATAGCAATAGCAATAGCAATAGCACTTAGACTTATATACCGCTTCATAGTGCTTTACAGCCCTCTCTAAGCGGTTTACAGAGTTAGCATATTGCCCCCAACAATCTGGGTCCTCATTTTACCCACCTCAGAAGGATGGAAGGCTGAGTCAACCTTGAGCCAGTGAGATTTGAACCGCCGAACTGCAGCTAGCAGTCAGCTCGAAGTAGCCTGCAGTGCTGCACTCTAACCACTGCGCCACCTCGGCTCTTAAATTCCCCTCTTCATAGTGTATAATACAGCCATTACAGTAGCTAAGGTACATGAAGATAGAAATAAGGAGATCTCATGGATTGAACAAGGAAAATATTTTACATATAGTTTTTGTTCAGTCACTGAGTGCTGCAAAAGCTTTAAAAAAACTATGTGCTTTAACCACAGGCATTTTTTTTGAATCTTTCCTTTTAAAGTACAAAATATAGAATGCATATAGGGAACATACCAGCATTACTTTTTTGGCATGGGATAGTCACCCAATTAAAGAGTGTGAAGCAGGGGTGCTATTCAGCAGGTTCTGGAGAACTGGTAGCAGAAATTTTGAGTAGTTTGGAGAACCTGCAAATACCACCTCTGGCTGGCCCCAGAGTGGGGTGGGAATGGAGATTTTGCAATATCCTTCCCCCAGGAGTGGGGAGGGAATGGGGATTTTGCAGTATCCTTCCCCTGGAGTGGGGTGGGAATGGAGATTTTGCAGTATCCTTCCCCTGGAGTGGGGTGGGAATGGAGATTTTGCAGTAACCTTCCCCTGCCATGCCCACCAAGCCACGCCCACAGAACTGGTAGTAATAAAATTCTACCACTGGTGTGAAAGCTTAATCCTATTTCTTATTCTGAATGGTAGACAGGTATGGATCCCTTCTCTTCCCCCACCCCCTTCTCTGTTTAAAGCTACTTGTACTTTTTTCAGTAGCAATGATGGCCTTCTGTCTCTGAGGGGATCATACATAATTATTTTGGAATGACTTAGACCTCTTTTCATAAACTACTAAACCAAAATAAATGGTTTTGTTTTCTTTGGCTTTTAGATTAGTTTAATATAATTCAACCCATTATGAAAAGGGAGTGTGGTAGCTCACGAGGTTAGGACACTGGGCTGACAATTGACAGACCCATGTTTGAGACCAGTTGCTGCTGAGGAATGGGGTGAGTTCCCATCACACATTCCAGCTCCTGCCAACTCAATAGTTTGAAAGTGGGTGACCATGAGTAGAGAGATGGGTACCACTTCGGTGGGCAACTTAATGGGGACATGAAAGGAGTAACCAATTGGCCTTCCCTGAGGTAACGGTGAAGTCACCATTCAATCCTTTCAACCTGGAAGCACTTTGGTGCTCCCAACATGACTGCAGTAGTAACCCATTATGATTTAGGATTATGTCCATAAGAAGCTATTAGGGCTTTCTCAACAAAGCACATTTAAGGAAAACCTTGCCTCATTGCAAAGTGAGAATGAAACCATGATGTTGTTTGAATCATTTGATGTGGGATAAACTAGACTAACAGGTATTCGATTTTATAACAGAAATAAAATTACATTAAGAAAGGATAATATTGTCAACTGCTACTGCGTTTCTCATTAATCTTTCATCTGCAAAAGTTACTGAATATTTCTTATTTTTGTTATTATCTGGACTGCAAAGGACTTACTTTTTGCTGGGCGTTAGGTGAAATGAGATTCCTGCCTCATGTGGTAGCAGTATAGAGCACTATTGGATTAATTCTTCTGGTCTGAAGTTCATCAGAAGAGCAAGTATCAATTGCCAAGATTGCAGCAAGTATTAATTGCCAACATCATTACACTAAATGGGAACAGGATGTTATCTTGTCTTTTGCCTTAACAGCAAAATATTTGTAGGTATGCCCAACGCACATTTTGAAGACACTGTTTATCATATTTTGGGGACTAGAACTGATTATGCAGAAAAAGTGCAGAATGATAGAAAGATGTATAACAGAGAACACCAAACTCAGTTTCTCCATCCACCTCCAACAAAAAATAAAACTAAATGCTACTATCAAGAGGGGAAAAAAAAGATGGAAAATCTCAGGCACCCATAAGGTAGGTAGAAAGACGGAAGCCATTTTCCAGGGAAAGAAAACTCAAGCAAATGCAAGACATATTTTGCCACAGCATGTATGTCTGACTTATTACTGTGTCCTCATTCAATGGCAGCATTCCAAAAAGCACAGACTCCAGATGGTTCTCCTCCCTGATTGCTCCAATTCTCATTTCTAAAGAGCCAATCATCCCAAAGCACTATTGTATAGCTGGAGAAATCAGATAAAAGGGGAGGGGGGGGAAACCAGAGAATTGCAACCACACAGCCATTTTCTTTATTAGTTTGGGCTTCTAATAAAGGGCTGAGCATCGAGTACAGCTTTCAGCTTTGCAGCCATCAGTGCCATTATTTAAATGCTAACTTGGGACAGAGCGAAAGCTATATTTGATTTATACAACACCCTATAAACAGCATTACCCGTAAAAGCTTCTCAAGTCAAATCTAATTAAACAGAAATATTTTGAAGATTTCCCCCCGTCTTCCTGGAAAAAGAAAAAGAGAAATTTGAGGAATTGGAATTTGCTGATGTTATTGCTGGTTTCAGGGGATGTGGAATGCAGAACACAAGTGCAATCTTAATTTCACGCTATGCATTAAAAAGGGAAATAAAATGGCCCCAGCATTTCTTTCTTAATTGAACTGCAAAGTGCCCGAAGCTTGGATTTTGTGTCTTATTCTTCAAATATAATATTACATCCCCATATTAAATATCAAGCAATAGCATTAGTTTTAGTCTTACAGTTTTTCCCCCCTCCAGACAAGAGTCCTACCAAACTGAATGGAATATTCCATTAATTGCATAAAGACTTTCTACTAGACTTACTAGGCCTTGGATACATGAGACTTGGAAAGTCATCTCTTAAATCCATTCTGAAAAGCTAAAGTTTGAAGGAAATAAAATACTATGATGAGCCATTCAGGCAGAGTGTGTGTGTGTGTGTGTGTGTGTGTGTGTGTGTGTGTGTGTGTGTGTGAGAGAGAGAGAGAGAGAGAGAGAGAGAGAGAGAGAGAGAGAGAGAGAGAGAGAGAGAGAGAGAGAGAGAGAGAGAGCAGTTACTTATGCAAGACTCAAATTTTCCTTTCACCAGATACTTTATAATCAGCAAAATGGCTGCCAGACTTTTCCAGAAATATGTTTTTACTTAACTTTGGACACATAAACCAACTTTGTATTCCTTCCTTTTACTTCTGACAATCCTGATCTTTAATTCATTCAAATGTTGCCAGCCTGAATTTAAACGTACCATCTACCTCTGGTCTATAGTTTATTTTTGAGCTTGACTAATTCTGCCTCATCTTATTCACAAGTAACTCTGAAATAGCAAGCATGGAATAATTTGTTGTGATGAAGCTGCATTTGGCATTAATAGTATTACAATTTTAGAAGTGCAGGAGTCAATCAATCACTTGATTTTTATTACCGTCACAGACCAGCAAGAAATGCAGGAGTTGTCCAAGCGACTGACATCTTTAGATATGTGGCAGAAATTTTTTTTAATGTGCTTTGGAGTGGGAGGAGTTGTGGGAGAAACAAAAAACAAAAACAAAAAAACCAAACCTGGAATGCAGACCTGTCTAAAAGTGAAATTCCATTTTTCTAACAAATGAATAAATAGATAACTGGTTTAAAGAAAACTTTATGAAAATAAAAATACATCTCAAATAAGAGAAATAAGAATATATTCATTAGTTTCTTATATAAATAGTACTCATCATTTTCTGGTCTAAAAAAGAGACTGGCATTAGTTTCTGCTCCTAATGATTTATTTACATGTGCTTGTTCATGATGGGTGCAATGTGCAAGAATGAATAGTCCAACCTAAAAACACCACAAAAAGTCCATTCCTATTATTGTAGTCAAGCAAAATGATTTTCCAACCATGTTTACAATGAGTCACAAAGGCTGAGTCGGAATGCTGCATTACTTTTTGTTATTGCTAATCAGCACAACAATTTATAGAAAATAACGCTTGTTTCTGAAATAACTTTTATTGTAGGATGGGCACACTAGTTACAGTTGGAAATTGCCTTTATTTAACCGGAGCCAAGGTATTCTGGCATTAACAAAGAAATTTCACAAAGGGAAATGTTCACCTTCTTTAAAATACTTTTGGTACTTTTAAAATAGAGATAATAGAGGTGTTTAGCCAAGTGGTAGGCTACCTTGTACTTGAGTCTTTCAACAATGAAAAGGTCATCATAAAGAGTATTTTCGTTTAAATATTACCCTGATCATCCTGAAGGATTCATATTTATCTGGTGATATATATGTGTAAGTACAAAAAGAGAGGAAGTTGATGAGTTTTAAGGTCAAGTTCACTCTGCAATTAATAGAAATGCAAGCAGGGTAGGAGACTAAAATGCCAAAGTTGGAACTACTAAGGGGATAATGTTATTGGATTATATGGTTTAGAAACAGAAATAAAGCAGAACAATGCCTCTGAACCAGAATTATGCCTATATACTATATCACCATACAGAGAAAATAGAAATGAAATTAACTATATTATTGGCACAAGGAAGTGGTAAAGCAAAGTTATAACAGACCAGGATCTGACTGTGGAACAAGTTATGAACCTTTCCTCTGCGAGCTGCAATTCAAAGTAAAGTGAAAGAGGAAAGCCAACCAGTTGCTCTGATAGGATTTTGAGAATGCCCCATCATTTTCAATGAGAACATTGAATCTTTTTGAAGTCCTAAACCTTGCTGATAGAGATGAATTGTGAAATGAAATAAAAGTTTATTTCTTAGCACCCAAAGAGTGAGATGGGCGGCATATAAACTTACTATATACAGTAAATAAATATATTGTTATGGGTAAATGTGAAAAGAGACTGAAAAGCCCAAGTGACAAGAAAGAAAACTGGATGGTAGAACAGAAGGTAAACATTACCAAGAAAGATAAAAATCACAGAAAGGAACTTAACAAAGAATTTCAGAGAGCTACAAACTCATCATTTAAAAAAAAACTAAAACAAAAAGGTAAATATGCAATAGTATCTTCCTTAAATTTTATTTTGGGGAAGGAGGAAAACATGATGGAGAGTTTATAATCATGAAAAAAATCCTAAGAACTGAAATATTAGGGTTCTTATTATCAACATTCTATTTGTATGTCAACCAAAAATAATCAAATCAAGTGAAATCAAGTGCTTTGTGTATACATTTGCATACTTGCCTTTGCTTATTAGATTAGAACTGACTGTACACAGATTGAATGAGTACTCATGTAGTTATCTGACACATTCTTATAACAGATAAAACTGACATATGATTGCTGACTAGCTAATCACCTTTTCAGTAACATCCAACCCTACCCTCTGCTCAGTAACCCAAAAACAACCTTTTAGCTAGAATATTTCAAAACAAAGTCACATATTTATTTAATCTTTATTAGTTGTTCACATCTCTTACTAAAATATTTGATTCAATGAGAACCTTTTAAAAATAAGGAATTATTTAGCTCTTCTATATTAAGTATATACACACGTGCATATATATATTAGAAATATTTAATATAAATATAACATAGTAGGTAAAAAAATGGCACCAACTACAATATGTGTGTCTGACTATCAATCAAGTCTTAATTCTCCATAAAAATCTAAGATACAGGCAGGTACCATATCTGGACATAAGAAAATCCAGCTATCCATGTGTATGTACTGTATATGATGTTAATAAATACATATATTTGGAACAGAATTATAATCCATTGCCTCCAGATTATTTAGGTACAAGCAATTTATAAACTCCAGGAGAGGTTTATATCAAATAGAAAATGTTTTTCGTGTATCTAGCAAAATGGTTTAAGTTAGATGGATCCATTGAATAAAACCTAGAATGCCTTAAAAGTTCGGTACTCTGCTGAAACTAAAAAATGAGTTTTGGCCATAAGGAAAAAAAAATAGAAACAAGGGACTTGGTGATGCTTCAGTTTTCCACAATAGGACAACAGGTAACCATCACCATTATCTATCATCCAAACCATCAAACTTCCACCAAAAACCATTAAAATAAATCTCCAAACCTTCTGAATCACTTAAACTTCAGGCTAAGAGACTGGCTAGCTATTTTAATCTCTTCAATTAGCACATTCTACTATCCAAGTTTTATTAATCCTTTTACCTAAAAATAATAATCTTGTTTACTAAAACCTTGCTTACTTAGCAAGAGCTAAAGGGGAAAAAAGTCTGCTTCTACAAGCTTAGTGAAGGGTTTTTTGTTTTTGTTTTTTGCTGATGTTTTTTCCTTGAATATAAAAGTGATTGCTGGATGCAAAAAAAAAAAAAAAAAAAAAAAAAAAAAATACAAAAACATAATTAAAAAACAAATTAAGTAATAAATAATAATTTTCATAAAAAATAAAAAAATAATAAAAGAAAAAAAAAAAAAAAAAAAAAAAAGGAACAAAATATACTACTACTTTATTGAATAGTAACTTAAGTAATAAATAATATTACACAGCATACACATACTCCAAAGCCATATTTACAGATATATTTTTATCTTAATAGCACTCTGATTCACCACATTGACAAGATATTAGATCATGCACAGTGTGTATTATGCAGAGTGCTTAACCAACCAATATTGTAGCAGTATGTTTTTTATAGAAACAGTCTCAGCTGAATTAGCAACATCAGTGTGCAAAGTATGCATGCCCTATCCTTCGCATTACATACCTGCAAAAGAACACAAAATATACAAAACAATTCAGAATTGCCTACCTTTTCACATGGACTCCATTCTCCTCAGGACAATGTGAAAAAAACACAAAACAGTACCTTAACAGAGAATTTGGCAGGTATACATGGGTAACTACTCATTGTCTTCTATCTAGTTGCGTAATTGTTTTGTTCCTCTCAATATGCAACTTCTATATCACCCTATCCAGTCTTGACCACTTGCAGAAGGCTAATGATTGGTCCCTGATGGTATACTGGCCAAGCTAAAACAATCTGGAAAAAACAACGCAGAAACAAGACATCCTATGTAAACCCAACACAAGTAAGGTCTGAGCGTCTTTATGCTATGGTGTAAAGTTGTTTTGATATGAGGGCCATAAGGCAAGCATTTAGAGAGGAACAACAAAGCTGGATGTATTCAAAGAAAGTTGTAGCTACCATGGACTTGAATAGTTCACAGGGTGCTGATAGGAAGCATTTGAAGACAGAGACACAACAGTGGGCCAAAACAGTTCAAGGTCCAGAGTTAAACCATATCCTGGCTTGTGAATTCTGGGAGCTGAGGTCCACACTTCTTCAATTGCCAAGGTTGAGAAACAGTGGCCTAGAACATTCCACAAGTTAGGGATCAAAACGCATTGCAAGCAGCAAGAGAGCCAGTGGGCAGGATACCATAAAGCGCAGAATTGTTTCCAAATAAAGGGGGGGGGGAGAGAAATGACTGAAGATTGTTCTAATATAGCCACAATTACTGTTCTTTTCTCTTGAGAAAATGACTGCCGGTGCCAGGGGCTCTGTGCTCTACTAAAATCTGGCCTTCATTATCCAACTTCAACTCCCATCAGCCTTGGAGAACATGGCTAAAGGTGAAGGAAATGAAAGGGCAGTCCAGCAGCTTTTGGAGGATTCCATGTTGCCATCCCTTGAATTTTAAACTCAGTCTTTTAGAATCGATGAAAGAAATCAGTCTGTTAGATACATCTCAGGTTTGCATTTTTATAAACATGTTCTGTCCATTTTTACCCATATTTCTGAGAATTCAAAGCATATAAAATGAAAGAAAGTCCCTGTTATTTTTCACACATGAAAATTTCCTGATGATGCCTTTGGTATTTATTTATATTAAATTTACTATACTGCCAGTATCTTTCCCAAATATATTTCATTTTGTATGTTTTTGAAATCAATATAATTTTTCACTTATTAGTCTAGGAAATGTGAACTATAGACCTGTTTGCTAAAAACACAGGCCAACAAAAAATCAACTTCCCCAAAAATGGTGCCTGTGTTCAAGGAATGCATTATCCACCATTCATTGTCTCTTCCTCTAGGACAAATCTCATACTCTTATGATTGCAGCACTGAAAGTGTTGCCCATAATTCCCACTCCTTGACCTTAGGCTTCTCCCCTTCTTTTCCTGTCCCCACCATGTAGCCTTATCCCTTTCTCTGCTTCCCCATAATGATGTAACCCCCCCCTTTTTTTTCCCCTTGGATTCATGAACTTCACTCTTTCACGTGTCTTCTCACATGCATTAAACTTTCATTCTGCAATTCAACATCCTCAAGGGCACCTAGTCAGCTCCCTCATGATGTATTTGCCTAGCAAAAACCTGCACAACTTTAGAAACATCACATCCTCTTGCCATGGATTTCTAGAACCAGTTACAGTGATTGTAATACAGTGTTCACAAAAATGGATTGCAAATATGATGGTATTCTGAAGAGAAAAAAGTTGTGGCTTTAGTGAAAGCACTATCGTAGGCATCTTTAATAGTCCGGGTATATAAAAATAATTAAAACGTTCTCACTGAATAACTACCTGTATTTTGAAAGCCGCCCCCCCCCCCTCAGAGTCAAAAAGTGCTTTGCTTTAACAGGTTGCATAGGCCTGCTGAGCTAAAGGCAAAGGGACTTTGGATCCTAGCTTCATGTTGATTTTAGTTTCTAAAAAAAAAAAATAACTGTGCCAGTTGGCTTCAAGATAGCCTTAGTAACCGACTGTCTCTGCATAAAGTTTCTCTAAATCATGATTTTGATTATCCAACCATGGAACTGGCAGCTGAGTAAAATACAAAGGGGGAAAAAGTACAACTGAGCAACTGTACAATGAAGTACACAAAAGGGTATTTTCTCAAGCATGTATGAGTGAGAGATGACTAAGAACAGATTCTATTTATCAACAGCCCATTTAAGCGGCAGGGATCTGAAGGTTTATTTAATTTAAAATGAGGACTCTCCTGCTCACGTTAAAAGGCTTCATAAGAAGCTGTCTGCATAAAAATAGGATATCATGTTTTTCCAATCTGCTCTCCCCATGTTGCCACAGTTCAGACAGACTGAAATAGGGCAAGTTTTGCAATTCACTTTTGCTTGAATACATTAGCATGTGTACTGAGTAAAATGCTGCATCAACTGGTCCAAGAAGAAAAATCAGGACTTGGTGCTGAATGTGGTTTGCAAATATATCTTACCATAAATTTGTACACTTAAATAATAGTTTCAATTTGCTTTCAAAGGAATGGCTGTAATACTAATTGCACTATTACTATTAATAATATTACTTAATGTTAATATTAGGATTAATACTAACTTTAATTCTAATACTAATGACTCTAATACTAATTATCCAGTAACTGAATTTGTTACACTTAACAGACGGAAAGTTTTATTATAAATGAAGATCATCCAATAAATATGTTACTGGTTTATTCCTCTATCATGCAGTCATCTAATTTCAGTACAAAAGATTCTACAACTTTTATTGCAAGGGCATAGATTAATTCAGTTAATTAGTCTGCTCTGAGCTACGCATCTATTCAAATGGGAAGAATTAGTAATTTACTGGGCTTTATATTGTTAAAACCATACATGAAAATTACAACAGCAAATAGAAGACAACAATGAAATATTTTAGGGTTTTATTATTCTTAAGTTGATTCACAAATCAACAAAAGGAGAATGAAAGAATGGCACCATAATACTTTTCCAAAATACTGTATATTTTAGCAAAATCCTTAATTGATGATTACAGCTGCAGCACTGTGATTTTTTTTTTTGAATTGTAAATTGTTCTTGGTGAAAGATATACATATTCATTCTCAAAAGATTGCAAGATGAGAAAGTGGGAAGTTTAAGACTGCACAGATTTCTGAGACCTAATAGGCAGCACTCATAGCAGTTGGAATCCATGATTATTGTATTCCAACACATTTGGGGTGCCACATGGACTGTTCTTTCCGTCTTTTCATCTTATTTATGGCAGCAAACATATTAAACAAAACAGACAAGACTTTTAAATTCTACACAGTTGCTCAAGATATGGGGGCTATGAATTATTAATACAGTTCAAACTCATAATTATTTCATTCATATTGAAAATCTAGTTTTTAAACCATACATGCAATAATATCTGACTGTGATTATCAAGATTGTCATATGTTCATCATTAAATTTATCTTGATATTTTCTCTTTTTACCTAACCAGACTGGCTGGTTTAAACAATTGGTTTGACTATTTTGTCATGTGGTCAGACATTGCTTACTTTAATGTTGAAAAAAAAAAGTTAAAGCACTGTGATAGGCATCTTTAATCAGTTTTCATTAGGGCTTATGCTCAGAAACATATATTGTTAGTTATTATTAGCGAACAAAACCAACTGATTTAGAAGTTTAGAATGATCAAAATCAACACCAGTCATATCAGAAAAAGATGGATGAGATTGTGATGTATGTACTGAAAAATATCTTGCATTAAACATGCTACATTTTCATGACACTTAAATTACATGTTTGTCTTAACATTTGGAAGAATTTAAAGTTTAGTATAGAGGAAAATAAACAGGGTACCATTCCATCAATATTTTGCATTTTAGCTTACTCAGGAGGTACAATAGTATGCGATGCAGGATTATTCTGTAAGAAATCCTGCCTGAAGAATGAATTGGTTAAATGACAAGTCCTTTTCCTCTTAGAGTCAGTCATTGTAGGTGTCTGACATTTCCACTATTGAAAAATACTGCAAAAGAGACAGCGCCAAACAATACCGAAGACATGGTGAAAAGAGATTTTAATGCTATGCCATTGTAGCAGCTGACATTTTTACTGCACAGCACGTATGCTTACTGAATAATGTGTACAGGTTTAATGTCTCAGGATTGTAATATCCAAGGTGGGGATATTGAATATTCAATTAAATTTTTGTTTAGGACATTGGCTTATTTTAATTAACAACTTCTGCCTTCCACCTATCCCCCCTTCTTACATTTACAACTGGGAAGATTGAAAGACAGTATGAGTGTCTGGCGTGTAAGATGCTTTCAAAAACTATAGAGTCCTGGGGCCATTTCTTCCATGCAACCCAATTCTCTATGGGTTTATCAGAAGCAACTTCTATTGTAGTCAATGGAGCATGATCCTCACAGGTATGCACATACATCTGCAGCTTGAGCATCTGTGTTTGAAATCATTAGCACTTATTTTTATTGCAAGTGTTATCTCCTAGTACTATCTAAATGTACCCAGGAGGACTTCTGCTTGTATCAGCCTGTCTGTGACTTAGGGAAACATTTCTTCAGATACTTTTCATACATTTCACAACCATAAGGGGGGGGGAAAAGTTTCTTCAGAGGCTTCTGGGGAAGCAATGGCAGACTGAAGGTGGTTCTGAAAAGGTGAAACTAACAATTGTGCTGGAACAAGGAGGTAGCAAATTGATCGGACCTTAAAATTCCCCTCTGGATCTAGGGGAGAACGGGGATTGTCTATAAAGGCTCCATAGAACGGCTCCCCTTTAGGAGACTATAAAATAGTTTTAGAGTGCTGGGAGCTGAGAGATCATCATCAGAGCCCTTATATAGACAAGTTTGCATGATTCCTCTTTTAATCAGTTCTGGAAATGGCTTGTTAATGGCTTTTTGTATATTAAGAATCTTTGGAAAGGCAAGTTTCAATATACTGGTTCTTCTAGTATAATGAACTAACTTCTATTCTTGAAAAAAGAAGTTTAATTTTTTTTATTTATTTTAGCAAAATTTGTATGCCGCCCAACTCCCGAAGGACTCTGGGCGGCTCACAGTAAATAAAAAAAGACAGCAATAGAAACAATTTAAAAAAAGTTTCTTGCAAGTTTAAGGATTTTAAAAAATCTTTTTTGGGGGGTGGGGTAAACAGCAAAGGGGTGATTAGATCACTGATTTTGGAAACTTATAAGCAGACCAAGGGGCTCAGTGGATTTGAAATAAGAATTTGAAATTAATTATAAGAATTCTTCCTGTGGGTTGTTTAAATTTTTATAAAAATGTGCATGAAGTTTCTGAAATTAAGTGTAAGAAATCTTCCCAGAGGAAAGTGTTGTTGATTAGAAAGAAAACATGATAAGAGGAAACTTTGAAGGTTGGACACTAAAGGGAATCAGAAAAAAAATAAAAATTATAATTAAGTAAGAAGAGACCAATTAATATAGAGTGGAGCAAAAATATCCGACTTTGGAAGAATTCAAGGAACAATGCACTCAGAATGCACTCTCTTAAGATAATTTGTTTTTATAAATATTAATTTAAAAGACGTTATAGCAGAGGAACAGATTTTACTGGATAAAACAGACACCAAGTTGATTCAAATGTGGTTCTGAAAGTAAATTTAAAAATGTTGGCCTACAACAATGCTAGGGAAAAAAGATGCTACACTGGATTTACAAATGAAGTAGGCTGATCTCTTAAAAATAAAATGGGACATAAAAATAATAAAACGAAAGACTGATAATTTTCTTATTTTGGATTTACCAAAGAAATGTGTTAAACTCATGAAGGATTTTCTGACAGGAACAAAAAGAAAATGGTAAGAAATAAATATTTGAGATACTATTTAAAGGGGCTAAAGATCAAGAGTCTTAAAAGTAAAAGGAAGGAATACAAAGTTGATTAATTTCGTCAAGATTAAACATATGTGTTGTTGTTTCTAGTAGTACTTAATGGACTTTTTTGATTAGGACAGAATGACAAGGCTTTAAAGATCTGTTTATAAGAATGTGTGTGTGTGTGTGTGTGTGTGTGTGTGTGTGTGTGTGTGTGTGTGTGTGTGTGTGTGTGTGTGTA
>QLTV01001840.1:332153-345798 GCA_003457575.1 Thermophis baileyi
CACCCAAATATGGGAGCATACTGCTTCCTTTTTGCCTTTCGGCCCCTCGAGGGGCCATCCAGGCAGTTACTTACAACGACAGTCCGTTTCTATATGTTACATATTTTTACATAAATAAAGGGAGACTAGTATAGATCTATTTCAAGCTATTTAGCTCTCATCAGCTAGCCACATCCTTATTGGATTAGAATTTTTGATTAATTTAAGAGTTATCAGAAATTATATACCTCTCTCTCTCTCTCTCTCTCTCTCTCTCTCTCTCTCTCTCCTCTCTCTCCTAGAAGAGCAAATGGGGATGAGGAAGAGAAACCTTGCTGAATNTTGCCAATTAGGACTGAATGATGAGGCTTTATAATTTATTGATAAGAGATCAAGAAATAAGAGAGATCTCTTGTTGAAATATCAAAGAAAGTGACAAATTACTGAAGTTGTTTGTACTTGTCTTGAAGGAAGGAGAAGTCACTTCATTGTAAATATCTTTTTTCTGTACTTTTTCTCTACATTTCTCTATTAGTTTTTTTATATTTGCATCTGTAAATGTCATTAAAATTATTATTAAAAAAGAAAGAGAGTTATGAAGTATCTTCCTTCTAAAGAGGATATTATATTGTACCCTTTATGCACCCAGTTAAAACTTACTTGTTTGCCTAATATTATTGATAAACTTCATTTTATGTCTGTGCTGACTTTCAACATTTTATTTAAATATGTTATTTTAGTATTTATTTTTATGTTTTATGTTTATTTTTAACAATTGCAGAGTTGTTGAGAACTACAGAAGTCATTTTAATGGCACTCTTGTTTGGATCATCTGTTTAATTTTAATCTCTAAAATTAAAAGTGATCAGATTTCCTTCTTTGAATTGCAGATGATATACTAGATTGTATCACCTATCTGACTTTTATATCTGGCTCTTTCCAGAATATTCCCTAAAATAATGTGGTAAAACCTGGGTGCTGTAAAGAGGAAGAGGCACTTTGGATCCAAAAAATACAAAAACTACAACATGCTCCTAAACAGCTGAATTTTCCCCAATTGCTTCCTAAGGGTGATGTTTTTACCACACCTTGCTTAAAGCCAGAGTAAGACTAACAGATTGTTAGGATAATGGAAGTTTACAGCATCAGCATCTTTTGAGTAATTTAGTAAGATCAGTTTGTAAATTATGAGTAGTGTTTTTACTGTATTTTTAATTAATTAATTAATTAATTAATTAATTAATTAATTAATTAAGCCATCCATGTCAACTCTGGACAGCTTGCGATGGTGTTCCTGGGAGGGATGAGTGAAGAACACCAGATGTGCATACTAAGAGTATATAATTCCAGCAGGACCACCGAAGGCATGAAGGTCATCCAAGCTAAAGCAAGCAGTCACTTATATTGGGGTGCAGCAATGTTTTTTAATTAATTAATTAATTAATTAATTAATTAATTAATTAATTAATTAATTAAATTTTTAAATTAATTTTTACTTTGTGTCAACTCTAAAGCGATGGCTGGGGCCATCTTTGAGGCTTCAGGGTTGCCACTAGATGGGAGGGGGAGGGAAATAGCTGGGGTTTTGCAGTCAAAACAAAAGGTTTTCCTGTGGGAACCAAGATCATTCCAACAGGTGGCTGGGAGAGGAGGAGTAAAGTAACCAAGCAACTAGCCAGCACCTCGATTGGACCATGTCAGTGGTGAAATCCATTTTTTTTTACTACCGGTTCTGTGGGCATGGCTTGGTGGGCTTGGTGTGGCTTGGTGGGCGTGGCTTGGTGGGCATGGCAGGGGAAGGATATTGCAAAATCCCCATTCCCTCCCCACTCCTGGGGGAAGGATATTGCAAAATCTCCATTCCCACCCCACTCTGGGGCCATCCAGAGGTGGTATTTGCCGGTTCTCCAAACTACTCAAAATTTCCGCTACCAGTTCTCCGAACTACTCAAAATTTCCACTACTGGTTCTCCAGAACCTGTCAGAACCTGCTGGATTTCACCCCTGGACCATGTGACTGATGACTTGGGGAAAGGGGAAAAACTTTCTCTTTCAATTAGGTGTAAACCACGGGAACTTTCAGAGTTGGTTTTTACCAGTTGTGCCAATATGATGTATCCAATAAATTTGTTCTTTGAGTTGTGCCTTGGAGTTCTCCTTTCTATGGGTGCATTACTTGGAACGCTGACAGTTTGGTTTTAATGTTTTATGTTACTTATGTTTCAGTTACTACATATGCTTGGAAAGGTGATAGATGATGATGTCATTCAACTGCTCATTTGCACCAGCAGTAAAACAGTGTCCTAATTTCTATAGTTGAAGACTGATACAAACAAATTACTTATAAATAGGCAATTAGGAAATAGTTAATCCAAATGACAAATTCATTTTAAAGACACTATTCAGATTTTCTTCCCTTTGTTCTTTTTAATTACTCTGCTAGAATATGCTATTTGAAGACTTAATCCATCAATGTATTTGAAACTATTAGATTGAAAGTATGTCAGAAACATTGGACAAGGAAAAAAAGATAAAAACATAATGCTCAGTCACCTCTGGGTACAAATGGGGAAAAGGATTTTCTGGTAGATTTTGATGTTAACCTCCAAGGGGGCTCATAGCCACAGGCATACTTCCATATGCTTGACTTTCTCAATCTCTGCAACAATTAAGCTTTTGCATATTTCCAGAAGGTGAGTGCCATTTGAACTGACAAACTGGGATTTCTCCAAGGTACTTCACACTCCACCATAACCCTGCTTAAACTTTAAACACCATAGGATGTTGCCTTAGGGTCTGCAACTAGCAAAGGCAAGGAACATGAGCCCAGGTCTCCTGTCAGATGGCACAGTCAAAGAAAATATTAAACAGAGTCGTTTCCATGCCCATTAAGCAGGGGCACTGGAAAGCAAAAGGGAAGATAAATCTAATTTTTATTATCATAGCTGTACACAGCTGGAAGACATGTCCTAGGAGAAGCCATTGTCTTTGTAGATCACTGTGCAGGAAGTCATGCCAAGTATGCAAGAATTCTTTGCAAGTTCATAAAAATCATGCCTTCTTTCCTGTCTCCAATTTGCCAGATGTTCCCTTCTCGGTGCCAAGGCCAGCTTCTTTCCAATATATCATTATCCTGAGTTTTGCTACAATGATAGTTTTGAGAATTTATGGAACTTATTCCTATTGTCCGCAAAACCATTCCCTTCAACTGACATTGAAAGTTAGGCTACTGGATTAGATGGAAGAATCAGATGTGTTTATGAGAAGAAAATGTATTTTTTATGAGGAGCCCAAAATACTAATCATGACGGTGAGGGAGAGAGGGAGGGAAGATTCTTTTGGTTCTACAAAGAATATCCCATAAATGTGTAAAGTTAATTATACATAAGGAAATATTAGGTTTGGCATGTAAACCTTTTGGAAAAAAAAACAAAACCTCCAAAGCTTTTTCCTACAAAGTTCATTTACATAAGTTACATTATTCACTACAAAAAGGCTTTCAGCTCTATTATGAGGTTTAGTATAAAACCAATTTTTATACATGGAACTCCAAAGCATCTAGCTTTTGGCAACTGGTCTTCTAAAAGATGATGGCCCATGTGCGGCATCACATAAAATTGTATTCTTCTAGATTACATTAGATGTTTTGGAAGAAATGCTTAATTTGTTATGCAGTTGGGCATTTCAAACTATACAAACTTTTGTGGATGAAAAAAGAAGTAGCTATAATCATATGGGGCTAAAACATAAAATGACACATGGTATCATAGAAGTAGAAGAAATCGAGTGCAACATATACTCAGTACAAAGTCTGCCGGAGCATCTTTAATAGATGTCCATCCATTCTTAAAGATCAGGAAGTTCTTTCTGATGTCTGACTGAACCTACTTTCTTATTGGTTCAACCTAGTGCCTCTGGTCCTGACCTCTGAAGCAAGTAAGTCTTCTTCCTATTCTATGAACAATCCTTCAGATATTTGAAGACTACTAATGTTGTGTGAATAATCTTGGGCATGTCAAGGATGATACATTTATCCCTCTGCTGAGCTGCATTGAGTGCCAGTTTTCTTCCAGGTCCAATTCAAGGTGTTGGTTATGACCTTTAATGTTGGTTATGGCATAGGTCCAGGTTAACCGAGAAACCATCCTTGCCCATTGCACCTGGTCAGATGAGAAGGGTATGTTGCAGACCCCATCAGTTTAGGAATTTTGACTGGCAGGAAGAGAGCCTTCTCTGCCATTGTCTTCACCTTTGGAACATTCTTTCCCCAGAGGTGAGGCAGATCCCCATTCTCCTGTGTTTTAGAAATGTCTAAAGATCTGGCTTTGCCATCTTGCTTGGGGCTCACAGAGGAGCACACCGCCATGTGGCTGGTTAGCATCCTCCCTCCAACTTTTAATTCTGAATTTTAACTATCTTTGTCTTGTATATAATTTTTATAAACAGTTTTTGTAATTTAACATTTTACTTCTATACCATCCAGTGTCCAGTGTAAGGGAGGTGGGCAGTTTCAAAATTTGAAAAATAACTAAATAATTATCTCCCTTTAGTTATAGCTTCTATGTACAAAACGCTCCCAGATCTTTTAACCATTCTTTTTAAAAACTGGTTTTCAGAGTCTTTATCATCTTGTAAGCCTTCTTCTGAAATTGCTCCAATTGGTCATTGCCCTTTTTGAAGTGGGCTGCACAGAATTCAACATATGGTAGTAACTTTCCATGGTCTTCTTAATGCACCTCAAAATAGCATTTGCTTTTTTAGCCCAACATTATTGTCTTAACTCATGTTAGCAAGGGCATTTTACTTTAAAAATTCACTTTAAAGGTACTGCTGCAATCTAGGTCTCTTCCGTCCTGTGGTTTTCATGTTTCTACCTAGGTGTAGAACTTCATATTCCTTTGTGTTAAATGCCATCATATTCATTTCAACCAACTACTCAAGTCTGCCTAAATCTTTTTGAGTCTTCTCTTTTCATCTAAAGTATTAACTACCCACCTAGCTTTTTGTTAACTCCCTCATCTAAGGCTATGATAAAAATGTTAAACATCACAGAGTCCAAAACAGAAGATTTTTTTACACTCCAGTCAATATTTTCCTTCAATATAAAATTAAGCCATTAACAAGCAATCTTTGGTTTCAGCCACTTATGAATCTATCTAATAGTGGTATTTTGTAGTGGCTACACTACATTGTAGTTCACACATTACCATTTTAGCAACCACAGTTGTGACTAGCAATTCCATCACTAAGTACTGTGGTTACTAAGTGGACAATCACATGACCACGATGGACTTATGACATCACTTCCCCTTCAACTGTTAAGCAAGACATCACATGAACACAAGGTGTGATTTTAATTTCCTGTTCTCCATTAACTCCACTTGTCACAATCCAGTTGTGAAGCTTGCCGTGGTTGTAAATGTGAGGATTGTTCACAAAGGGTTTTTTTGGTTTACACTGTTATAACTTGGAATGGTCACTAAACAAGGCAGTTGGTAAGCAAGGACTACTCGTATTGAGAACTTTTTGATAGATCAGATCAAATGATATGCTGAGGTCCAGATACACTTTGTCTAGGGCATTTCCTTGATTGTGTAAGTTAGTAAATCTATTAAAGAAGAGATAAGGTTAGCCTGGCATGATCTGTTTGCAACATACTCTGTCAACTTGTTAATTACAGCATGCCTAAGTGCTCACAAATGTACTGCTTAATGATCTGTTAGAACTCCTTGTCCAGTATAGACATCAAACTGATAGGTCTGTAATTTCTTAAATTGTCCTTTTGGGAGTGTAAACTGAAATACTTGACTATTCCAGACTAGAATAAGGAGGTTAAAATGTCGTGCTCTAAAGTCTGAACTATATTATTTATTTGGTCTCTGTGAAACTTTGAGTCAAATGCTTAATCAATTCAATACATTAGATAGAATCAAGCACCTCTGAACTGATTTTAAGATTAAAGACTGAGTCATCAAATTACATTAATAATTTGAATCAAAACACATAGCCAAGTCAAATCTGAGGTGATTTCCATAACTATATTATGCATATTCTTCCTCCTTTTTATCTTTTCTGAACAATTCAGTGTAACTCAATGTTTCTTTCTAATGTACTCATCACATACTTCTGCTCCATTATGCAGCTCTCGATGCAGGAAGCTGAAATTTTGTCCTAATGATATAATTCTGTCCAATTCTAACCTTGCTTACTTCTAAACTCTGTCCCAATGGCAATAAACTTCTAATAAACCTTCTAATAGTATATTTGCTTTCTTAAGTTCATCCCATTTTTCACAAAATCTTTGCTTTTGATTAGGTTCCACAAACTTATATGATTTGTTTAGTCTTTGCAGTTGCAAATAAAGCCTGCTGAATGAAAATGGCTGCATTATTTAGGTTTATTGAATATCTGACGCTGGGGAATGTACAACTCATGAAATTTTCAGTGAGGGAGTATAAATGAGACTTCGGATACATTTTTAAAATGTGAATGATCAAAATTTTATACAGTGAATGCAAGTGCCGACTCTGGCTATAGCATAGTTAATTTAAAGTGAAGTTCTACCAGGAAAGCAGCTGTAAACCTGTAATGTATATTTATTGCTTCTGGATAATGTGCTCACATTTGTAAGCTAAAAATTGCTGCCTGATCTTACCTTCCCATCCAGAAAATTGACGTTAAGAGAGGCTTTCTGGGACTTTTTCCAGTTGCGTTTAGATTACTTTAGGCTAACCTTTAAAGCAGAGCATGTAAAATTTCTACATCAAATTAATGAGAGCTCTGGATCCAGCCATTTGGATAGAGGGCAAAACATTTATCTCACTGCTTTCATCAGCTTAGGATATTAACCTAGGTGAACCAAGCAGGACCTTTGACTGCTTCAATGTTCTCTAGGAAATAATGCAGCTGGTGATAGGGCAGATAAAAAGCTATATCCTTTATTAGGACAGGAATACACATGTTCTCTGCTTAGAAGAATGTGAATAATGCTTCTCACACTCTGGGATTAATTCTGAGATACTATTAAAGATGATAATAGAATTGGTTGCTTTTGCCCAGAAAAACTTACCAAACTCCTTGATGGGAATGTCGAGATATACAGTATGTAAGGATGAGGTTTTTTTGGATACTAAATTTTTCAGATGAGGCCTGAGCAGCAGTCTTAAATGTCCAGCTATCTCAGAGCCTTGGACATTTTCATGATAATTAATATCTACTTATTCATCAAGCTTGTAGGTCTCTTTGTGTTATGGAGAAATTAAAGGTTATGAAGTCAAAAAGGAATTATCTAGAGCAGGGGACCCCAATCCCTGGTCCACAGACTGGTACTGGTTCAGGGCCCGTTGGAACCAGGCGAGTGTACAAAACTCTATTTGTGCATGTACGGGATTAGGTTGGGCACAAAAAACCATACCCTCCTCCCTGCCACTGCCCACTGCCACCGCTGTCAGTTCACAGAGCCAGAAAGGTTGAGGATCGCTGATCTAGAACTCATGTGATATAAAGATAATGAGGTTCCACTCAGAGCACACTAGAAGGTTTATGCCATAGCTTTAGAGGCAGAGAAAAAGTTGTTCTTCTCCATCATTCTGCCTGCAGAAAATCATCCAAGAGAGCTATGGGAAAGAGGCATCCACTAAAAGTTCTTGAAAGTCTTACTGTAGCCTCAGCAACAAATTGGTGGATTTGCCAATATTTTTCTCAAACTATTTCTCAAAATTGAAGACAGCATTAATGAGAAAAGATAGGAAGTACATTGTTTTTTTGGGGGGGTTGTTTTTTGTTTTTCAAATTCTGTGGGATTCATTTTTTCTTATTTCTTTTCAGGATGTGGACAAAGTATGTGAATAAGTTCAGACCTTTGTCTGAATAGTGGATTTTTCTTTCAGGACATAATGCAGGTGGTTTTTTTTACTGTTTCGTCTGGCTGCACCAGTTATGCCCTCTCCTAGATTGGGAGACCCTTCAGAAAGTCACTCATGTCCTGGACTATTGCAATGCACTCTACATAGGACTGCCCTTGAAATCTATCTAGAAGGATCAAGTGGTCCAAAATAAAGTAGTACAGGCAGTGATGGGCATACATAATTATGGCCATGTATCATCTCTGCTCTGTGAGTTGTACTGGATGCCAGTTTGTTTCTGGATACAATTTCAAGTAGCTAGTTGTTATCCAAATCCAGTTAGGCAGGATGGGCAAGCTTCGGGTCCCATTGGTCAAAGAACGCCGGTTATCAGGGCCTAGAAGAAGTACTTTTCTTACTGTAGCACCCATCTTATGGAACATTCTCCCTCTGGAGATCAGAACAGCCCTAACCCTCTTGGCCTCTTTTTAAGGTTCCCAAGACTTGATTCTATGCCCAGGCCTTGGGCTCAGAGTGTTTTCAAGGACCTGCTTCTTGATTATGTTAATGATTCGGGTTTGTTGTTTTTCAGTTACTTTGTATTTTAATTTTTGCAATGTTTGTACTTGTTTTATTTTAATTCTGTTTGGTGTCCAGAATCATTAATTGTGATGGTCAGCCATATAAATTGAATAAAGAAATGCATAAAATACATGGCATAGAACCTGGTCCCTTGAGGAACCACCTATCTCCCATAGCATCCACCAGCCAATTCTGTGTAGTAGGTTTGATGCATTGTGGGTTCTTTCAACTAAAGCAATGTCATGCCACAGAAGGATGCCTTCTCTCTTCTAGTACCTGCACTTGAAATGAATTTTCCCCATATTTTGATGGCCCACCTTAGAGATCCTTGCAGACTTGGCTGTGTGCCCAGGCCTTTGATGAGAATGATTGAAGCTGCCTTCTGTGTAATGTGGGTTTGCTTTGATTGATGTCTGGTTTGTGCCATTGTTTGTTCTTTGTTTTTAGCACTGTATTATTTGATTGCTCTTTGTGCTTTTATCTGTGAACTGGTAAAGTTTCTGGGAGTCAGGTCATTTAAAAAATCTTGGTCCCATAAGACAAAGAATTCTGTATAATCATGGATGTTTGCCTTGCTTAAAAAAACCACTGTAGATACTTACATGCATAGTCAGGATAAGGATAAATTCTTTTTCATGAACCTGCCTGATTATTACTCAAATTATTTCCAAAGACCATTTTCCAAATTGTCTTGTTTTTTTGAAGTGAGGCACTTGACAAGTTGAAAGAGGAAATTTTAAGTTTTGGGTCTTAGACCATGCACAGCAACTAAGATACAGCCTATTATAAATCATTTACTTTCTAGAAACCAACTTGATGAGATTAAAAAAAAACTCTCCAAGGATATCAATACAAAATTTAATTGGTGGTAAAAGCTCCAAATGACATATCAACATTTTTGTACACGCCGTGTTTTTTTCACATGGATTTCACAGAATAGAAACAGAGAAGTTTCACGAATTTATGATTTATCCTTGAATTTCAAAGACCCACTGTCGAATTAATTGTCCTGCCAAGTAATTTGCCTCTGAGTCTCATCAGTTTGTCTTCTGAGAAATGAGTAAACAAGAAAACATCTTGTAAATAAAAACTAGCATGTCAGTGAAAAGAATGGCTAATTTCCCTGGAATCCATATGCAGTGTTTTCTTGTATGTTTGTTTACATTTTTGTAGAGAAAATATCCGGTAACACGAGCTATACTTGCCCTATAAAGTAGAATAATTCAGACTAGAGATCAGTAACGTCTCAAGGTCTAAAAGCCACCAACTTCTAATGTTTTCTGCATCTAATCCAATAGTCGAGTAAAATAATGAGAAAAGATCGTTAAGAGCTTATTTTAATCGCTGCATGCTGAAGCAGTTCCACAAATTCCTTTCAAATCAGTTCCTGACATTTGTCACCCAGAGGAATAATAAGAAGCAAGCATGAGAAACCACTCAGGAGTCAAGAATGTGGTTATTTGCCAGAATAAAAAATTAGCTCCAGTTCAATAAATGTGCAAACTTTTCAATGACATAACTACATAGGACATCTAAGTCATTCTTGGGGGAAGTTGCAGATTCTGTTCCCTCCCCATCCCCAGCTTATTTGCCAGAAATTATTGCTCAGTTTTAATTCCAAATAGTAGAAGTGAATAGATTTAACCCAAAGGATGATGGGGTTTGGGTGGGTAAGAGAGGGACAGAAGCAACTGGAGAAAGAGAATCACGCTATTCTACCATGAACCACAATATCAAAGACAATCTCCTATCACAACAAGCATGCTAAGCAGGCATCTATCTATTCAATGAAATCCACCAATGAAATACTGTATAGTACATAGTTATTACATTTGTCTTCAGTATCACTGGCATAAAATCACCAAAACTGATAGTATTTCTAAGTCATCGTTATAAATTAATCCCTGCACTCCCTAAACTGTTTTTGAGTTTCTTAATTTTCTCCAATTTTGTTTATATTGCTCTGGAATACAAAGGCCCTCAAACTAGCATATTCCATATCAATAATTTGTTCTTCAGCCAGAGAAGAACTTGTTTCAGAGTAGGAGTGCAAATGCACAATGGCACATATGTAGTTTATCAGGGTATATTCGATGTTACTTTAAACCCATCATAAAAGATGGTAGAATGAGAGAAAGGAGAAGAGATTCAGTTTGCAGTGACCCAAGAAATAAAACTATAGCTCTAAAAATGAAATAAGGACCAGATCATCTCTAGAGTAGAAATGAATTAGATTTATTTCTAGTACATACCAAAGGTCAATTCATATGATATAGCAGGAATGAATGAACTTGCCCAGGATTCCTGGAAGAGAATCCTAAACAATAACATTTTCAGCTAAATTTACATGCAGACAACTGAAGTTGGATGTACTACAAGATTCATCTTTACCAAGGTTCCTGATTGCATAGGGAAAGTTGGCTGCAATTATTCAATTGAATAAAATAAAAGTTGTTTTGGAATAAGGAATGTTATTATGATATGCAATGCACAAAATAAAAACAGTATCCAAAAGGTCAAAACAGAGCACAAATGTATGAAATTTCACACCCCTGTTTAAATCTGGATGTAATAACTATAATTTAAATATATAAATCTATTCTTCTTAAAGAAGAAGGACCGGGTAATCTTTGGCTTGTTTAATCCAATTTTAAGGCTCAACATTTTCTTATTAGGATTTTTTAAAACTTTAAACCAGATGTGCCTTGCACAGAATTGCCAGCTGAAGACAGTCGCCATAAGACTGTCTTCTGAGTTCTGAAATAGGATAAATGGCAACCTTATGATATACACTTCTTTGTGATCAGGTTTACACATTACATGTCCATGTCATATACAGTATGTCACAGAAGTGAGTATACCCCCTCACATTTTGTAAAAAATTAAGTATATCTTTTCATGTGACAACACTGGAGAAATGACACTTGGCTACAATGTAAAGTAGTGAGTATACAGCTTGTATAACAGTGTAAATGTGCTGTCCCCTCAAAATAACGCAACACACAGCCATTAATGTCTAAACTGCTGGCAACAAAAGTGAGTACACCTCTAAGTGATAATGGCCAAATGTGGCCCAAGTAGCCGTTTTCCCTCCCTGGTGTCATTGACTCGTTAGTGGTACAAGGTCTCAGGAGTGAAGGGGGAGCAGTTGTGTTAAATTTGATGTTATCACTCTCTCTCATACTGGCCACTGGAAGTTCAACATGGCACCTCATGGCAATGAACTCTCTGAGGATCTGAAAAAACAAATTGTTGCTCTACATAAAGATGGCCTAGGCTATAAGAAGATTGCCAAGACCCTGAAACTGAGCTGCAGCACGGTGGCCAAGACCATACAGCAGTTTAACAGGACAGGTTCCACTCAGAACAGGCCTTGCCATGGTCAACCAAAGAAGTTGAGTGCCCATGCTCAGCGTCATATCCAGAGGTTGGCTTTGGGAAATAGACGTATGAGTGCTGCCAGCATGGCTGAAGAGGTTGAAGGGGTGGGGGGTCAGCCTGTCAGTGCTCAGACCATACGCTGCATGCTGCATCAAATTGGTTTGCAGGGCTGTCGTCCCAGAAGGAAGCCTCTTCTAAAGACGATGCACAAGAAAGCCCGCGATGATGCACAAGAAAGCCCGCAAACGGTTTCCTGCAGACAAACAGACTAAGGACATGGATTTCTGGAACCAGGTCCTGTGGTCCGATGAGACCAAGATAAACTTATTTGGTTCAGATGGTGTCAAGCGTGTGTGGTGGCAACCAGGTCAGGAGTACAAAGACAAGTGTGTCTTGCCTACAGTCACACATGGTGGTGGGAATGTCATGGTCTGGGGCTTCATGAGTGCTGCCGGCACTGGGGAGCTACAGTTCATTGAGGGAACCATGAATGCCAACATGTACTGTAACATACTGAAGCAGAGCATGATCCCCTACCTGTGGAGACTGGGCCGCAGGGCAGTACTCCAACATAATAACGATCCCAAACACACCTCCAAAATAACCATTGCCTTGGTAAAGAAGCTGAGGGTAACGGTGATGGATTGGCCAAGCATGTCTCCAGACCTAAACCCTATTGAGCATCTGTGGGGCATCCTGAAATGGAAGGTGGAGGTGTGCAAGGTCTCTAACATCCACCAGCTCCGTGACATCATCATGGAGGAGTGGAAGAGGACTCCAGTGGCAACCTGTGAAGCTCTGGTGAACTCTATGCCCAAGAGGGTTAAGGCAGTGCTGGAAAATAATGGTGGCCACACAAAATATTGACACTTGGGCCCCATTTGGACTATCACTTAGGGGTGTACTCACTTTTTTTGCCAGCAGTTTAGACATTAATGACTGTGTGTTGTGTTATTTTGAGGGGACAGCACATTTACACTGTTATACAAGCTGTATACTCACTACTTTACATTGTAGCCAAGTGTCATTTCTTCAGTGTTGTCACATGAAAAGATATACTTAAATATTTACAAAATGTGAGGGGATGTACTCACTTCTGTGACATACTGTAAGTGGGGTTCTAGTCTGGTCATGGACATATGCAGTAGGGGTTTTTTTGGCACCATAAAATAAAGGAGAAAGTTAGAAAGTAAATATTTTTTTAAACCTTTGTTAGTTTTGGGGGGAAGGATACACACAAACACACACACACGTGTGTGTGTGTGTGTGTGTGTGTGTGTGTGTGTATATATATATGTATATGTGTGTGTATGTATGTATACATATGCATACACATATACACACACATGCAAACACACATTAAAAAAGACTGTTACTTCTTTACATCACTGATCTCACACTATTATATTTTTCTGCAGCCTCGGGTTCAAAATACTTCATTCCTGTAGTGAAGGAGAAGAAAACATCCCAAGAGGTTTAGATACAAAAGAGTAAATCCATTAAATCTCTGCCTATCAAAATAGATAGTGGGCAGAGACTAGTAAAAAATTCTAACTAACTCTGAATGATGAATTAGGCACAGTAAGCTTAACCTTTATCTATATAATAAACAAGCTGAATCTTTTGGAAAACCAGTAGGCATATTCCGACATTAGCTAGGCAAGGGGACCTAGAGGAAAGGGGTAGAGAAGATTTTTCTTTGTAAAGAGTAGATGATGGCAATGGTCAAATGGACTTTCCCAAGAATTGTAGGAAAGTCCAACATCAGGAACTGTGGGTGAAGAGTATTTGAGGGAGTCAAGCCACCACAATGCTATGCCTATATATGAAAGCTCACAAGCGATTATGTACTGAATAGT
>QLTV01001841.1:8745-20987 GCA_003457575.1 Thermophis baileyi
AATTCAGGCATTTGATAAAATGCTGGCTGGATGAGATACTAGGGCAAAATATCGAGCTGAAGCCAGAGCTTTTTTTATTAGGCATCACCAAGGACAAATTCAACAAAGGAACTCTATACTTACTATTACACATGTTAACAGCAGCAAGATTAGCCTTTGCTCAGAAATGGAAAGATAAAGAGATACCTTCAGAAGAAGAAGTAATAATTAAGATATTATCCTGTGCCGAAATGGATAGGTTGACGGTAGAGCTCAAGGAGAAGAATGAAACGGATTATTATGAAATCTGGAATGAATTGTATAAATGGTTAGAATCAAGAAGGAATGCTGGGATAAGTGACAAGGGATAAGTTGAAATTTAGGAATTTATATGCTAGTATTTTGTGAAAGATAGGACTGGAATATGTATAGTTACAATATATAAAATTGTACATAATGTTTACAATGTTATATAGGGGGAAAATGATTTCCTGTAAGGTTATACTGAATGGAATTGTTTAAACCAGGAAAGTTTCACCACGTCCAATGTTTTAAATTGTACTATTAATAAAAAACTTTTTTTTAAAATAAAAAATAAATAAAACCTCACAGGGTGCCCCTCTTTGCTTCACCACCCCTACAGGACAGCTTTGGCTCCTTTCGGAGCCCACCGGCAGGGAGAACTCGCACGGGAGCGTGGAGACCCGCTTCGCGTGTCCGATTCCCGCCGCGACGTCAACCGGAAGTCCCAAAAGTGCTTTTTCAAGAGGCAACTGGACTTTCTGGTTTTTCTTTGAAGACATTTCGCTTCTCATCCAAGAAGTTTCTTCAGCTCTAGCTGGATGGTGGGGAATGGAAAGATTTATACTCCTTGCAGACAGCTGGTCATTTGCATTCTTTTAGCAAGTCATTGAGGCCACCTGGAGGTTTATCTGTGTCCTCACGGTCACCTGAGTAGTGCAAATGGGTGTGGAGCTGTCTTGAGTTCCCAGGTATTGCTCAAGACAGAACAAAAATGAAATCTTGATTTTGGGTTTTGCTGATTAAACTAGTCTGTTGCTATAGAAATGGCTAGTATTTGTTAAATTGGTAAAGTAAAAAGCTGAGGCTGTAACTCTATTTTGTATGTTACTGTGCTGAAAAACATTGGAACTCAATGCCCCCCCCCTTTACACCCCTCCTTCACCTCTCTATTTCCATTTTCCTACTATCTTTATTTTCATTTTATATTATAATCTTAATTTTTTTTTATTAAAAAGACAAGGGCAAGAGCACCGCTGGAGGAAAACGAGACGAATTTGACCAGACACAGGTCAGAGCCGCTATTAAGACCTGCCTCATGGCAGGAAGAGTGGTAAAACAGCATTATTTCTCTACTCCTATTGTGTCCACAGAGTGTCACCTGGTGCCCCTGTTTATGGTCACCCAGTCCCTCCTGGGGAAGGAGGGCTTGGGTGACCTTCTTCAGGGCTGTGTGGAGGAATTTGTGGAATACCTGATGGGCAAAATTGCTTGGATTCATTCTCAGTTAGAATCCAAGCATGGAGCAAGTCTGTTACAGATACCCAGGGAGCTTACCTGATTATCTAGGAACAATTTGATCCTGTTGGATCTGAGAAACTGGGCAGGGTCCTGGATGCTGTCAGCACAACTACCTAATAGATCCATGTCCCTCCTGACTGGTGAAAGCCTCTAGGATGTTAGGTTCAGTTAGTTTCAGGTGGTGAACAATGCATTACTGCACAAGGGGGTGTTCCTGGGACCTTTTAAAGAGGCCTTGGTATGCCCCCTCCTCAAGAAACCATCATTGAATCCCACCTGCCTGGACAACTTTAGGGAAGGTGGTGGAAAATGTGGTTGTGTGGTAGCTTCAGAGAGTCCTGGGTGAAATGGATTATCTGGACCCCTTCCAGTTGGGTTTCAGCCCTGGTCATGGGACAGAAACAGCATTGTTAATTCTTGTAGATGATCTCTGGTGAGAGCAGGATGGGGGTAGTGCATCCATCCTTGCCCTCCTTGCCCTCTCAGCAGCTTTTGATACCATCGAATATGGCATCTTTTTGGGCCAGCTGCCAGATTTAGGGCTGGGTGGTACAGTCTTGCACTGGTTCATCTCCTTTCTCCAAGGCTGGTCCCAATCACAGAGTAGTAGTTTGGCTGCCTATTTACTAGCCTTGTTTTTGTTCACACATACGCACTTCCCAAGGTGTGCCACAAGAGGGCGAGCTAGCTCCGCACCAGAAAGACGAGTGGCTCTTCCTGCAGCATCATCCAAGGCCCTCTCTCCCTCAACCAAAGCCACCTCACATACGGGCATACAGAAAGTTCAGTGAACGGAAGGTTCAGTGCCGGCAGGATTTTAAATGTCCGCACGAAGAGCCAGCTCGTCTCCCCACCAAAGTGGTACCTATTTATCTATTCACATAGAACTGCTAGGTGGGAAGAAGCTGAGGTGAGTGACAGGAGCTCACCCCACCACGCAGTGCTAGGACCATCTCCAGCATCATTAAGCCACTGAGCCACCGTGCCTCCCCAATCAGTGTTGATAGGGAGTGAGAGGTCCAGCCTATGGCTGCTCCTTTGTGGTGTGCCGCAAGGCATGATACTCTTTCTTCTCCTTTTAAAAATCTACATGAAGCCACTGGGTGAGATAATTTGCCACCATGGGTTGAGGTATCATCAGAGTGACCATGTCATATTAGAATTCAATATAAAACAAACACAAGCAACAGAACATAATCAAACCAGTGTCTTATACTTTGAAAGAGCTGATTTTAACAAACTCAGAGCGAGCTTGGGAAGGATTCCATGGATGAAAATCTTAAAGGGGAAATCAACTCAAGAAGCTTGGGAGACTCTGAAAAATACAAGTATAAAAGCCCAGTCCAGTTCAATACCACTAAAAAAGAAAAACAAGAAAACCAAGAAAAAAACAGCATGGTTGCACAAAGAACTCTCAGTCCAAGAAAAAAAGGATAAAATGTGGACTTTGCTGTCTTCAAAAGACTGGCCTTTGTCTTTTAAATGCAGATGGACTGTTTGTGTCTGGGTGTTTTATCCTTGGGGTGGACAAGCTTCTGCCTTAGTGTATTCTTGGGTTTGAAGTGTGCACGTATGTTGTGTTGGCTGAAGATCCTCCTGAGCTTTTCCGATATTCCTGCAACGTATGGAATGACAATGTTGCTTCGTTTATTGTTCTCGTCATTGTCTGTTATGGAGGAGCTCCTGTAGGGTCTTTTTTGAGATTTGATGAAGGCCCACTTGGGATAGCCACACGTTCTGAGGGCTTCCTTGATGTGTTTTAGTTCTTTTTTCTTTCCCATCTTTGCTGGTAGGCAGGCCTTCAGCTCAGTGGTGTAGGGTTCTGCTGAATCCCATTTTGTGCTCCAGTGGGTGGTGGGAATCAAAATGTAAATATTGATCTCTGTGTGTGGGTTTTCTGTAAACTTCAATGTTAAGGCTTCTGTCTTCCTTAATGTGTACTGCACAGTCCAGGAAGGCTAGACTATTTTCCTTAACATCTTCCTGTGTGAATTTGATGTAGCTGTCCACAGAGTTGATATGCTTGGTGAACGCTTCCAATTCCTGTGTTTTGATCTTGACCCAAGTATCTTGACCCAAGTATTGTCCACATACCTATACCAGTGAGTGGGTGAAATTCCTGTGAAGGACTCTAGGGCTTTGGTTTCTATCTCTTCCATGTAGAGATTGGTCACAATGGGGGACACAGGTCATCCCAAGGCGCAGCCGTGTTTTTGTCTGTAGAAACCTTAACAGATTAACAGAGTTGGAAGGGACCTTGTAGGTTATCGAGTCCAACCCCCTGCCCAGCAGGAGACCCTACATCTGCCTCTACCTAGGATCGAACTCACAACCTCCCAATTGTGAGGCAAGAGCTCCACCTCTAGGCCACCGGGTCTTGAATTCATTGTATTTAAAACTAGCTGATAACCCGGCGTTGCCCGGGTATTTATTTATCCCAATCCTGTATTGGGGGAAAAGAAGCACAGACGTCGAAGCCTTTGTCTGACAGGGAGCCATTGAGAGGGGCCTTTCTTCCCCCTACTCCCATGCCCATCATCCCTGCCCTCTCCCTTCCCCCTCCCATGCGCTCCTCTTTCCCTCCCTTCCCCCTCCCACGCGCTCCTCTTTCCCGTCCTTTCTACGATCCTGGCACCAAATCCACCGGGGGGCGCCTTCTGCCAAGAGAAGGGAACATCAGGTGCTTCCCCATTGGTCTGCTGGAGGGCGAACGTCACGGCTGGCTTTCCAGAGGAAGCTGCGAAGGAAGTGACATCACAAACAATTGCCGCACTAGGACGCCGCACTCGCTCTCAACGGCCCAGGCGTTCAAGCGTTATGCTGGAACACACACACACACACACCGAGGGGTGCTAGGGGTGTCTTAACCCCACCCCCAATATTTGTTTCCAGAGGATAAGTCAACTGTGTACCAAGTTTGGTCGAAATTGCTCGAGGCGTTCCAGAGTTATTTATTTATTTATTTATTTTATTTAATTTGTATGCCGCCCAACTCCCGAAGGACTCTGGAACATACATACATAGATACACACACACACACACACACACACACACACACACACACATTTTTATATATATAGATAGGTAGTGGTCAGGCAGAGGTCCAACATGGCACATATGTGGTCTGGGCTGAGGTTGGTTCTGTCACCTAAGGTGCTGTCTCGTAGCATTTGTTTCTTCACTATCATGACAGCTTCAGTTGTTGGAATGCAGGTGAAGAGGGAAGTCACATCATAGGAAACCATGGTCTCATCCGGGTCCAGTTTCCAAAACTCTCTAAAAGAATGCAAATGACAAGCTGTCTGCAAGGAGTATAAATCCTTCCATTCCCCACCATCCAGCCAGAGCTGAAGAAGCTTCTTGGATGAGAAGCGAAACGTCTTCAGGAAATTTCTTCTTAGTTCTAGGTTGCTTCTCTCCTTGATTAGTTTCCATCCATTGCTTCTTGTCCTGCCTTCAGGTGCTTTAGAGAATAGGTTGACTCCCTCTTCTTTGTGGCAGCCAATTAGACATATGCAATTCCAGCAACTGTTCTTTATAAGTTTTAGCCTCCACTCCCCCCTAATCACCTTTGTTGCTCTTCTCTGCACTCTTTCCAGAGTCTCAACAACTTTTTTAATATTGTGGTGGCCAGAACTTCGATGCAGTATTCCAAGTGTGGTCTTACTAAGGCTTTGTAAAGCGGTACTAGAACTTCACGTGATCTTAATTCTGTCCCTCTATTAATGCAGCCTAGGATTGCATTGGCTTTTTTGGCTGCTGCTGCACACTCCAAGATCCCTCCAAGAGGACTCCAAGATCCCTCTCACAGTTACTGGCATTAAGCCATGTTTCACCTAAACTGTACCTATACCGTTGATTTTTCTTGTCTAAGTGTAAAACCTTACTTTTGTCTACGTTGAATTTCATTTTGTTAGATAGGGCCCAGTGTTCAAGTCTGTCAAGGTCTTTTTGTATCTTGGTGCTTCCAGTGATATGGCTGACACCTGACACGCCCAGAGAATCTCCTCTCTCTGGACTGTTGTTTTTCCAGCTTAACAACAGAAGGAACAGGCTTTCCTTTCATTCATCTGACTCTCCTGGGTTAGGGGGAGTCCTAGAATCATCCCTCAAGAACCTCCAAAAACAGCAACGGTCTGCAAGTAGTTTCAGAAGCTGTGCTTAGAAGCAGCTGGGGGGCGGGGCTGCAATCACTTCATTGTTGGATAAAACAGCCATTTTGGAATTTACTTTTCAAACAGACAATAAGTCATGCCTTTCATTTATTAACCAATTTATGAGACTATGATCTTTATTAGCTAAAAGAAGCTCTCTTTAGTCACAGCCTGTTACTCCTTCTTGAAACTCTGCCTCATTTTTGAGACTTCTTTATTGTTAAATGACAAGGAAGAGAATTGCTGGAGGCAGCTAAAATAAGGAAGTGTGTAGTATTTTTTTCTTTTTAAATTTGATAGAGAAACATAAGGATAAAAGTTGTGGTACTATCTTACTATTTTTAAAATAATCTGTAGTTGATTGCTTTATTGTGGGTGGTTGAAATTTTCCAATTTTCATGAACTGATTGGCCAGAAAAAGAATGAATGAATAAACAAACAAATAACATTTTGACCACTAGAGGGAGCTATGAAGATGCTTAATCCTGAGCTCGAGTCTGTCATCAGTTCCCCTTGATGAGTTCCCCTTCTATTCCCTCATCTAGAACGTTTATGCAGATATTCAAGAGCATTGAGCCCAAAACAGAACCTCGGGGTACCCCACTGCTTACTTCCCTCCATGTAGATGTAGGCGTGCATAAGCGCACCGTGCCTACTGTCCCTGTCCTAATGTTCCCATGTACTCATAACCATCTCATGTATACATGTTTATACTTTTACTGTAATCTTATATATGCTTGACAAAATAAATAAATAAAAAATAAATAAATAAATAGATGGAGTTCTGTTGAGGACTACATGTTGAGTATGATTTGTCAGCCACTTACAGACCCATCTGGTGGTGGTGCTGTCTATCCCACATTTCTATGGTCATTGAAGTTTACAGAAAACCCAGAGATGGGAAAGAAAAAAGAACTAAAACACATCAAGGAAGCCCTCAGAACATGTGGCTATCCCAAGTGGGCCTTCATCAAACCTCAAAAAAGACCCTACAGGAGCCAATTTCATGCCAATTTCATGCCAATTTCAGATAGCAGCACAAGCCAGCTCTGGGTGCTAATTAACTAATCAGGGTTGCAGAGCTGAGGTAACTTACGGTCAACACCTTTCAGGGAAGGCATGGAGGTTGTACTAAAGAAAAAGGCAGTGAATGACTTATAGAGTAATTTGAAATTCAGTTCTTTATTACTGAAAAAGGTTTAGTCCTTTCATTGCAAACACCAAGTTTTCCCCACTCCTTTATAACTGGCTACTTTCTTTTCAATGGCAAGGGGCTTCAAATGCCCATGCTCCATTGGCAAGTTTAATCACAACAAAGATGTTCCTTTAGCTGCAGTGGAGAATCATTCAGATTCTGTTATTACTATACTTGGTGGTGCCCTTTCCCTTCTAGTTTAGTTCAATAGGAATGTGTGGAGTAATCAGGGGTAGGAGAAGGGGAACAGAGATAAGTGTGTGCCAATTGGACGAAGGCTGAGACGTTCAGGAGAAGAGGTGGAGAGGTAGAATGAGGCATGAATAGTTTGCAGGCAGAATTTGGAAAGTCCAAGGTTATGAGACAGAGGTTCCCAAAGTTTAAGATATCATTGGGAAACAGAGGTTACTTCCCTACTTGTATACTACATGAGCCGAGGTGGCGCAGTGGTTAGAGTGCAGTACTGCAGGCTACTTCAGCTGACTGCTAGCTGCAGTTCGGCAGTTCATATCTCACCGGCTCAAGGTTGACTCAGTCTTCCATCCTTCCGAGGTGGGTAAAATGAGGACCCAGATTGTTGGGGGCAATATGCTGACTCTGTGAACCGCTTAGAGAGGGCTGTAAAGCACTGTAAAGCGGTATATAAGTCTAAGTGCTATTGCTATACTGAAGAGAGCTAAGGGAAGGAAACACATACATGCATGCATGCACACACACAAGCAACTTGAGAACAGAAATAAGTAGGGGGCATATACAAGAACTTACATAAACAGTCTCTAGGAATTTCATGGGACATCTGTGGATGGGCATACCTCATGGTTTAGAAAGGCAGACAGACAAAACCCATCTACAAACATGTTTGACTAAACATATAGAAAATCCAAAATAGCACTTTCCTCCCACCAATAGCAGATATCTCACATTTTCTTTTAAATGAGTTTAAAACATTCCTTCTCCCAGTAACTAATGTAAACCTGAGCTGTGCTTTGTCTCACAGTCCCATTTCTTGGGGGAAGGGATAAGAAATGGAAAAACGGGAAAAGAGGTTTCTCCCCACATTGCTCTGCTGGCCAGGCAAACCAAAGTGGGAGAGTTATTCCCCATTGCTATTTCAGTAATTTCTAGAGATTTAGAAATCTTTGATGGGTAAAGATGTTTAACAGCTCAATCATATATAAAGGTGCCATTAGTTTCCCTGCAGAATTCCCATCCCAGACATTCCACTCGAAGTGGTGGTGGTGGTGGGGAGCACTAAATGCATTTGGGAAGGATAGTGGTCAAAGGGTTTCTCCCCCCCCCCCTTCCTCAGGTTCCAAGCTATCTGGCCAATTTTTAGCCAGGCAAAATGGTGCAACTGAGGGAAATACAGTGCTTTCTATGGCTTTCCTACAGATCAACAGCAGCAGCATAATTAACCCATCTTTATATGCATATTGACTGCAAAACAGTCTCACATGAAAGGTAAGAAAGAAAAACAAAAGATCAGAGCTCTTAAGTTTTACACACCATGGCCAGGCAGTTTCATTGTAGATTGTAAATTAGAATATTTTCATCCCATTTTTTTTATATCAATTTGAGCCTAAAGAAACATTCATACACCCAATTGCAACTTGAGTTTTCACAAAAATTGTTCCTCCTCAAAAGTACTTGTAAAGCAGAGAAGGCTTTAGCTTTCAGCCTTAGAGAATTTAATATGACATAGTTGAAAGTACTCATTTCTGGAGAAATTGGATTATCAGCCCCACCTCTGAGCCTAGCCCACAACCCTTGTGCATGATTCTTTTTCATCCCAGGCCAAAAACTACCTTCCCTACAGGGAAGCTGAGGAAACCTTAGAATTCCCCATGGACCCTAACCAAATACGAGAGGCGTGTCGGACAAGCTTTTCAGTGCTCCACATACCCAGAACTCCCTAACCGAGTACTTACTGACCCTTCCTTTATTAAAACCGTTTTTGGTCCTGGGCTAAGACAGAAAGTAGGCTGGAAATTGCTGTTGGAAGAAAAATCCGGTCCGGTTCCAATCTGGCAGAAAGACGCTGGAAATAAAATGGAGGCTGATCAGAAAGGAGGACTCTATTTATTTGGATGCCAGAAACTTCAGTGACAGCAGCAAATGTTTCTGGGGTGGCTGTCCCCTTGGCTTAGGAATGGATGGATTTTTATAGGGTTCTGAGATGCTCCAGGGGGTTGTGCAATGTAGAATAGCCTTTTGCTATTCTAATGGTGGTGGGTTAATCCTATTATGTCCTAGAGGTCATGTCCTTTCCTTAGAATTTGGGTGGGGGAATATAAATTCTTCATCCCATCAGCTGAAGGTGTTTTGTTTATGAATAAATTGGCCCAGTCTTTCTTAATAGGTACAAAATATCCATCTCTGAAGACTTGAGGCTATTAAGAAAGACTGGGGCTATTTTCTGCCTTTAAGAACATGTTTCTCCATTTCTCCTTTGGGGAAATATTCTATCATGCCTCTCTTTAATATTAAGAATAAAGAATATTTTAATCTTGGGGGGGGGGCCTTCCTACATTGCCCAAAAGAAATCAAGCACTCAACTTCATGCAATCAGGCTTAGGTCTCTGTTCTGCTCAGTCCCCCTTGCTTTCCAAGTCCTCCTGGTCATGGTCCGATACAGGCTAGCAGGAGGCTGGATGTGGCTGGGAGACACAAAATGCGCCTTCAAAATGCAGCAGTAGGAATCCACACAATGCACACAGGGCACAAAATTTTACAGGGTACTTACCAACTATGCAGCCTCTAGTTTGAGCAGCTGTTTGGCCCAAAGCCAAAAACTCCCTTTACTACCTGTGCTGGGACAGGCAGAGTCCCAGGAAACCCATCTCCAGACAAAATGGCCTGGTGCTGGCAGGATGAAGTTACCTGGACTCAGTCTGCCAGCCAGGTTAACTCAGGAGCGCCAAAATTGTTAGAAGAATTTACTTGGTCAGATTTTCTGAGCCGGGCTACAAATAAACACAAGTGACAGCTGCTAGAAGTAGAGTTTATTCATTCAACCACATACAATGGTTGAAGGTAGTCCACAACGTTAGAGATGTACTTCTATGGGTATATGACAAGTGGGCTTTGATATTTAGATATGCAGATTGAGGTTCCTACCCTAGGCTTTGATTTCGATTGCCCTGAGGATGTGTTAAGTCTGGGAAGGAATATCCTTCCTAGGTGTGGATTATTATGAGGGGGTCTGTATCTTAGAAGAAGTTTGAAGGAGCCAGTGAGGTGCTAGTCTAAGCGTTAGGATTGCTAAAGGGGAGGGGAGGGGGGGCAAATCAAAGGCTTTTAACTTCTAATGTTCTTTTCTATGTTCTTTTTCTATTTAAATTCTAACACCACCATTGTTTATTCAACACGCAAACCCCTAAATGATGTTCAAATGAAATGCTAAGCCTAAATCAAACAAGCCATAATAATAGTTTCAGAGCAATGTGAACCCAGTGACTGTACTTCCTCCCCTACTTCAGGAAGTGATAACACTGGCCTAGCCTTGGTCGCTCCGCCACCAGACTCCCATCAGCAGATATATTCAGGGGTAGAAACTAAAATTAGGGGGAAAGTGGAGGCTAGTAGAGGGCAAAACCCAAACGAACAAAACCCTGTTCTGCCATGCCTTTCGGAAGTTGTAGTTTGTGCAAAGTTGGCTTTGAGTTTCTTCACCAGGACTCAATTTCCCAGGATTCCGTGAAAAGCCTATTACCATCACGTGCCCTAATTTGGGAAAAGTACAGCCGAAATACGAGGCGTCGGCCATTTTGTGAATGACCGTCGCTGTTCCTGTTGTAGACGCCACCGCTGCTGCCACTGTCTCCCCCGTTTCCCCCCCCCAGCTGGGTCTTCTGTGCCCTTCAGGTTTTGCTGGTTTGCATTTTTTCCCTTTATTTTCCCCCGCTACTGAACCTGGGAGTCCCGGGCAAACCCAGCCGCGGCCTTTTCCCCACGAGCAGCGCCCAGCCACAGAAGCGCATGTCCACTATCCAGAACCTCCAATCCTTCGGTAAGAAACGGGCTCCCCTTTGTCCCTCGTCTCGATGTCAGAGGCCGCATGGACACCAGTTGCGGCTTTCCTTCAGAGGGGAATTGTTCGTGGCTTGGGCTATTGTCCCTTTCGTTTCTGCCTTCCTCATTCCTATTTACGCTTTCCAGCCCTTTGTTAGGGACGGCGCCGTCGTCGGCTGTTTTCTCCGTTTCTTGCCTGCTCTAACCAGTGGACTGCTGTTAGATTGGTCTCTTCTCTTCCTTTCCCTGTCACCGCTGGTCTTGAGCCTTATCAGGACGAATGTCTTGGCTTGGGCGCGGGATTCACAATGGAGAGAGAACACTTATTTTGCAACTCTGCGGGGTTAATATTGGCGTAGACATCTTGTCTCCAAAATGTCTTGGTTGAGAAATAGGGAACTATAAAGAGCACTGGCCTGAAAGCCCGCCTGCCTTCTCCCCATGACAAATTGCCACTGATTAAACAACACGTATTTCTTTTCACTGCCCAGCATCCTTTGGAGGAGGATGCCAGACTCCTCTCCCCTCCCCGGATCCTCTTATGAGATGCTGGGTGACTGAAATACTTTTGCTTATCGGTTACTTAAAGAGTTAATTGAGCTCAATTAGCCCTTTTATGCCTTCTTAGGAGCTTAAATTTTAGTGCTATATGACATCAAAATAGACCAAAATGAATGCCACCTACTTTTTCTTCTTAAATCCATTTTCCTTGACAAATTGCACTCTATTAGCTGAAACAGTAATTGTATATATACATGGCTAAAATTTGACACCTACATTTTTTAGTCTAAAATAGCTTGCTTAACCTTATTAAGAGCCGAGGTGGTGCAGTTGTTAGAGTGCAGCACTGCAGGCTACTTCAGCTGACTGCTAGCTGCAGTTCAGCGGTTCAAATCTCACCGGCTCAAGGTTGACTCAGCCTTCCATCCTTCTGAGGTGGGTAAAATGAGGACCCAGATTGTTGGGGGCAATATGCTAACTCTGTAAACCACTTAGAGAGGGCTGTAAAGCACTATGAAGCGGTATATAAGTCTAACTGCTATTGCTATTGCTATTATTCAAAACGATTTGTCTTACTAAGACAGACTTGACTGAAACCATAGATTGAAAGCGGCATGGTTCAATTTGAGTTTGCAATCTTTTACTGGATTTGATTTAGTCACTTTGAGATTTGATTTGAATAAAATGTTTGCCAGATACGCTATAAATGCCTGTAGCATTTTTATTTTTGACAGGATGTAACACAATTAGCAAAAATAAGAGACCTATATAGGACATTAATCCTGCCACAATTTAGCTGATTATTTTTAGGGGTTTCACTGCAGTAATTTTTCAAAATACACTCCCTCCCATACCTTTCT
>QLTV01001841.1:44323-61410 GCA_003457575.1 Thermophis baileyi
CTCTTGGAGAAGTCATTAGGCTAGGGGCTCACATACTTTTTCCTCCCTGCACTGTGAATGTTTACATGTTATGTTCAATTAAACCATGGCAACATCTAATGTTTGTGTAGTATTATTTTAAGCAGACTGTGTTTTTCTATTGTTGTGACTTAGACGACGTTCAGAGCACATTTTATGACCAATTCATGCAAAACTCCACGTAATCCCAAGGGGTTCACATACTTTTTCTTGCAACTGTAGCTGCCAAGGCTCATATAAATCGGGAGAGGGGCACACACTCCATTCTCCTGTGCGCTGCCTGGAGAGTCCAAGTATGGGTTATCAATCAGTGTGATTGGCCAGGGACTGAGTTGCAATTTCTTTGGCCACACCTCTTCCTCTGGCCGAGCTCCAGTTTTTTCAACTCAATCGGCCTAGAGGGACGCAGATTGAGTTGTTCCTGATCATTGTTATTGATTCATTGCATTAAATTGAGTTTAATTAGGATTTAATTGGAAAATTGTGTTAAATTGAAGAAAATTACCAATTTGGCTTGGAAAGTGCCTGGTGCGTTTTTGTGAGGCTTGCTGCCTCCGCGCCCAGCGAGGCGCTGAGATCACCTGGTAGCAGCCATTGCCACATGTTGGCTGAGAGGGCAGGCACGATAGAAGAAACTGCAGCATAGCAAAATCCGCCTTTGAAGTCCCGAGGCTTGTCTCTGCAAAAAGCCTCTGCAAAGCCTCTGCAAAAAGCCTCTACATCGGCTGGCTGCTCAGAGCTTCGGATTTCAGAGATGCTGTGCTGATCGGCTCGCTGATAAGTGGCCATTGTGTGGGCGTTTTTTTCCTGCAGCTCTGATCTGCTGGAAGCAGCGAGCTTAATGGAGAGCAATTAGGCTTCAATAGCCATGCTAAAGCCTTTGTTTCCATGCAAGCAGCCATATTGCCGGCTTGCAGACGTGAGGCAGTGAGTGATTGCAGGCGTAAGTGACCTTATTGTCGGTTTCTGCTGCTGCTGCTGCTGCTGCTGCTGCTGCTACTGTTTGCTCTTGCCCAGCTCTGGAATTCCAGGTCTTGACCTGGCACCATCCCTAATTGTTGTGAGGCGCAGTGAGTACTACTGATCCCTACCAGGGATAAAATCCCCTCCTTGTGGTTGTGAGCTGGAAGTGTGATTCATCATTATTGCAGCTGCAGCTATTATGTCTGAACGAAGGGATTCTATCAGTAGCAGCTCTGCTGATTCTTCCACCTCTCACAGGATGGATGAATGTTCCCAGCCCAAAAGGGCTAGGAAGGGGGTAGAGGGCCCTTCTACCAGGTCCAAATCCTCTCATTCCAAGTCCAAATCATCTGCTTCTGATAGGGATGCCCTTAGAAGACAAAGGGCTTTGGAGAGGCAGTTTGCAAAGGCTCAAAAGCAGGCTCAGCTTGCAAGGGGCTCTGAAGATGCTTCTGCATCTTGCATTCCCTTGACTATGGAAATTTCATCTCAGCCCCAGGTGGAAGACCAACTGGCATGGTCTCCTAATGTGCTGCCTGATCCTCAAGCCTGTTCTCTGGCTCCTATTCAGGAGGAAGGTTTACTGACCTCTGGCCATTCAGCTTCTGTGTCACAGGCTGGGGCCACAGTCAGACCATCAGCTCCTTCAGCCACCTTCACCCCTACAGCGGCTGGACTCCGCCCACCTGAGCTTGCAGACCAAGGGTTGCCTATAGAACTCAATAATGCTATTTTTAATACCATTGCTATGGGTATTGATGCAGCTCTAGCCCAAAGAGGCTTACTAGGCCAGGGGTCCAGAGTTCCTCCTCAGAGTTACTCTCAGGGCAGAGATTATATGCCTCGGTGCCCGCCGGGATCCTCTTCCTCCACCGGCCTGGCACGCCAAACTTTTCGCGGCAGCAGGAAGCAGCCCGAGAGCTGGGGCGGGCGCCCCACATGCTCAGCGGCCGAGCCGAGCCCCGCGTGCCCCTCTGCCTCCCGCCTCGCCTGCCTCCTCCTGCCAGGCGGGGAGGGAGGGCAGCAAGAGGGGCGGCGGCGGCCCCTGCCAAGCGCAGCACACGGAGGCAGCGGGCAAGGCATCCCCAGCACACCTGTTAATCCGGCCGGCCACGCAACTACAAGTGCGGCGCAAAAGCCGCTGGTGGGCGGGCGGGCGGCAGCCCCCCACACAGGGAGAGGGCCAGGCCTGCACTTGAAAGGGGCCGCCGCTCTCGCTGCCCTCCCTCCCTGCCTGGCTGCAGACGTCCGCCCATCCTCCCGGAGCACCACAGCCGCGGTTCGCTTTCTTCCTTCTCCTGGCCGCTGCCCCTCTTAGCCCCAACGCAGCAGCTGCGTCTCCCCCAAGGACCGCCCACCCACCCACTGGCCGAGCCTGGCCAGAAGCGGCGCGTCTCCCGTCACGGGCTGGATGCCGACTTTGGAAGGCAGGCGGGCATGGGAGACCGCCGGGGAGGCTGCATGGAAGGCAGGAAAGCATGGCAGGGCTGCGGGGAAGGGAGTAGGCTTCTACCTCCCTTCCCGCCGCCCCGACATGCTTGCCTGGCTTCCACGTGGCCTTCCGCTTGCCTGCCTTCGCAAGCTGGCCACGGGGACACCGGGAAGGCCGCGTGGAAGGCAGGAAAGCATGTCGGGGCTGTGGGCCGCGGGGAATGGAGTAGGGAAGGCAGGCTGGGACGGTGGGGGGGTTGGGGCCGCGACTTCGCAGGCTTACCTGGCAGGCATATCAGGGGCGCAGCGCTTCAGGCAGGCAAGCTGCAGAGCACAGACTGGGCGGGGCAGAGCGAGCGGTGACCGGCGGACTGGTTCAGGGGGCGTGGCCAGCCAGCCATCGCTACCAGCTTGGCGAACCACCGGCAGCCACCGCTACCGGTCCACCCGATCCAGTCCGAACCGGGAGCATTTCACCCCTGCCCAGACGCCCCTGGTATGCGGACCTGGTCAGCCTGTCAATCTCCCGTCCCTGGAGAATTCCCCGAGACAGGATTTCCCTCAGCCAGGGGGTCGTAGTACATCCGGAGCCTCAGTGGCTCGAGTTGACCGTCTGGCACTTGAGAGGAACCTCCTGAGGAGGGCCAAGTTCTCTGGGAAGGTGATTCAGACCATTCAGGCTTCCAGACGGCCTTCAACGAATAGGATTTACAATGCAACTTGGTCGGCATTCTGTCTCTGGTGTTCTAAAGGACACATCGACCCTTTAGTGGCATCGGTCCCGGAGATACTGGACTTTCTGCAAGCCGGGATTAGACAAGGGTTTGTCCCCCAACACCCTTAAGAGACAGGTGGCAGCCTTGTCCACAGTCTTCACCTGTGAGAATAGTCATCCTCTCACTCACCATCCACAGATCCGCAGCTTTCTCAAAGGGGCTGCTAACCTGAAACCACCTGCGGTACATCGTTACCCCACTTGGAACCTGACTTTAGTGCTTCAGGCACTTACATCTGCACCATTTGAGCCGTTGAGGACCTCCAGTCTCCGGTTCCTGACCCTTAAAGTCGCATTCCTCATGGCCATTACTTCAGCCAGGAGGATTTCAGAATTAGCGGCTTTATCAGTACGAGAGGATCTTTGTATTTTCCACTCGGACAGGGTGGTTCTGCGGTTAGACCCTTCCTTTCTGCCAAAGGTAAACTGGTTCCATAGGGCCCAGGAGATCATTTTGCTTGATTTCTGTCCGGGACCTGATCATCCATTAGAAGAAAGATGGCACACACTGGACGTCAGGAGGGCTATCCGCAGATACATCAAAAGAACTGCATCCTTTCGAAAAACAGAATCTCTCTTCGTATCGTTTCAGCCGTCATCCATGGGCAGGAAAGTGACTCCATCCACTATTGACCGTTGGTTGAAGGCCTGTATTGCAAAGGCCTATGAGCTTAAGGCCAGGCCTTTACCGAAAAGAATTCCAGCCCACTCCACTAGGAGTGCGGTCACCACAGCAGCATGGGCAGCACAAGCCTCCCTTGTGGACATTTGTAGAGTGGCAACTTGGTCATCTCCGTCGCCTTTTATTCGCCATTACAAACTGGATGTTTATGCCTCGGCTGAGGCGTCCTTCGGACAGAGAGTTCTTCAGAGAGTTCATTCCACCGGGGGGACCTGGGACCTGTCGGTCTCCCACCCCTAGTTATCTAAGCTTGGGTATATCCCATGCTTGGATTTTCCAAGCAGTGCACTGGAGAAAGAACGTTGGTCTTACCTGACACGTTTCTTCTCAGTGCGCTGCGGGAGAATCCAAACCCACCCTGCCAACCGTTCTGGTCCAGGGTCTGGGAGTGGTCACCCTCTTCACCATCACGTATCTATCGGACAGATTTGCCTCCATCGAACTGTCTTTTACAGTTGTGTTTTTGGTAGGTTGGGTTATAGTTTCTTTTTGTGTGAAGACCGATGCAAAGAATGAGTTAAGCAGCTCTGCTTTCTCTCTACTGCCTCTTACTTCCTTGCCATCTTCTCTCTTTAGTGGACCGACTTTTTCCTTGACTTTTTTCTTGTTATTTATATGTTGAAAGAAACTTTACTATCTTTGACTTTTGTTGCAAGTCTTTGTTCATTCTTAGCCTTTGCTTTCCTGACTTTATCTTTGCAGATTCAGGCTATCTGCTAATATTCTGCCTTAGTTAGCTGTCCCTCTTCCCATTTTTTGTACTTGTCCTTTTTGTCTTTCAGTTTATCAGAGAGATCTTTGTGCAACCATGCTGGTTTCTTCTTGGATTTCTTGTTTTTCTTTTTCAGCAGTATTGTGCTGGACTAGGCTTTTATGATCATATTTTTCAGAGTTTCCCACACTTCTTGAGTTGTTTTCCCCTTTAGGATTTTCATCCATGAAATTTTTCTTAGGCTCTCTCTGAGTTTGTTAAAATCAGTTCTTTTCAAGTTTAAGACACTGGTTGGATTATATTCTATTTCTTGTGTTTGCCTTATGTTGAATTCCAGTATGACATGGTCACTCTTGCCCAAGGTTCCGTCAACTTCAACTCCCTCTATCACTTCTTCTCTATTAGTAAGAATTAGGTCCAGTATAGCTGTTCCTCTAGTTCCCTCCTCTACCTTTTGGATGACAAAGTTGTCAGCTAAGTTGGTTAGGAATCTGTTCGATCTCCCACTTGCTGCAGAGTTTGTCTCCTAGTTGATATCAGGGTAGTTAAAGTCTCCCATTATTACTGTGGTATGTTTCCTACATGCATTTGTTAATTGATTACCAAAGAGTTCATCTATTTCTTCTGCTTGATTGGGTGGCCTTTAGTATACTCCTATAGCAGTGATGGCTAACCTTTTTCTCGTCGCGTGCCGAAAGCGTGCGTGCGCGCGCGCATGCCGGCACCCATAATGCAATGCGTGCGTGACACCCCCTGCGTGCCCCACCCCCCGCGCATGCATGCGTGACACCCCCATGCTCCTCCACGCATGCGTGCACGTCTCCCGCATGCGCTCTGCGCATGCGCGGCAGATACCCGAAAATCAGCTGGCCGGCGGGAGGTGCGCGCGCATGCACGGTGGAGCTGAGCTGGGCGACAGCTTGCGTGCCCACAGAGAGTGCTCTGTCTGCCACCTGTGGCACGCGTGCCATAGGTTCGCCATCACGGTCCTATAGCAATGTCATTCTTTTTTCCTTTTATGTTGACCCATATGCATTCTAGGATGCTTTCATCCTTGGTTTTGTGCATTTCTGTAGAGATGTAGTGATCTTTTATATACAGTGCATTCAGAAAGTATTCAGACCCCCTTCAGTTTTGTCAATTTTGTTATGCTGCAGCCTGATTCTACAGTTGTTGAAATTCATTTTTTTTCTCATTAATCTACACTCAGTACCCCATAATGACAAAGTGAAAACAGAATTTTAGAAATGTCTGTAAATTTATTAAAAAGAAAAAAACTGAAATATTACATTGGCATAAGTATTCAGACCCTTCACTCAGTACTTTGTTGAAGCATGTTTGGCAGCAATTACAGCCTTGAGTCTTTTTGAGTATGACGTGACAAGCTTTGCACACCTGGATTGGGGGATTTTCTGCCATTCAAGGAAGAAGCAAATCCTCTCAAGCTCAGTCAGGTTGGATGGCGACTGTCAGTGGACAGCCATTGTCAGGTCCCTCCAGAGATGTTCAATAGGGTTCAAGTCAGGGTTCTGGCTGGGCCACTCTAAGGCATTCACAGAGTTGTCCCTAAGCCACTCCTGTGTTGTCTTGGCTGTGTGCTTAGGATCATTGTCATGTTGGAAAGTGCACCTTCAGCCCAGTCTGAGGTCCTGAGCACTGTGGAACAGGTTTTCATTGAGGATATCTCTGTACTTTGCTCCATTCAGCTTTCCCTTGACCCTGACCAGTCTCTGCTGCTGAAAAACACCCCCACAACATGATGCTGCCACCACCATGCTTCACTGTTGGGATGGTATTGGGCAGGTGATGAGCAGTGCCTGGTTTCCTCCAGACATAACGTTTAGAATTCAGGCCAAACAGTTCAATCTTGGTTTCATCAGACCAGAGAATCTTGTTCCCCACAGTCTGAGAGTCCTTCAGGTGCTTTTTTGCAAACTCCAAGCGGGCTTTCATGTGTTTTGCATTGAGGAGAGGCTTCCATCTAGCCACTCTGCCATAAAGCCTAGATTGCTGGAGGGCTGCAGTGACGGTTGTCCTTCTGGAACTCTGTCCCATCTCCATACAGGATCTCTGGAGCTCAGTCAGAGCGACCATCGGGTTCTTGGTCACCTCTCTTACTAAGGCCCTTCTTCCCCGATTGCTCAGTTTGACCAGGTGATCAGCTCTTGGAAGAGTCCTGGTTGTGCCAAACTTCTTCCATTTGAGAATTATGGAGGCCACTGTGCTCTTAGGAACCTTCAGTGCAGCAGAAATTTTATTGTAGCCTTCCCCAGATCTCTGCCTTGCAATAATCCTGTCTCTGAGCTCTGCAGGCAGTTCCTTTGACCTCATGTGTTTTGCTGTGCCACAGTATGCACTATCAGCTGTGAGGCCTTCTATAGAGAGGTGTGTGTGCCTTTCCAAATCATGTCCAATTTAATTTACCACAGGTGGACTCCAATCAAGGTGTAGAAACATGTCAGCAATGATGAAGAGAAATGGGAGGCACCTGAGCTAAATTTCAAGTGTTGTTGCGAAGGGTCTAAATCAGGGGTGTCAAACTGGATTTCTTTAAGGGCCAGATCAGCATTGTTCTCTGCGGGGGGGGGGGGAGGAGCAGGGGGGGAGACAGGACGGATGCCTCCTGCGGCACTTTTCTGGCCAAAATGGCACGGGGGCGCACGAGCCCCCCCTCCGGCACCTCGTTTTTGGCCGCCTGAAGCACTCTCCTGGCCGAAAATGGGCCGCGCGGCGTATACTACAGTTTTGGGCTGGCAGAGTGCTGCAGGAGGCTGTGGGGGGCACTCCCCCGCGGCCCGTTTTGGCCGGCAGAGGCACCGCGGGCCAGTCCTTTGATATTTCCAGGCCGGCCCCATAGGCCAGTTTTAAGTACCCTGCGCGCCGGATCCAGCCTGCGGGCCTTGAGTTTGATACCCCTGATCTAAATACTTATGCCAATGTGATATTTCAGTTTTTTCTTTTTAATTTATGAAGTTAACCATGACCATGGACCTTCTGCAGCCTGAAACTCAACAGATATTAATTCAACCTCTTTTGAAGGGAGGCAAGAAATTAGTTTAACCTGTTTTGCAGAGAGGTGCTCCTTCATGCACTGGAGGCTCTGAGGTTTGCAGCAGGTCGGCTACCAGTGTAAGGCTGCCTGCCTGCCTGCCTGCCATCTGAGGATAAGGCACAAGTTTTCAACCTTAGCTTAATTACAGCAGCCTGGGGCACTTGAGGCTGCTGTAGAAGAGACTGAGAAGGAGCTTTTGTCACATGGTACTCCTGCTTAGGCCTTGCCGCAGCAAGGCCAAGTATTCTTTGCTGTTGCAATTAAGCTGAGGCAGTGAGCTTGTGCAGCACTCCTTGTAAATCAGAGCCCACAGTTTTGGTGATTGGTGACTAAATTTATTATTTAGTTTTAAAATGTAATATCTATGTTTTGTTGTATTTTTATTTTACTTTCTTAAATATGACCCATTTTAATCTGGTTTAGGCCTCAGTTGGGAGTGTTGTGGGCCTGTGTGCTTGACACCTCTGTGTAATGGAATAGCTTCAAGTACCTGAAAAACTGTTTGTTGCCACTGAATATAGCAATGTTTCTCTGCAGAAATTTGCCTGTAATGGTACTGTGATTGAGCATCCTGAATACGGGGAGGTGATCCAGTTGCAGGGTGACCAGAGGAAGAACATTTGCCAGTTCCTCTTAGAGGTGAGTTTCTATAAGTCTAGCAATTCAGACAGCTGACTCAAATATTAAAATGCTTATAGCTCATTTAGGTTAAACAGATACTTGGAAATCATTAGTACACTTTCGGGCCTGAACATGATAACAAAATAGAATTTAATGAGTTACTCTGCCAACTGTGAGCTCTATTGTTTTCACTAAATTGATAAAGAGCTGAGTTACGGGGCTGAGTGGAAGAGTGTAACCAACTTGGCTCCAACACTTTTGTTTTCTTAATAGCACAATTGATACCATATATTTGAACAGTTAAGATTTTATTGCACGATGTTTTAAGGAAACATTTGAGGATTTTCTAGCTTGACTTGTAAACTGAAAACTGCTGCTATAGATAATTTTGCACCAGTCTCAGCTGGCATTACATCCCTGCTCAGCAATTGTATTTCGATTAGTATGTGGAATTACTTTTGTGTTCACATTTCTGGTCCTAACTGCCAAGGGCTTACTGATGTTTGTATATTTTCTGCAGGTTGGCATTGTTAAGGAGGAACAACTGAAAGTTCATGGCTTCTGAATTGTGTGTACTTACCTGAAGAACTCTACAGGTTTTGTTCTACCAAGCTGGCTACTCTGTGAAATATGATTCTTTGTAGTAAATGGACTTCCCATTCAAAATCTGATTTGCTTTTGCATGATTATAGAAAAGATGTGGGGTATAGACTAGAATCACATAAGAAAACTGCAGTAAGACACTAACAAGAAATGCTTAAGAATTTTAACACATTTCCAATGGAAATGTTCTACTGCTGATACTTCAGTGTATTTTTCATCTGATTTAAGTGTATTAAAACCATGTGTGTTGCAGCTTAAATAAACACTCTCTTACCATTTGAGTGTAGAGTGCATTATATACTTTAGCCAATTTAAGCATATAAACAGCTTTTTAACTATATAGCAGACCAGGTCAAACTTCAAAAGCTAATACGCGGCATGTAGTACAGCTAAATTGACTTAAAGTTTTCATGATTACTTAGCAGTCAGAGATTCAGTGAGATCAAAACCACTAGGTATTCCTTCCTTCTATGAGAATTATATTGGGTAAAGTCCAGCTAGTATCCAAGAAATGCTGCCATTGCTGGGGCTTGATATCAAATCCATTCCCAGATAGGGTGTGCAAGAACTCAGACTATTTTGATGTGAGGCTTCACAAAAGATCCCATTATAAGTACAGAACAGCACTTCTGCAATCTGTACATGGAGTTACATGAAGGCTTGCATTCTTGACTACCAGTGGATGAATGATCTAATTGAAAAGGTGTCTAATGATTCCTAAGTCAAAAGGAAAAATATATTCCAAATTGAATTCTTGAACTCGTGTGATTGGCTGTCGCTGGGGCGGGAGGTGGGGGTTGGGATTTTATTACATTAATTTATTTGATTTTTTTATTCGTTTTACTGTTTTTAAATGTGGTTTTTATACTCTGTAAGCCGCCTTGAGTCGCCATGGGCGAATAGGCGGCAATATAAATTTAATAAATAAATAACTGCTAGATCATATTCCATCAGCCTCTATGGAATTAACCTGTTGGTCTAGGACAGGGGTGTCAAACTCGCAGCCCGCAGGCCAGATGCATCACGCGCTGGTCACGCCCACCCCCGGTTTAGTGAAGGGGAAAAAAGTCACAATACGTCACGTGACGACGTGAGTTTGACACCCCTGGTCTAGGACTTTATGCCTCCGTACATGCTCGCACACCCTTCATGCCGGCCCTCCAGCCACAGCCAAATTGACAGTGAGTGTTCAGACTCAGCTGGGCCTCTGCCGGCGTTTGTCTGACGCCAATGGACCCCCATCCAGGGGTGGGTTCCTCCCGGTTCGGACCGGTTCACCCGTACCGGTAGCGACCCGCTGGTGATGTCACAATGACGTCACTGATCCGGTTCGGTAGGTGGTGGTCCGTGGGCACCGCCATCTTTTTTTTTGAATTTTTTTTTTGAATTTTTTCTGGTTTTTTTCTTCTGCGCATGTGCAGAAGCCGAGTTTCCGGCACTGAGGATGCGTCGCCATCTTGTTTTCTGCTTTCCCCCCCTATTTTTTGCTGGTTTTTGCTTCTATGCATGCTCGCCCTGCCTCGCCTTCGCCATGTGCATCCACAGAACTGCTGCCTCCTGCCTACACACAGGTAAGCATTCGTGCTAGCCTACCCCCCTCCCCACCGGGCCAGCCTCTCCCGAAGGCTGCGGGGACGGGGGGGGGGGGTAGAGGGCAGCTCGGCAAGGTGGAAGCTTTCTGGGCCTGCGTCCCCCTCCCGCCCTCAGCCAGCATCCCCCGAAGTGCCCTCCCCGCCGCCACTGACCTCTCCTACCGCCGCCCTGTTCTTCCGCCGCTGCCCTCTCGTCCGTTGTGGAGGGTCGGGCTTGGCACAGCGGCCGGGCCGCGCAGATCCTTGCTGGGTTGGCCCAGCAGCAGCGGCATCGTCCGCAGCCCCGAGGCCCTTCGCTCTGAGTCAGAGCGCACCGAGCCGTGCAGGGCAGGCAGCAAGCGTGCTGCCCGGGAAGCGGAGAGACCTCCGGAAAAGCGCATCCCCCGCTCAGGCTTTGGCTGCGATCCCTCGGCGCAGTTGGATCCAGAGCAGAGCGAGCAAGGGGCTGGGTGGGTCCCGCCGCGCTTTGGCACACGCCTCTCCTTGCAATGGCTCAGAGAGAGCTCCGGTTCCCCGGCTGTCGCTTCCTGCACCCCGGCCGTCACTCACCGGCAATGCAGGGCCTTGCTGCCTGCCCTGCATGGCTCAGTGCGCTCTGACTCAGAGCGAAGGGCCGCGCAACCAGGCAGGTCGCATACCCGTGCAGCTCAGCAAGGCGAGGGCTGAGTTGCACGGGCAGGTCGCATATCCGTGCAGCTCAGCAAGGCAAGGGCTGAGTTGCATGCTTCGGGGGGGAGATGCCAAGAGTTGGATTAGGCTTCCCAGGAATCCGAGTCACCCATGAAAACTTGAAACTTGAGCCGGTGATTGCGCCGGCAAGACCAGCCAGCTGGCCAAGGAGGTGGGCAGCTAAAAACGGCGTGGAGGCGCAGGCGAAGGCCGGGAGGGCCTGAGAGGGGGTGCAACACGCGGGAGGCTCCCCGCAGTTCCTCGGCTAATCCGGGCTGCAGCTGAACCCGTTGCCTTTTGGGCCTGGTGTGCTTGGCTTCCGCGGGGCTTTTGGGTGACTGCTGTGCAGCCGGCTGCGGGGACGGGGGGGAGGGGGCAGCAGGCAATCTTCGCAGCCACGTGGTTAGAAGCTTTCCGGGCCGGCGGCCGCCTCCCGCCACAGGCCAGCGTCTCCCGAAGCACCCTTCCTGCCGCCACTGCCCTCTCCTGCCGCCGCCCTGTTCTTCCGCCACTGCCCTCTCCTCCCGCTGCCCTGTTCTTCCGCCGCTGCCCTCTCCTCCCGCTGCCCTGTTCTTCCGCCGCTGCCCTGTTCTTCCGCCGCTGCCCTCTCCTGCCGCCGCCCTGTTCTTCTGCCGCTGCCCTCTCCTACCAGCGATCTCGCGCTAAGATGGCCATTCTCCGGCAAGACCAGCCAGCCGGCCAAGGAGGTGGGTAGCTGAAAACGGCGTGGAGGCGCGGGCGAAGGCCGGGAGGGGGTGAGAGGGGGTGCAACACGCGGGAGGCTCCCCGCAGTTCCTCGGCTAATCCGGGCTGCAGCTGAACCCGCTGCCTTTTGGGCTTGGTGTGCTCGGCTTCCGTGGGGTTTTGGGTGATTGCCACCCGCATCCGCCTCGGGTTCCACGGACCGCCACTTTCTACCTTCTCCCGCGCTGCTGCTCTGGTGAGAGAGAGAAAGAGAGAGAGAGAGAGAGAGGAAATGTGTGTGTGTGTGTGTGTGAGAGAGAGAGAGAGAAAGAGGAAGAAAGAGGAAGAGTGTGTGTGTGAGAGAGAGAGAAAGAGAGAGAGAGGAAGTGTGTGTGTGTGAGAGAAAGAAAGGAAAGAGGAAGGTTGTGTGTGTGTGAGAGAGAGAGAGGAAGAGAGGAAGAGAAAGAGGAAGAAAGAGGAAGAGTGTATGTGTGTGTGAGAGAAAGAGAGAGAGGAGAAGAAGGGAAGAAAGAGGAAGTGTGTGTGAGAGAGAGAAAGAAAGGAAGGAAGAGAAAGAGAGGAAGAAAGAGGAAGAGTATCTGTGTGAGAGAGAGAGAGAGAGAGAGAGAGAGAGAGAGGAAGAGAAGAATAGAATAGAATAACAGAGATGGAGGGGAGCTTGGAGGTCTTCTAGTGCAACCCCCTGCTCAGGCAGGAAACCCTATAGCAGTGATGGGTAACCTTTTCCGCAAGTTCCATTCCCTCCGTAGGCATGGAACCTACAGGGGATCTTGGGCCGATCACCAGAAGACTGAGCTCTAGTCCCTTCTTAAGCATACCAAGAGAGGATCTTGAGCCAATCACTCACTCTCAGCCCCAAGAAGAAGGTAATGGCAAATCCCTTGTGAAAATCTTGTCAGGAAAACTGCAGGAACTAGTCCAGGGGTTGGCAACCTTAAACACTCAAAGAGCCATTTGGACCCGTTTCCCAGAGAAAACAAAACACCGGGAGCCACAAAACCTGGGTGGGCGTGGCCAACTCAATGTCACTCACTCCCACCCATGTCACATGACCCCCAGCCACGCCTACCCAGGTTTTGTGGCTCTATGTTTTCTTTTCTATGGGAAACAGGTATCTCTCTTTTCCCTCTCTTTCTCTCTCCATCTCTCTTTCTCCCTCTCCCATCTCTCTCCCTCCCTCTACCCATCTCTCTCTATCTCTCTCCCTTCCTCCCCCACTCTCATCTCTCTTTCTCTTTCCTCCCATCTCTCTCTCTCCCTCCCTCTCTCATTGCTCTCTTTCTCTCTCCCTCCCTCATTTCTCTCTTTCTCCCATCTCTGTCTCTCCCTCTCCCTCTCTCTCCCCTTCTCTCTCTCTGCTGAGGAACGATCGCCACCCCCAGCGGAGGCTTCCCTTCGGGCGACCCTCCTCCCCCTCTCCTGACTCCCTGGCTGGCTGTGACGGGGCCAGGAGGGTGTGCGCGCGTGCGGGGAGACCCTCAAGCGAGCGCCAAAGCGCAGCGGAGGGCGGGCAGCCACTCGCTTAAGGAAGGTCTTTTGACGCGGCTTCTCTCCTGCCCTAAGGCTCCGTCATCGCCTTGCCGTGCCCCCCCCGGCATGAGAGGAGAAGGAGGGGGAGTGGGAGGAGGGTCGCCGGAGCCTTAGTGCAGGAGCAAAGCGGCCCTGTACCTGCTTTCGCGCCACATTTGCGCGTAAGGCAGCCTTCGCTTCCTGCCGCTTCGGGCTGGAGCTTACGCCCTCCCCGCTCGGCTGAAGAGCTGCGGGGGGGGTGTGTTGTGTGGACACGGCAAGGCGATGGCCAGATCCTTAGGGCAGGAGAGAAGCCGCATCCAAAGACCCTCATTAAGCGAGAAGCCGCCCGCCCTCCGCGGCTTCTCGCTCCCAGAAGGAGGGTTCTTGTGGCTCCGCAGCTTCCAGAAGGAGGGTCTCCCTGCGCATGCGCACCCTCCTGGCCTCGCCATAGCCAGCCAGGGAGGCGCGAGAGGGGGAGGAGGGGTGCCCAAGAGTTGCGAGAGGGGGAGGAGGGTCGCCCAAAGGGAAGCCTCCGGGGGGGGTGGCGATGGTTCCTCAACCAGCGCCAGAGAATCAGTCCTGGCCGCTTCTCCATTCCCGCCGTCACCCTTACCTTCTCAGGCCAGGGGAAGGAGGGGAGGGCGAGGGGTGGGGCCATCCAGGGAGACAGGGAGCCACAGCAGAGGGCCCAAAGAGCTGCGGGTTGCCAACCCCTGGTCTAGTCCAACCCCCTGCTCAGGCAGGAAACCTTATACCATTTCAGACAAATGGTTGTCCAATCTCTTAAAAACTTCCAGTGATAGAGCATTCACAACTTCTGGAGCCAAGTCATTACACTGATTAATCGTTTCAACTGTCAGGAAATTTCTCCTTAGTTCTAGGTTGTTTCTCTCTTTGATTAGTTTCCATCCATTGCTTCTTGTCCTGCCTTCAGGTGCTTTGGAGAATTGCTTGACTCCCTCTTCTTTGTGACAACCCCTGACATATTGGAACTGTCGAACCTGAAGCTGACATATGTGTAGCCATGTTTTATTGTAGTCATTTCTTATTCTTATTCTTTCATAAACTTTCTTTAGTATTCTGTAAGGGGATTAAAGGTGTTTCAGGCTCGCCACATTCTGGTAGCAGGAAGGGGGATAGTAGAGTTAAGGGGGTTTGTTATGGCTAGGTGACATTCTTTCCCGTGGGAACAGAGAATGTGCCTGCAGATGGTTGAAGGTGGAGTTTGGAGTCACCGGACAGATGGACTGTGAGCTGATTGGATAATGTGACTCTGGGGGGAAGTTTCAAACTTTTGCTTTTTACTGGGTGTAATTCCGGGGTTTGGCCAGAGCTGGAATTACACCAAGACCTTGCCAATTTGATATGTTCCTAATAAAAAGACTTTGTTGGAATATGGCTGCCTTGGACTATTCTTTCTGGGGACATATTACTTGGAAGCTTGACAGGAACACTGCTATCTTGTCACCCCTGGTCCTTCTAGACAAACCCAATTCCAGCAACCGTTCTTTATATGTTTTAGCCTCCAGTCCCCTAATCATCTTTGTTGCTCTTCTCTGTACTCTTTTTAGAGTATCAACCAGGGGTGAAATTAAGCAGGTTCTGACAGGTTCTGGAGAACCGGTAGCGGAAATTTTGAGTAGCTCGGAGAACCGGCAAACACCACCTCTGGCTGGCCCCAGAGTGGGGTGGGAATGGAGATTTTGCAGTATCCTTCCCCTGGAATGGGGTGGGAATGGAGATTTTGCAGTATCCTTCCCCTGCCACGCCCACCAAGCCACGCCCATAGAACCGGTAGGGAAAATTTTTGAATTTCACCCCTGGTCTCAACATCTTTTTTACATGATGGCGACCAAAACTGGATGCGGTATTCCAAGTGTGGTCTTGTTCTGACCCAGCTTTAGCAGAAGCAAGAAACAGACTCCTTGTCACAAAAACCCCCTCTTTATTTACCTCTTGTGAATTAATTGCATTCACCCACCGAAAAGTCCAGGCAATAGTCCTTCAAGGAGTTAACTGCAGTAACAGACCTTATCAGTTCCTTGCGATAATTGCAAGGCAGTGAGCTCCCAGCCGAAAGGCTGCAAATTAAGTTCTCGCAAGCAGTCTTTGTGGCACCAAACACAATGAGCACTCTTCAGAAATACGAACTGTTGTCTCCTACGACAACCACTCCCCTTTCCTTCTATTTATTCCCCAGCCAGGGAGGGGCCATTCAGCGTCCACGTGTGCTTTGCTTCCCGAGTCGACTCATTGTCCTCCGTTGTTCACCTCTCCTAACTGTGCATACGTGCATCTGGAACAGGCCCCAGCTGTTCTTCCTCCTCATCTCAGCCTCCAAAGGCAGCTGCCTCTCCGGTGGCTGGGAAATGTCGGACTGCCCTGGCTCTATCTCTGTGTCCGACGCAGAGCATCCATCAGAGCCTTCCCCAGACTCCAGAAGTGTCCCAAGTTCCTCCCCAACCTCCTCATCGTCCGAGTCTGCCGCCAGCTCTGTTGGCAGCTGGCGGGCCACAACAGGTCTTACCAAGGCATTATAAAATGATATTAACACTTCACGTGATCTTGATTCTATCCCTCTGTTGATGCAGCCTAGAACTGTGTTGTCTTTTTTGGCAGCTGTAGCACACTGCTGGCTCACAAGTGATTGTCCACAAGGACTCCAAGATCCCTCTCACAGTTACTACTATTGAGCCAGGTACCACCGATACTATACCTGTACATTTGATTTTCTTGCCTAAATGTAGGACCTTACTTTTTTCACCATTGAGTTTCATTTTGTTAGATAGCGACCAATGTTCAAGTCTTGTCAAGATCCTTCTGTATCTTAAGCCTATCTTCTGGAGTGTTGGCTATTCCCGCCAGCTTGGTGTTTGCAAATTTGATGAGTTCCTTATCTATCACCCATCCAAATCATTGATGAAGATGTTGAAGAGTACTGGGCCTAAAGTATTTTTTGTCAGCTGCAGCACACTGGTGGCTCATATTCAAGTGATTGTCCACAAGGACTCCAAGATCCCTCTCACAGTTACTACTATTGAGCCAGGTACCACCGATACTATACCTGTACATTTGATTTTCTTGCCTAAATGTAGGACCTTACTTTTTTCACCATTGAGTTTCATTTTGTTAGATAGCGACCAATGTTCAAGTCTTGTCAAGATCCTTCTGTATCTTAAGCCTATCTTCTGGAGTGTTGGCTATTCCCGCCAGCTTGGTGTTTGCAAATTTGATGAGTTCCTTATCTATCACCCATCCAAATCATTGATGCAGATGTTGCCCCTCGTCCAAGTCATTGATGAAGATGTTGAAGAGTACTGGGCCTAAAACAGCCTTGGGGTACCCCACTGCATACTTCCCTCCATGTAGATACAGTTCCAGGACTACATGTTGAGTGCGGTTGGTCAGCCAGTTACGAATCTATCTGGTGGTGATGCTGTCTAACCCACATTTTTCTATCTTAACAAGTAGTAGGTTGTGGTCTACTTTATCAAATGCCTTACTGAAGTCCAAGTAAGTTATATCCACAGAATTTCTCTGGTCCACTAATTTTGTTACTTTGTCAAAGAATGTAATAAGATTTGTCTGGCATGGATACTATACCTGTACATTTGATTTTCTTGCCTAAATGTAGGACCTTACTTTTTTCACCATTGAGTTTCATTTTGTTATATAGCGCCCAATGTTCAAGTCTGTCAAGATCCTTCTATATCTTGAGTCTATCTTCTGGAGTGTTAGCTATTCCTGCCAGT
>QLTV01001842.1:20499-33527 GCA_003457575.1 Thermophis baileyi
CGCTCCCCCGCACACGTGCGCGTGACCCCCGCATGCGGCCCACCCCCCCTCGCCCATTTTTCGCTTCCAGGTTGGTGCAGGAGGCCTTCCAGGCCCAAAACGGGGTGCCTCCCCCCCCCCGTGCCCTGTTTTGGGCCTGGAAGGCTGCCTGCACCAACCTGGAAGCCAAAACGGGGCGAATTGTTCAATTCTGTCAAGATCTTTTTGCAGCTTGTCTTCTAGAGTGTTGGCTATTCCTGCCAGCTTACTGTCATCTGCAAATTTGATGAATTCCCCTTCCATTATCTTAAGTCATCTTAAGTCATTTATGAAGATATTGAAGAGTACTGGGTCTAAGACGGAACCTTGTGGTACCCCACTGCTTACTTCACTCCATGTACAGTAGATGTAGTACCATTAAGGACTACACATTGAGTATGACTTGTCAGCCAGTTACAAATCCATCTGGTGGTGATCCTGTCTATCCCACATTTTTCTAACTTACCAAGAAGTAGGTTGTGGTCTACTTTGTCAAATGCCTTGCTGAAGTCTAAGTATACTATGTCCACAGCATTTTGCTGGTCTAATTTAGTCACTTTATCAAAGAATGAAATAAGATTGGTTTGGCATGATCTGTTTTTAACAAACCCATGCTGGTTTCTAGTCATAACTTTGTTTCTAGATGTTAGCATATCTGTTTTTTTATCTTTTCCAGTATCTTCCCAGGTATTGATGTCAGGCTGATTGGTCTGTAGTTTCCTGGGTCTGTTTTTTTTCCGTTTTTGAAGATAGGAACGACAGACATCAGCTTCTTTCTAATCCTCCGGTAGGTTCCCCAGTGCTCCGGGATTTTTGAAAAATATGGTACAATGGTTCTGAGATAACATCTGCCAGCTGCTTCAGAACTCTGGGATGTAATCCGTTAGGTCCCAGTGGTTTATATTCATCAAGATCAGACAGGTGTTCTCTTACCATTCTTTTGCTTATTTTAATTTTTATTTCTAGTCTGTCTTTTACAGTTATGTTTTTGGTAGTTTGGGCCATAGTTTATTTTTGCATGAAGACTGATGGAAAGAATGAGTGAAGCAGCTCTGCTTTCTCTCTACTGCCTATTACGTCCTTGCCATCTTCTCTCTTTAGTGGACAGACTGTTTCCTTGACATTTTTCTTGTTATTTATATGTTGAAAGCAATTTTTAAAATTATTTTTTACTTTTGTTGCAAGTCTTTGTTCATTCTGAGCCTTTGCTTTCCTGACTTCATCTTTGCAGATTCGGGCTATCTGCTGATATTCTGCCTTACTTATGTGTCCCTCTTTCCATTTTTTTTACTTATCCTTTTTGTCTTTCAGTTTATCAGACAGATCTTTGTGCAACCATGCTGGTTTCTTCTTGGATTTCTTGTTTTTCTTTTTTAGTGATATTGTGTTGGATTGGGCTTTTATGATCATATTTTTCAGTGTTTCCCACGCTTCTTGAGTTGTTTTCCCCTTTAAGATTTTTATCCATGAAATTTTGCTTAGGCTCTCTGAGTTTGTTAAAATCAGCTCTTTTAAAGTTTAAGACACTGGTTGGATTATATTCTATTGCTTCTGTTTGCATTATATTGAATTCCAGTATGACGTGGTCACTGTCACCCAAGGTTCCAGCAACTTCAACTCCTATCACTTTTTCTCTATCAGTAAGAATTAGGTCCAGTATAGCTTTTCCTCTAGTTCCCTCCTCTACCTTTTGGATGACAAAGTTGTCAGCTAAGTTGGTTAGGAATCTGTTCAATCTCCCACTTGGTAGAGTTTGTCTCCCAGTTGATATCAGGGTAGTTAAAGTCTCCCATTACTACTGTGGTATGTTTCCTACATATATTTGTTAATTGATTAGCAAAGAGTTCATCTATTTCTTCTGCTTGGTTGGGTGGCCTGTAGTATACGCCTATAGCAATGTCATTTTTCCCCCTTTTATATTGACCCATATGGATTCTAGGAGGTTTTCATCCTTGGTTTTGTGTATTTCTGTAGAGATGTAGTGATCTTTTATATATAATGCAACTCCACCACCTCTTTTGTTAGGTCTGTTTCTTTTGAATAGTTTGTATCCTTCCATCAGTACATTCCAGTCATGAGTTTCATCCCACCAAGTTTCAGTAATGGCAACTATATCACATCTGCCTTCATGTACTAATACTTCAAGTTCACCCTGTTTGTTCCCTAAACTTTGAGCATTAGTGTATAGGCATTTGAGTCTTTTATGAGTCTTGGATATGTTTCTTATATCTCCTACTTTGTAACTGGGATTTCCATCCTTTCCATCACACTCTACTTCATTGGGGTTTTTTTCTTTCTTCTTTCTCTTTACTCCCTAACCTCCTTATTTGATTGGTTATTTAGTTGTTTTTGCTCGGAATTAGGTTCTAAAAGTTGTGAAGAGCCCCTTGCCAAGAGCCCGTCATGTAGGTAATGCAGACCATGGCCTAGGAAGCCGAAGTTCTATTGACAACACCAGATTTAAGCCAGTGGTTCATTTCTAAAATCCTTTGCTCCCTCATTGAATGTTGGCCTTTTGTTGGAAGTATAGATGAAAACACCACTTGTGCTACTAATTCTTTAACTTTCTTCCCTAGCTGTTCGTAATCTCTTGTTATTGCTTTCAGATTCATTGTTATGTCATTGGTCCCCATGTGTAGGAGAAGAAAGGGGTAGTAATCTGTGGGGTTGATTATTTTAGTAAGGTACTCAGTTACATCTTTGATTTTTGCTCCAGGGCAACAATATACCAACCTAGATATACTACCTGGTCTGCAGACTATAGTTTCTGTTCCCCTAAGAATTGAATCTCTTATCACCAATATTCGCCTTTTTTTCCTTAGGGAAGTCTGGGATACTTTTCTTTCTGTTGCAAGAATGCTGGGTTGTACCTCATTTTTAGAAACTATTGATGAATGCTCTTTTATGAGTGTCTGCATATTTTCTTCCAGGGGGAGGCTATGAAAGCAATTGTTCATTTTCAGAGGGGTTTCATTGGACTGGACTAGGGTAGATAGTAGGGGCTTTGCTCCTGGTTGTTGTTTTCTTGTAAAAGTGACGTGTTTCCATCGGTCTTCCTCTTTAGGTTCACATATAGGGTCATTTTTTACAAAAGCTGTTTGCTCCCTATTGTGTTTTATTTTGGTGTAGTCTTCTTGTTTAGGTTGGGATTTCTTGCTTTGTTCATTGAGTTTCAGCAATAACAATAGCACTTAGACTTATATAACGCTTTATAGTGCTTTACAGCCCTCTCTAAGCGGTTTTACAGAGTCAGCATATTGCCCCCAACAATCTGGGTCCTCATTTTACCCACCTCGGAAGGATGAAAGGCTGAGTCAACCTTGAGCCTGGTGGGATTTGAACTGCCAAATTGCAGGCAGCCGATAGTCAGCAGAAGTAGCCTGCAGTACAGCACTCTAACCACTGCGCCACCAAGGCTCTTCAGAGTAGCTAGAGTTGCCTCTAGACCCTTTACTTTTTCTTCTAGTACTTCATAGTTTACATTTGATACATACCTAGTTTGGGTTTTCTGTGGGAATAAGCTCAAACATATCACACATTATGCAAGGTAGTGTCAGTCTCTATTTCCATGACTTTGTATGTTTGTAAAAAAATTAAAAATTACTAAAAATTAAATATTTTCCCTGTTGTGAAGTGTCAGTTTGAGTGGTGCGGTGGCCTAGAGGTGGAACTCTCGTCTCACAATCAGGAGGCTGTGAGTTCGATCCTAGGTAGAGGCAGATATTTCTCTCTCTGGGCACGATGAGAATATATCTGCTGAATATAACTCTGCATTGGCGACAGGAAGGGCATCCGGCCAGTAAATACTCAGCTCCATTCAGTTGCCCGGACTCCACCCCGCAAGGGATTATGGGGTCGTTAAGAGAACCCCCACCCCATAATGCCGCAACCCCCGCGACCCCCACCCCGCCCCCTCCCCGCGCGCGATGAGGTGACAAAGGGGGCGTGGCTCCAAGATGGCGGGCTAGCGTGCGCTTAGGCGACCCCTGTGAAAGGGTTGTTCGACCCCCAAAGGGGTCGCGACCCACAGGTTGAGAACCGCTGGATTATGGGGTCATTAAAAGAAGATGAAAAGAAGATGTGAAGTGTCAGTTTACAATAGTTTACAATAGTTCTTCGCCCTTTGTTCTCTGTCTTGAAAAATTCATCACTATCTTCCCTGATTTGAAGTGTTTGTCTCTTTTTCCGTGATTTTTTATTTTATTTTTCCTCTTAGATTATTATGAATTTAACAATTTCTAAAGAATTAAAATAAGTCAACTGTTTTTTTATTTTTAATTGAAAAAAATTAAAAATTGAATTTTTAAAAAAATTGAAAAAAGAATTTTAAAAAATTAAAAAAGAAATTTTAAATTGAAAAAGATTTAAAAATGGAAAAAAAAATTAAAAAATGATATTTAAGAGTTAAAAAGATGATTAAAAATTGAAAAAATAATTTAAAAATTGAAAAGAAATTTAAAAATGTAAAAAAAATTTAAAGTCAGATTTTTAAAATTTAAGAATTTACAAAAGTTCTTGGCCCTTTATGAAGTAATGTGCACTTCTTTTTGTTGGAAACCTCAGGCGCTTTTCTAGGAGATGCTTTGCTTTTAACCCTCTACTCCCTGCCTTGAAAGTTTATCCCTTTCCTCCCTGTCCACAAGTGTTTTGTACTTATCGTTTTCCCTCCCTCCCTTCTTGCCCTTTGGTTGCCTGGCCACTGCTGGGGTTTTCAGGTACGATTTGCTGATGTGGGCGCTCTGCTTCACTTAGCTACTTGCTCAGCTTGTTCGCTGCACTGCTCTCAGCCACTGCTGGTCCACCGCATTGCTCTCAGCCACTGCTGGTCTGCCATGCTGCTTTCAGTCACTGCTGGTCTATGCTGTTCTGAGCACTCTGCTACTCTGCCACTTAGCTCTGCACTGCTGCTGCTCAAGGTGTCGACCCTGAAGCTGACACATGTGTAGCCATGTTTTATTGTAGTCATTTCCTATTCTTTTTCTAAGCTTTTTCTAGGTATTCTGTAAGGGGATCTAACGAGGCTTCAGGCTCGCCACATTCTAGCAGTAGGAAGGGGGGTTGCAGAGATAAGGGGAGATGTTATGGCTAGGCAGCATTCTTTCCCGTGGGAACAGAGAATGTGCCTGTAGATGGCTGAAGGTGGAGTTTGGAATCACCGGACAGTTGGACTGTGAGCTGATTGGAGAATGTGACTCTGGGGGGAAGTTTCAAACTTTTGCTTTTTACTGGGTGTAATTCCGGGGTTTGGTCAGAGCCGGAATTGCACCAAGACCTTGCCAATTTGATATGTTCCTAATAAATGGACTTTGATTGAATATGACTGCCTTGGATTATTCATGCAGGGAACTTATTACTTGGAAGCTCTGCCATGCTGCTCACTGCTCCTGGTCTGCTGCCACCTAGCTCCATTTCACCGCTGCTCAATGGCCGTCAATGTGTGTCTATACTTTAAAATACTAACACAAGTAATTTGAACAAAGAATAAACTTTATATAAATTGTATAATATGTCATTCATAAACTATATGCTAATCTACATTATGGAAAATTACAACTTATATTGTATCTCACAATCCACCCTTTTTCTTATACTCATTGGAATTTTTCACAAATTGATATTTTTCAAATTCCTGTAATATTAGTTCCACTTTTAACCCTTCCCTCTCACTCTTTGTTAGTTTTTCTGATCTTTTCCCTACTTTCCATAAAACCATTATTCTTTCACTCCCATTCTTGGAGTTGGTTTTAGACTCTGTAGACACGGTTGTAATTTGCATTCCCTGTACTACCGTGCTTATAAGTCTAATAAAGCATGGTATGAGACATGGCAGAAATACTAGTCCAGCTATAGCACAGAGTAAAAAGAATCCTAATTTCCTCCACCATGTACCTCCTAATAAATTGTCCCACCATGACCAGTCCCAGGCACTTTTCCAAGTTTTAACTGGGACTTGTGCAAGCTTCCGGATATTGGACGCTATGGCCTCAACTGCCTTTCCGTTATCGTCGATCTGTAGGCAACAATTTGATAAGTTAAACTATCCACATACACCTCCTTTTTCTGCTAATAAATAATCTAGAGCCAGTCGATTTTGGTAAATGGCGGTCCACATCTGAGAATTTTGCTTAGCTAATAGCTCCAGAGCTTGGGCTGTTTGATTAGTTATAATGTCCAGTACTGCTTGTAGCCTTATTATGTGGTTTAACATATATATTGGTGTCCTATATCCATAAGACCCATCCTCTGCCCATGTTGCAGGACCATAGTATTCAATTATTCTCTCTGGGGGCCACTCGCCCCACTGGGTTCCCCCAATATCTATTCCCCTCTTTTTCCTGTTTAAATCCTCGTACACAGGGATTCCTAAATTCCAACCCTGCTCCACTTGCAGTAGAAAGAAACCTGGTCTTATGATCCCCAATACACAATCCCCCATCCATCTACAAGGAAGTACCGCATAAGCATATCGAACACAAATCCAAAACAGTCCATCCGGGGCTTCCCAATTAAGAGAAATATCACAAGGATCTTCCCACAGGGTTTTAAGCTTGATGACATTTTTAAAGGGATTGTCCGGCTTACTTTCATTACTCCCACTCCATCATTCAACAGGAGTATCGTTGACCATCAAAGCTTGCTCACAAATCAGACTTCCTACTGTTTCATTAAACCTCTGAGAAGAAAGCCGGGACAAACACAATTGTCCTATTAAGGAAGTCTGGGTTACCCACTGGGAGGGCGATCCTCTGAATGATAGGTAAAATTTGAAGCCCATACTTCTAGTTCCGAGGGAGATAACTCCTTAGCTTCCCATGGCCATTGTTCCCCCATATTAGTTCCTCCACAGACCCAACAATTGGTTACATTTAGAGTGCTAGATATGTGTTCTGCTAAGTCTAAAAACAGATTCTTAGCTGGGGCAGGTAAAATTATATCCCTTTCTACTTCTGCATAAAATGATGGGAACACTGTCATCAAATGGGACGTCGCTTCAGGTTTTTCCTGATGTATTTCTATATATATCATGGTTCAGGGGTCCACCCCTTTCCCATCTATTCCTAGCCCAAACCACTGGCTACGCCCGACATTTCTTTCCCATGAAGTTACATCAGTTATAATTATGGAAATAGGATTGCAACTATGAGCTTTGCACTCAGAAGTAACCATCCCTTTTTAAAATTTTAACAACTGCCGTATTGTTTCGTAGGTTTTATCCCTCTAATAGCATGAGGTCATCCAGGTTACACAGTCCCATCTGGAGCATGTCCAGCTACTACAGGGGTTGAAACCAAAATAGTTACCGGTATGTTTTTTTCTGGTATTGGTTTTCCACAAACATGTATTTGTGATTGTAAGCGTAGGCTTGTCTCCAGCTTAACGATCCACACCCCATCCACCAGGATTGATCTACCGCATCAAATCCCAGCTCGACAGTTTTTACTGTACTGCTAATCTTAGTCTGATTAAGAAGTTGTTTTCTTACATCTAATATTTTTATTAGCTTTATATTTTCCGATACTTTTGTTGGAATTGTACAGATCCATTCTCCCTGAGGACATCCTTTTATTTGAGTGTTCTTAATTTGGGTATATTCTTGATCACTTTCTTTACACTTTATTTGTTATTTTCCCATACATGCCGGATCTATATTGTTATGGTAAACCATCGTTGTTTGGGTTTTTCCTGCTATTACTGTATTTTTGTAGTATTTTGTACACCTAGTTGTTTCAGCTACTGACCCAGCCCCTATGCAAAGAAAAATTATTCCCACATATCCATAAAAGCTATCAGATCTATTCATTCTATACCTTCAGGGATTAAAATATCACTATCCCCTTGCACAGTGATGGCTAACCTTTTTCTCGTCATGTGCCGGCACCCATAATGCAATGCGTGTGCGACACCCCCGTGCACCACGCACCCCGTGCATGCGCGCATGACCCCCTGCCCCGTTTTGGCCCTAGCAGGCCTCCCTGCAGCCTCCTGGGACCAAAAACGGGCCGCGGGGGGGCGCCTCCCCCCATGCTCCCCCGCCCCCCGTGCATGCGTGCGTGACCTCCCACCCCCCCTGCACATGCACGTGCATCTCCCACATGCGCCCCGCCCTCCGCGCATGCGCGGCAGATACCCGAAAATCAGCTGGCCGGAGGGAGGCGCGCGTGCATGTGCGGTGGAGCTGAGCTGGGCGACGGCTCGCGTGCCCGCAGAGAGTGCTCTGCGTGCCACCTGTGGCACGCGTGCCATAGGTTCGCCATCACGGCCCTAGCACTACTGTGTTCAAGTCAGGTTGATCTGATTCAATACCCCAATCCTCTGGTGTGGGATATGTAGGATATAGAGTTTCTACAGGAAGCAATCCTTTGCACATTTACTCAATCCAATCTTCCACAATAGATTGTGGATAATAATAATAATACACTTTATTATGGTCACAGACCAGCAATAGACAAAATTATCAGTTTACAATAGTGTTAAAAGATATTACTAATAATAATAAGTAACAACGTCCACAATAATAAAATACATGGTATCAAACAGTATGGCTCTTACCCTTGGTTACATGATGGGGGAGTGGGAAAGTATGTATGTAAACATAGATTCTCTAAAAATTGTTAGAGATATCTACAAGACATTGGTGCAGTAAACATCTTTAATTCTGTAATCGGATTTTCCTTGTGGTCATTGCAGCTGCATAGAATTTTGCTACTGCACGTGTGATAGCCGGGTTTGAGTCCCGGAGGAGATAGTCTACATAAAAATTGTCTGCCCTCCCTGGTAATTTCTCTAATAAGGGGAGAATATGCCTTGACCTAAAAACTCTGTATAACTCACAGTGCAATAAAACGTGTGATATCTTCGACTTCTCCTTTACCACATATACATACTCGTTCTGCTATTGGGGTCTTGTTATACCTGCCTTGGAGGAGTGCTGAGGGGAGGATGTTAAATCTGGCTCTGAAGACTGCTATTCTATGTTTCGGGAAGATCAGGTCCTCTAAATATCTTGATGGTTCCCACACCCCCTGGTTAATTCTGTTCCTACTATGGAGAGGCAACCTATTTATTTCTGAATGGAACTCCATGTCTTTTATTCTATTAATGACTACTTGCTTAGCTTGGCATATAAGAGTATCAGGATTTTACATTGTGCCAAGTTAGGAGAGTGTAGGTCAGGGTTCTGCAAAAGATCGATCAAGGGATTGATGTAAAAGTTAAAGAGGGAGGGGGATAGAATACAACCCTGCCGTACTCCTTTTTGTACCCTTGCTAGGCAGGATAAAGTCCCTCGAGTGTTACACCTCACTTTCAAGGTGGAATTAGCATACAATTTTTGTATGAGGTAGAGGAGACATTTATCAATAGTAGTGAGTTTTAATTTTTCCCAGAGGGTATTTCTGGATATTGAGTTGAAGGCCTGCTTAAAATCAAGGAAGGCCACGAAAAGAGAGGATTTTTTTTATGTGTATTTTTGGACCAGATGGTGCAATACCAAGATATGATCCACTGTTGATCTTCCTTCTCTAAATCTAGCTTGTTCATCTTTGATTACCCCCCCTGAAATTAGCCAATCCTGAAGTTTATGATTTAGGTGTTTGGCATACAATTTACTAACAACACTCAGAAGACTAATGGGCCTATAATTGCCTGGGTCATTTCTGTTACCCTTTTTGTAGATTGGTATAATGATTGCTAATCCCCAATCTTTTGGCATACGGCCCGTTTTATCTATATTTGTAAAAAGAGATGCTAATAGAGGTGCCCACCAACTGGTGTTCTTTTTAATTATTTCTGGCAGAACACTGTCAGCCCCTGGTGCCTTATTAGCCTTAAGGGATTCGATCAGCCGCGATACCTCTTCTGGTGTGACAGGGGGCCAGTAAGGAGTTTGGTCCAAACTAATTTGGCTCTCATTGGCTTCATAGTCGGGGTCTGTATATAGCTCTCTAAAATGTTCTTCCCAGGCATAAATTGGTACCTGATTAGATGGAGGTGAGGGGGATTTTCCGAATCCTCTAGTGATATACCAATAAAGGGATGTATTTTTTGTCTTGACTGATGCAGTTAATCTATGCCATAATAGTTAATAGATTGTGGAAGATCTCTTCCACAAGAGAAGCCACTTTCTGTTTGGTGATTCAATGGTAAGGGATGTAAATTTAGGAAAGGATACGGAGGTTTTGAAAGAGGTCAGGTGTCTGCCAGGTGCTACTGCCAGCAGAGACAAGAGGCGTATTTTTAAGACAGTCAAGAATGCCAGTAAGGACTGTGATGTTGATGCTATTATACATCTTGGCACAAATGATCTATCCCAAAAAGATGTACTCTCTGTGCAGAATGACTTCCAGAGCTTGGGGCAGGAACTTAGTAGGATAGGCTGTAGGCTTACTTTTTCAGAGGTTTTACCAGTATATAAGGGGGAAAAAAGGAAAAGGCCAGCGTATAGTGGAGTTCAATGTGTGGCTGAAGGAGTGGTATAAAGGGGAAGGCTTTGATTATATTAGTCACGATGTCTGCAGCTGGTCCAACGAAAAATTGTACAAGAGAGATGGTTTGCATCCATCAAAGAAAGGGACTGAGTTACTTGGCATTAAATTCACAGATTTTCTGGAGAAACATTTAAACTAAACAACGGGGACAGTGAGTTAATTGATATAGAACATTTCTGTCCCCAGCAATCCAAAACTAATAGGGTTATCAGTGCATGTAACCTAGATGTTTGTGCAGGTAAGAATTGACTTGACCTTGCTGTCAAGCAAAATCAGGCTTTTAATAGTGAGTGCCATACCAAGTGCACTAATCAAACAGGAGGTAAGGAAGTAGGGGAACTCAGGCACCACACAAGTTATGTAGGAGTGTCAAACTCGATTTCATTGAGGGCCGCATTAGGGTTGTGTTTGACCTCGGGGGGAGTGGGTGTGGCCAGGGGGCATGGCCAGCTCAACGTCATTCATGTTGGAGGTGCCTGTGGTGGCCTGAGCGCTCTGCCAGCGAAAATGGAGCTCGGGAGGGCCACGTGTGGGTTGCAGGAGGCTGTCACAGTCGAAAACGAAGCTCCGTTTTTGCTGGCAGAGGCACCATGGGTCGGTCCTTTGCTGTTTCCAGGGTGGCCCTGTGGGCCAGATCTAAGCACCCCATGGGCCGCATCCAGCCCGTGGGCCTTGAGTTTGACACCCCTGAGCTAGAGGGATTTAAATTATTTAAAAGAAACAGACCAAACAAAAGAGGAGGTGGAGTTGCACTACATGTCTACAGAAATATAGCACAACAATGATGAAAACTGTCTTAAATGCATTTGGGTCAATATAAAAGGGGGGAAATGATATTGCCATAGGTGTATACCAGGGGTCAGCAACCTTAAACACTCAAAGAGCCACTTGGACCCGTTTCCCACAGAAAAAAAAGACCGGGAGCCACAAAACCTGGGTGGGCGTGGCCAACTCAATGTCACTCACACCCACCCAGTCACATGACCCCCCTAGCCACGCCTACCCAGCCACAAAACCATTCTCTCCCCCTCTCCCTGTATCTGTTCTGTATCTGTGTCCCTCCCCCCCGTCTCTCTCCCGCTGTACTAGCCAGAGTCTTATTCTGTATTCATTGCTTGGAGTGGCCTCTTGAGTTATTACGCTTCCGTCTGTCTGCAATACACATTTTGCAAAATAAATTTTTATCTCGTGGAAGCATAGTTAAAAGGCCACCTGGCAGATGTCTTTGTGTTCTGAATCAAGCATAGATTGGCTATGCTATCATCAGGCAGTTTAACACAACGCAATGGTACATTCAATCAGATTATATTTTATTCTTCAGGCATCCTCTGACATCACTCACGGTTGTGTAGAAGTTCTTCTGAATCTACAGTCATAATCTGGAACCATCACGAATATTGTAAAAAAGGATTAATGCTTCCCCATCTCGTTGCTACATCTTTTCCCGGTAGAGAGCTTGGAATGACTTCCTTTGGGACAGCGTACTTCAATTACTTCCGCCCCCAGGCATACTTCAATGACCAATAAGAGTACACAGTTATGATCACATGGCATGGACTACATTCCCCAGAATGCTATGTCTTAAAGAGACAGTTCTTAATTCTAGGCTAAACCCTTGATAAGCCAGCACACTCCCCGCCTGTAATTGTAAATTCCACTATTAACTAACGAATTAAGTAAAGTAACAAAGATATAGCATAAACAATACAAACTCAACTATCTAGTTGACTAAATAAACAAGGCATATAATCAAACAATGCAAACTTAACTATCTAATTGACTAAATAAACAAGGCATATAATCAAGCAATGCAAACAATGAGGTAAACACAAGGCATGCAAAGCTTGAGATTCATTCTTCAAGTTCGGCCTTCTTTCTCAGCAGTACCAGATCAGTGACTGGTCTGGTGTAGAGCTTCTTGGTGAAAGTTTTTGAGCCACAGCGTGAGTCATGTGGCTTCGCGGTCTGGACTTCAACTTGATGAACCAGTCCATCCGAGCTGGGTAGAACTTGGTGTACAAGTCCCATGGGCCAAGAGTTTCGAGGTGCGTCTTTGTCCTTCAACAGGACAAGGTCTCCTTCTTTAAGATTCGGCTCTGTGGTCTCCCATTTGCGACGAACCTGAAGGGTAGACAGGTATTCTTGTTTCCAACGCTTCCAGAAGGTGTTGGCTAGCAGTTGAACTTGTTTCCAATGTTGCTTATATCTGTCCTTGGGAACAAAGTTCCCTTCTGGTGCTGGCCATTCACCTGTCTTCTGTGTGAACAAGGTGGCTGGTGAGAGGATAGTAGGATTCTCGGGATCCGAAGAAAGTGGACCCAGAGGTCGAGCGTTGATGATAGCTGACACTTCTGCCATGAGGGTGGTGAGGATCTCGTGCGTCAGCGTAGGTGCCCTTGTCAACATGGAGTTGAAAATTTTTCGCGCTATGCCGATCATTCTTTCCCATGCTCCCCCCATGTGGGATGCATGAGGAGGGTTAAGTATCCATACACAGTTTTGGGCATTCAGGTAGCTATCAGT
>QLTV01001843.1:0-19712 GCA_003457575.1 Thermophis baileyi
GGGGCCATCGTTCTCCACCTCTAATCTAGAGCTTCCGATTCTGATCAGGTAGAGGTTACAATTTATTTGAGGTTCAGCAAAATAAATAGTAATGTTCTGGTTGTGAGAGTTGACTCACCTGGGGCACGGCACAGGCAGCTGGCAGTTCAAACTGCCCCTTTATTGCTCCTAATTTCCCCAAATGCTCCCACGTTTCTGGCAAGTCCCAGAGCAAAGTGATCACACACACACCCCTCAAGCAGCCTCTGGCTGCAAATAGTCAAGCCCAACGCTGTGAGCACAACGGCTGCAAAGCAAGAAATCCAGAAAGAATGCAAGGAATCCAGGAAAGTTCAAACGTCAGCACTCCACACTCCATGAATTCAGCGTTTGTTCCCGACAAATGCCCCTCCCCGCAGCATCTCCTTAAGTTTCAGTCCCCAGGTGTGCCTTGTGAAGAGGGGCGGGGTGCTCTCCTCCCAAGTAGTTGGGTCAGCCTGCGCTGTTCCTGTCTTTTCTCCACTCTCCATGCTCGAGGATCAGGAGGGGGTGGTTCTTGCTCATCGCCTGAGCTCTGCCTCTCATGTTCACCGCTTAGCCTCTCTTGGTCATCCTGCCCCCGTTCCTCCCTACTTACAAGCCGTCCCAATCCTGAAAGGCCCTGGCCTGACTCGGCCTGCTGCTCCCCATTTTCCAACGAAGCCGCCCCGTCGATCTCCATCGGCTCCAGTTCCGGCTCGTCTTCCTCCGCAGATTCAGGCTCCGCCGGGGGCATGACAGACCATAAGGAAGACTGGGCACCAAAGAATTGTTGCTTTCGAACTGTGGTGCTGGAGAAGACTCTTCTTGAGGGCCCCTTGGACTTCAAGGAATTCCAGTCGGTCAATCCTAAAAGAGATCAACCCACACGTGTTCTTTGGAAGGACAGATCCTGAAGCCGAAGCTCAAATCCTTTGGCCACCTAACGAGAAGAGAGAACTCATCGGACGAGACCCTGATGTTGGGAAAGATGGAAGGCCAAAGGAGAAGGGGACGCCAGAGGATGAGATGGTTGGATGGTGTCATTGATGCAGTGAACGTGAATTTTGGGCCAAACGCCGGGAGACGGTGGAGAACAGGGGGGCCTGGCATGCTGTGGTCCATGGGAGTCGGACACGGCTGAGAGATTGAACAGCAACCATAACAACGAAGCAAATGGCCGTAGCTGCTTGGCCTAAAGGAAGACTTGGGAAGACTTTCTGCCGGTCAGAGGGGCATGAATTTCATTTCTCCAATTGGAGCTGCTGCTTGACATCTCCAAAGCCCTACATGCCTTGGGTCCAGGACTGTCTTTTTCCCGCTTACACCGACTTGACCCACCAGAGTGGGGAGGCAGAAGATGTTATGGGTCCCCTCGCTTAAGGAGGTCCAGCTAGTGGGACCCGGAAGAAGGGCCTTCCCCATGGTGGCTCCCTCCCTGTGGAACATCATCCCTGCAGAGATAAGACTGGCCCCCACTTTGAATTCTTTGGCAAGGCTCTGAAGACGTGCGTCTGCAAATATGCCTGGAGACCCCAGGGTGATACGGGTTTTATGGAAGAAGAGGAGGAGGAGGAGAATGGGAGGAGGAATTTATGTAGTAAATTTAATAATGAGGGGTCCTTGGTTCTCTCCGAGCTTGGTGGTTTTCTTGCAGACGTTTCATGACCTAACTAGGTAACATCATCCATGCTAGAAGAAAGTGGGCTTTGTGGAGGAGGAAGAGGAGGGAACTCTGGAGTCCTTGTTGCTATCTGAGCTTGGCTGTTTTCTTGCAAACGTTTCATTACCCAGCTAGGTAACCTCCTCAGTGCTGGCATCTAGTTGGGTCATGAAACATCTGCAAGAAACCAACCAAGCTCAGAGAGCACCAAGGACTTCTAATTACAGTATTTTATTTATTAAATGTATAAGCCGCCCCTCTCACCTGTTGGGCAACGTACCACATATCTGAGAGCAGGTGGCCCTGAACAAGGTTAAGCGTCTTTAACTTGTTGCATTTGGCTCCATCTTTAGCTGGTAGAAGTCAACGGTTCTCCAAGGCTGAAAGTGACCGAAGACCCAGAGAAGACAACCTTGCCTGGAAGGAAAGTGGCCTACAGACTATGGGATGAAGCAGGTGAGACGGGTGATCACCTTCAATCAGACCTAAATGCCTGATGGTTTCAGAGTCTCTTGGCCTACCCAACTTCCTGGGATCTTGGAAAGGCGAGAATTTTCTTAGCAGAGACGTTCAGTGCTTGAGGGAAGTAGAATTGGGGCGTGGAGGTGACTACCTGTGACCCACTTTGTGGAGGAGCTAAACCCACTGAGCAACCTCAATGACCATCTAGAGCAGTGGTCACCAACTGGTGGTCCGTGAGAAATTTTGGTGGTCCGCAGAAAAATTATTTGGATTTTTTATATTGCACGAAATCAGGGGTCCTCAAACTACGGCCCCTGGGACGGATACGTGCAATGAACGCTTGTGTTGCTGCAGAGAGTCTCCCCCTTCGGGGACTTTTTGTGCGGGTGGGAGGGGGGCAGAAATTCCGACTTGGGGTCTGCTTCAACCTCCTGGTGTGGGGCTTTGGGCAAAGGCTGGAGGGAAGTGCCGCTGGTGGTGAAGAGCTGGAGGGCCTCGTTCCAGTGAGACAGCATCATGGCCTGGAACAGGCTGACCATCTCAGCCCGCTGAGCCTCCAGGCGCCGGTACCTGGTCTGCACTCCCGCAGGTCTTCCCTCTGCTTCGAAAGCCTATGCTTGTAGTCCTCAGTGAGGTGCTTCTGCTGAGCCTCCTTCTCGGCCAGATCCAATTTGAACTGAGCCAGCTGTTTTGCCAACTCTTTCTCGTGGTGGCTGCTTAGCTCCAACAACTGCTTCCTGTTGGGGCCCTAAGGAGCCCGGGCGGGCAGGCGAGGAGGGGCTGGGAGGGAAGGGGCGAGTAGAGGCCATCGAGGCGCCCCTCGACATGAGTGACATCGAGTTGGCCACGCCCACCCAGTCACATGACCACCTAGCCATGCCCACCCAGCTGGTCATTAGGCAGATCATATTAGTGGTCCACGGGATTTAAAATTATGAATTTAGTGGTCCCTGAGGTCCTAAAGGTTGGGGACCCCTGATCTAGAGCAGTGGTGTCCAACCTTGGCAATTTTAAGATTGGTGGACTTCAACTCCCAGAATTCCCCATTCTGTCCTGTCCTACCCTACCTTACCCTATTCTTCTATCCTATCCTATCCTATCCTATCCTATCCTATCCTATCCTATCCTTTCTTATCCCATCCCATTCTATTCTTCTCCTATTCACGTGATCCCCTTTTGCGATCTCCTAATAAGCAAAAGTCCATGGGGAAGTCAGATCCACTTAACAACTGTGGTACTAACGTAAACGACGGCAGCGATTCGCTTAAAAACTGTGGCAAGAAAGGTGGTAAAATGGGGTGGTAAAATGGGGCAAAACTCACTTTTGCAACCATCTCGCTTAGCGACAGAAAACTCGGGCTGTGGTCGTAAGTCGAGGACTATCTGTATTTGTGAAAGTCCCTGGGGTTAATGGCTCTTAGCCTCGATGGCTGTAGGACTACCTCCGAGGCCATCTGTCATGCCCCCATTGGAGCCTGAATCTGCGGAGGAGGACGAGCAGGAGCTGGAGCCTACGGAGATCAAGGGGGCGGCTTCCTTGGCTTCGGAGGAATGTGGGGAGGAGGCAGCCCAGAGCCCTTCACGATTGGGATGGCTTGTTAGCAGGGAGGGCAGGGTAACCAACAGAGGCTAAGCAGTGAACATGAGGAGAGACCGAGCTCAGGCGATGAGTAAGGACCGCCCCCTCCTGATCCTTGAGCACGGAGAGTGGAGAGAAGGCGGAAACAGCGCAGGCCGACCTGACGACTCGTGAGGAGAGCGCCCCGTCCCTCTTCACAAGGCACACCTGGGGACTGAGCATTAAGGAGACGCTGTGGGGAGGGGCATTTGTTGGGAACAAACGCTGAATTTGTGGAGTTTGGGGTGCCAGTACAGACATTTGGAGTTTGCAGGATTGCTTGATTCTTCCTTACTTGTGAACTCGGTGCCTTGTTCCTGACTTTGTGGACTCGTTGTTAGTTCCTTGGTTCGTGGACTCATTCCCCTGTTCCTTTGTTTTGCTGGACTGGGCGCAGCCAGAGGCTGCCGTGTGTGTGTGTGTGTGTGTTGATCTGGGACTTGCCAACTTTGCTCTGGGACTTGCCAAGAACGTAGGAGTGTTTGAGGGGAAATTTGGAGCATTAAAAGGGAGTTTGAACTCTCAGCTGGCTGTGTGACCTTCGTGCCTTGTCCCGAGTCATCACACCATCTGCTGTGAGACTCGTGGCCTTTCTTGGACAGTTGGCTGGCCAGGAGAAGAACGGCTGGGTGGGACAGGTGCCGTCCGTCACAAGCATCCACCCATCCGTCATAAGCCAGGTGTTACTTCTAACCTTGCGTCTTCTGGTTCTCTGCAGGATTCCCATGCATGGATCTCATGGCCCTGGCGGAAGAGTCGGCTCCTGAGGCTGGCCAGGAGGTGGAGTATTGGTCTCTGGGAGGAACCGAGAAAGCCCGGAAGGTGATTCCTGCTGCAGTGGAAATCCTTCACCTCGACTACTTTAAAGATGGACAGGTAAGGGGGTTAAACTCCTTCTGGCAGCCTGGGAATCGGGCTGTCTTGCAGCAGGATATCTCCGGTTGTGATGGAATCTCATCCCGAAAGAGGAGAGAAACACAACCTCAATCAATCATAATAGAGCAGGAAGGGACCTTGGAGGTCTTCTAGTCCAACCCCCTGCTCAAGCAGGAGACCATATACCGTTTCAGACAAGTGGCTGTCTAGTCTGTTCTTAAAAGCCTCCAGTGATGGAGCAGACACAACTTCTGGAGGCAAGTTGTTCCACTGGTTAATTGTCCTCACTGTTAAGAAGTTTCTCCTTAATTCCAGGTTGCTTCTCTCCTGGATTAGTTTCCACCCATAGTTTCTTGTCTTGCTTTCTGGTGCTTTGGAAAATAAGTTGACACCCTCCTCTTTGGGGCAGCCCCTCAAATACCAGAACACTGCTATCATGTCCCCCCTAGTCCTCCTTTTGTCTAGACTGGCCAAACCCAATTCCTGGAACCGTTCTTCGTATATTTTAGTCTCCAGGCCTTTAATCATCTTAGTTGCTCTTCTCTGCACTTTTTCCAAAGTCTCAACATCTTTTTTGTAATGTGGGGACCAAAACTAGATGCAGGATTCCAGGTGTGGCCTTACTAAGGCTTAATAAAACGGTATTAATCCTCCACGTGATTTTGATTCTATGCCTCTGTTTATACAACCGAGGATTGTATTTGCTTTTTTGGCTGCTGCTGCACACGGCGGGCTCATGTTTAAGTGATCGTCCACTAGGACTCCAAGGTCCCTCTCAAAGACCTTCCTTTGGAAGCCAAGAGATCCTTTTCTCCACGGGGATGTTTGGGTGATGAACATGGGACCGGTAGTCGTAGTTCTAGTCCTTGGGACCAGAATTTCCATTGCTAAGTGAGTCACGCCTGGCTTTAAGACCTTTTTGCCGTGGTTGTTAAGCGACTCACTTCAGTTGTTAAGTGAATTGAGCGATCATTAACCGAATGCGGCTTCCCCCATGGAGTTTGCTTGTCAGAAGATCTCAAAAAGTGATCACATGATCCCACGACGCTATAAACCATCAGTTCCCAAGCATCTAGATTTTGATCACATGACCACGGGGATGCTGCAACGGTCATAAACGTGAAAAACGGTCATAAGTCACTTTTTTCACTTCCGTTGTACAGGTAGTCCTCGACTTACAACAGTTCATTTAGTGACCGTTCAAAGTTACAACAGCACTGAAAAAAGTGGCTTGCGACCGTTTTTCACACTTACGACCATTGCATCATCCCCATGGTCACGTGATCACAAAATTCAGGGACTCATGTTTATGACGGTTACGGGGTCACGCGATCCGCTTTTGCGGCCTTCTGACAAGCAAAGTTAATGGAAAAGCCAGATTCACATAATGACCGTGTTACTAACTGAACAAATGCAATGATTCACTTAACAGCCGTGGCAAGAAAAGTCGTAAGATAGGCCAAATTGCATTAACAAATGTTTTCACTTAGCAACGTAAATTTTGGCCTCAGTTGTGGTCATAACTCAAGGACTACCTGTATCTTTGAACCGTCACTAAACAAGTGGTTGCAAGTCAAGGACTACCTATATTTGCTGTTGCGGCTGTTAAGAATAGAAAGGGGCTGCCGTCAGACCATTTATGTTCCCGTTTCTCTTCTCTTTCTGCTTTCCTCACCCCAAAGGTTTGCCGGCCCCTCCCCACCCTGTTGGAGATCAAGGCTCACGCTCAGATGTCCTTGGATAAGCTCAATCCTGTCCATAAGAGGCTGCAGGATCCGGAGGCCTACCAGGTACGGGCGGTGGGGAGAAAGGGGGGGGGAGCCCCATCTTTTTAAATCTCATTTTGCTCAGAAAGGCCACGTTAGAGAGAGAGAAACGCCTCTAAGGTTGGACTTGTGAGAATAAAATAGATCAAGGGGAGGCAGAATTCAGGGGGTCTCATCTCTTACACATCTATCTATATACAGGTTGTCCTTGACTTACGGCCACAATTGAGCCCAAAATTTCTGTTCTTACGTGAGATATTTGTTAAGTGAATTTTCCCCCGTTTTACGACCTTTCTCGCCTCCGTTGTTAAGTGAATCAATTCAGTAGATAAGTTACTAACCCGGTTGTTAAGTGAATCCGGCTTCCCCATTGACTTTGGTTGTCAGAAGGTCGCAAAAGGGGATCACATGATCTTGGGACACAGCAGTCATAAATATACGAACCAGTTGCCAAGCCTCTGAATTTTGATCACATGATCATGGAGATGCTGGAAAGGTCATAAGTGTGAAAAAAGGTGATAAGTCACTTTTTTCAGTGCCATTGTAACTTTGAACGGTCACTAAACGAACTGTTGTAAGTCAAGGCCTACCTGTACTGCTAAAACTCTTCTTGTCGTGACCTTTAGCTGGGCACAACGGTGCACAATTTTGGAACCAAGGGTGTGCAGCCAATGAGTAGGCTGGCTTGGTCGCTCAACAGCGAGACCCTGGTGAAGCGGTCACAGCAGCACCTGCATTTTCTACGTTGCATGAGAAAAGTACACCTTCCTCCCCCTGTCCTTACCACTTCCTATAGAGCCGTGATGGCGAACCTATGGCATGCGTGCCAGAGGTGGCACGCAGAGCCCTCTTTGTGGGCACGCGTGCCGTCGCCAGCTGCTCTTCTGGTTTCCGGTGTGTGCATGTGCACCGGCCAGCTGGTCTTTGGGTTTCTGGCGCTCCGGTGCGCATGCATGTGCATGCGCATTCCGGTTTGGGCACTCGGTGCCGAAAAGGTTCGCCATCAGTGCTATAGAGGGATGATATATCGTATTACACTACTGTCTGGTTTGGAAGCATTACTGCTTCGGACAGGAAGGCGGTGCAGAGAGTGGTGAGGACAGCAGAAAAGATTATTGGCAGTTCACTCCCTTCTATCCAGGACGTGGCATATAAGCGATGCTTGAGCAAGGACCCCAGGATTGTCTGGGACGCTACACGTCCTCTTCACAATCAGTTCTGAAGTTGTATGGTTGCATATTCTGAAGAACTGAAGCTTCTTGGGTGAGAAGTGAAATGTTTTCAAGGAACACAAACCAAGAAAAGTCCAGTTGACTTTTGAAAATCTTCCTCCCCCTGTCCTTACCACTTTCTATAACCGAGAGCATCCTGTCATATGGCATTACAGTCTGGTTTGGAAGCATTACTGCTTCGGACAGGAAGACAGTGGAAAGAGTGGTGAGGACAGCAGAAAAGATCATTGGCACTTCACTCCCTTCTATCCAGGACGTGGGATATAAGCGGTGCTTGAGCAGGGTCCGCAGGATTGGGATGCTACACATCCTCTTCACAACCTGTTCTCCTTGTTACCTTCTGGGAGGGGGCTTCGTGGTATCTGAAGCAGAACATCCAGGTTCAGTCACAGTTTTGCTCCACGACATGTAGTATCAACCTTGTGAACTCTCAAGTATCCTCTTTCCGCTACGTATTCAAAATGGACAGTGATTAACATTTATATGTTTTTATAAGTATGGGTGTAGATACACACACACACACACACACACACACACACACACACACACACGAGGACCCAGATTGTTGGGGGCAATATGCTGACTCTGTAAACCACTTAGAGGGCAGTAAAGCACTGAAGCGCTATATAAGGCTAATTGCTATTGCTAAGTAGGAAGGAAGGAAGGAAGAAGGAAGAGCCGTGGTGACTCAGTGGTTAGAATGCAGTATTGCAGGCTCTCTGCCCACTGCCAGGAGTTCGATCCTGACCAGCTCAAGGTTGACTCAGCCTTCCATCCTTCCGAGGTGGGTAAAATGAGGACCCAGATTGTTGGGGGCAATAGGCTGACTCTGTAAACCGCTTAGAGAGGGCTGTAAAGCACTGTGAAGCGGTATATAAGTCGTAAGTGCTATTGCTATATATAACAGAATTTCATTTTTAATGTGTGCCACTGTGCCCACAGTAAAAAATGACAATAAAGGTTATCTTATAAGGCACCTCAGATGGGCTAACTGAGTTCAAAATCAGGGACCCAGAGCTCCTAAGGGAATGAAATTTGGGCAAACTACGGCTGCTTCAACGCTATTGGCTGCTGTTGCAGTCCCGTTATCTTCATTCTCAACGTTCTGTGACAGTTTCCCAGCCAATCTCGCAATCCTTTGCTTTCCCTCCCCACCTAGCAGCAGCCACTTAACTTTGGTTTGCTTCCACATCACAGGTGGCCGTGACGAGAAAGCTCTACCTGCTCCTTCTCGACCTGCAGAAGGACAACCGCTCCTGAGCATCACTCCGGCGTCGCAAACTGAAACCATCCGGTGGCTGCTGTGGGGATCTGGACTGAACAAGACCCCAAATTATTGGGGGTTGTGGGCTCCCGTGCCAACCCCCGAGAGGTTCACCTCCAAAGTCTGTCCACGCCCATGTCTCTCCAACTCCGTTACCCTGCATCACACACACCTGTACACTCTGTGTCGCCTTTCCCAAGGAGCTGGCTGGGGATTATTGGAGTGTTGGCCAAGTGACTGGGAAAGAGCAGAGGGTCGTTCTCTTCCGGAAGCCCACCACGATCTGTTGGGTTGATAGAAGAACCCAACCAAATTTTCTGCCTTCCAGCGCAGGGGTGTGGCCGGACCAGATGCAAATCGCCGGTAGGATGCAGGAAGAGGGATGCTGGTAACCATGGTGATGTCAGGACACGAGTGACCTGCCTCTCCCATTCCCCACAGCCCGCCCACCCCCAAATCCGATGTATTTGTTTGCTGCTTCGAATCACAGTCGGAGAAAGCAGAGAGTTCCCCGCAGGCTAGAGCAAGGGGGGGGGTGTTCTCCAAATTTGTCCCCTTTAAGACTCATGGACTTCAACTCCCAGAATTCCCCAGCCAGACAGAATTCTGGGAGTTGAAGTCCACAAGTCTTAAAAGCGGCCAAGTTTGAAGACCCTTGGGCTAGTGGATTCGCTGGCTGTAAAATCGGGTGAGGGTCCCCCATGTGTCCCCATCACCTCCCTCCCCCCCCCAAACAAAAGCCTTTGGCAACACTGCACCTTGATGTGCCTTTTCTTGCTTTGAGAATTGTGTGTCTTGTTTTTCCCCCCCCCATGAATGTGACCTGTGTGGAGTCTGGTTTCTCCTCTCTTTGCATTCACACGCTGCTCTGGTAAAAGGCTTGCTGGCCTCGTGCACTACGGTTTGCTTGCTCCAGATGCTGAGGGTAGACACGGAGGGGGCCTTCCTCCCCTTTGCTGGTCGGGGCTGACCCTTGTTAAGAGCAACTACCGGCCGGGAAAATCTCCAACTTACCTTGTGTGAAGTATTTTTATAACATCCTTTTCTTGAAATCGGAGCCTTTCGAGGAAGAAGGGATTGGATTTTTTCAATGGTTCAGGTAGTCGAGCCACGGTGGCGCAGTGGTTAGAGCGCAGTACTGCAGGCTGCTTCTGCTGACTGCCGGCTGCCTGCAATTTGGCAGTCTGAATCCCACCAGGCTCCAGGTTGACTCAGCCTTCCATCCTTCCGAGGTGGGTAAAATGAGGACCCAGATGGTTGGGGGCAAGAGGCTGACTCTGTGAACCGCTTAGAGAGGGCTGTAAAGCACTATGAAGCGGTATATAAGTCTAAGTGCTATTGCTAGTCCTCGATTTATGACAATTGTGTCCCAAATTCCCTTTGCTTAAGTGAGACGGATGCCAAGTGAGTTTTGCCCCATTTTACGACTTTGCTTGCCTTGGTTGTTAAGTGAATAACTGCCGTTTTTAAGTTAGTCACGCGGTTGTTCGGTGAACCTGGTTTTCCCCATTGACTGTTCTTGTCAGAAGGTCGCAAAAGGGGATCGCGTGACCTCTGGGACACTGCAACCGTCATAAGTACATGCCAGTTGCCAAGCATCTGAATTTTGATCACGTGGCCATGGGGATGCTACAATGGTCGTATAAAAGTCATCAATTGGGTTTTTTTTAATGCTGTTGAAACTTTGAACAATGCTGTAGAAACATTTGTCTCTATACAAATGGTTGTAAGTCAAAGGGCTACCTGCATGGGGGAAACACCTTGTGACACTGGACAAAGATGCTGCCAAGGGAACAATCAGGTCAGAGGAATCACAGACCTTACCTGGATAGTGGACGAAGGAACAGACTGGAAAGAGTCTTGCAAGATTGATGACGGCCTCCCAGGATAAACCAGATAGAATTTGCAATCAGACAAGCTAATTCTACTTTATTGTGATGCTGCATTGACAGGATCTTGCAAATCTAGACGTACAATTCTCCTTCCCCCTCCTTTACCACCCAAGAAAGTAGGGAGGGTCTCTTGCCCCACCCATTATCCATCTCGGGGCTATGCTGCCTTTTATCTATCTGACCATTCCCGGGCAGCATCTCTTAGCCGAGTCTCCCAAGGTCTTCCCCCTAGGCCATCAGAGCTCCCTCTTCCGGGATACGGAGCGTTCTCTTGGCAGCATCTCTGTCCAGCCTCCCCAAGGCGTTTCCCCCACACAGGTAGCCCTCGACTTACAACCATTCGTTTACTGACCGTTCAAAGTTAACAAAGCTTAACAACCAATTTCCTGACAGACCAAGAAACCAGCGGAACGGCTTCCCACCAGATGTTGTGGGTGCTTCATCACTGGAGGTTTTTAAGGAGAGACTGGACAGCCACTTGTCTAGAATGGGAGAGGGTCGGACTAGAAGACCTCCAAGGTCCCTTCCAACTCTTATTTTGTTAATTAATCAGTGGAACGGCTTCCCTCCAGAAGTTGTGGGTGCTTCATCACTGGAGGCTTTTAAGGAGAGACTGGACAGCGACTTGTCTAGAATGGGAGAGGGTCGGACTAGAAGACCTCCAAGGTCCCTTCCAACTCTTATTTTGTTAATTAATCAGTGGAACGGCTTCCCTCCAGAAGTTGTGGGTGCTTCATCAGTGGAGGCTTTTAAGAAGAGATCGGACAGCCATTTCTCTGAAATGGCCTAGGGCAGTGATGGCGAACCTATGAAACGGGTGCCGGCACACAGAGCCCTCTCGCCAGGCACGCCAGCCGTCGGCCGTTGCTTTTCCGAGTTCCGGCGCGCACATGCATGCCGGCCAGCTGGTCTTTGCGCACACATGCACGCCAGAAACCGGAAGACCAGGTGACCGGCGCTCACGCGCGTGTGCGCCAGAGAGCTGCTCTTCCAATTTCCGGCGCTCACGCGCACACTCCCATTTCGGCACTCAGTGCCGAAACGGTTCGCCAACACTAGCCTAGGGTCTCCTGTTTGAGCAGTGGGTTGGACTAGAAGACCTCTGAGGTCCCTTCCAACTGTTCTTCTTGATTCTGCTATTCAGTCAAGCTGTTTCTTGGCTTTTGGGGTGTGTGTGTGCTGATTTTGACCTCACCCTCCTTCCGAGGGTCTCGCCTTCCCACCTTCCTTGCAGCTTTTCTCAGCCGTGGCTTCAGGAGCTGCATCCCATCGCCCACTCCCCAGCACAGGCCTTGGTTGTGAGGCCCAGGTTGATGGGTTGTGTAGCTCTGGGAGATGGGATCTTCTCTGGTCCCTCGCTGTAGCTGGAATCTCTTGCAAGGATCTCAGATGGGGGGGGGGGGACGACCTTCCTGCATTGCTACAGGTAGTCCTCGACTTACGACCGCAATTGAGTACAATTTCTGTTGAGCAAGGCAGTTTTTAAGTGAGTTATACCCAATTTTATGACTTGCCGTAGTCATTAAGCGAGTCATGCAGTCGTTAAGTGAATCTGGCTTGCCTCATTGGCAAGGACAGAAGCCAGCTGGAAAGGCTGCAAGTTCACAGGACCGAAGGACGCTGCAAAACATCGCTAAATACATCCTGGGTGTCAAGTTGCCTGAATTTTCATCCCATCATTGTGGCGTTACCGCAACGGTTGTTAAAAGTGTGATGACCAGTTGTAATCCCCCCCCCCCGTGCCGTTGTCACTTTGCAACAGTCACTAAACAAACGTTTGCAACGGGAGAACTGGCTGCACTGAGTTGAGTTTTGCAGGGGTGGATTTCCGGAATTGACAGGAGCAAATTTTGCAAGCTCTTTTTTTTTTAATCTGCAAAATGATCTTTGGGGTTTTGGTGCTCCCACTCTAAGCTCAGGAGCCTGGGGTCAAAGGAGGGTTTGGAGTCAACTGCACTAATTCGGGGGGGGGGAGGGGTTCTTCCAAATATTTGGATGCTTTCCAGGATGGTGTGACACAGAAAAGCCGGCTCTAAATCCAGCAGCCTCTATGCATTGCAAACTTTTATCTCCGATATCTTTAGAAAACAAAACAATGGAGGGTTTAGGAACATTTGCTTCCCTTTATCCAAATCAAATCCTAGCTAGCACCCGTGATATCCCAGCCACCTAGGAAAGGCAGCTTCAGACAAGCCTTTAAAAGTGTCTTGCATGCTGAGTTGCCACTAGAAAAAATGCAAAGAGCAACCATTAGGGGACTGGAGGCTAAAACATATGAAGAACGGTTACAGGAACTGGGCCTGGCTAGTCTAGTGAAGAGAAGGACCAGGGGAGACAGGATAGCAGTCTTCCAATATTTGAGGGGCTGCCACAGAGAGGAGGGGGTCAAGCTATTTTCCAAGGCACCCGAAAGGCCAGACAAAGAACAATGGATGGAAACTGAACAAGGAGAGATTCAACATGGAAATAAGGAGGAACTTTCTGACAGTGAGAACAATCAACCCATGGAACAGAAGTTGCCTTCAGAAGTTGTGGGAGCTTCATCCCTGGAGGCTTTCAAGAAGAGACTGGACTGCCATTGGTCAGAAATGGTGCAGGGTCTCCTGTTTGGGGGAGGGGTGGAACTAGATGACCTTCAAGGTCCCTTCTAACTCCGTTATTCTAATCAGCGAAAGGACTTGCCTCCAGTTGTGGGAGCCACATCTGTCAGAAATGGTGCAGGGTCTCCTGTTTGGGTGGGGTGGAACTAGATGACCTACCAGATCCCTTCCGACTCGTTATTCTGTAAAGCTGCCTAAAAGCCAATGCAGCAGGGTTGGCTGGGGAGTTCTGGGAATTGAAGTCCTGAAGTTCCCATGGTGGGATACCCCTGGTATAGAGCCGCCTGCTTGAGCAGAGGGGTGGACTAGATGACCAGATCCCTTCCTACTTAATTCCGTAAAGCTGCCGAAAAGGCCAATGCAACATGGCTGGCTGGGGAATTATCCGTAGGTCCCAAGGTTGGTCACCCCCTGGTATAGAGCCTCCTGTTCGAGCGGAGGGTTGGACTAGATGACCCGCAAGATCCCTTCCAACCGGTATTCTGAATTCGATGGGGAAAATAAACCACACGGGGTTTGGATGCACAAAAACTCAACTTTATTCAAAGAAACTCAACGAAACTTCAACTGTCGAACCCGTCGCTCGCCACGTCGGGGAGAAACCCAGACTCGCCGCCTTCCCCCTGCAGCCGCGCCGAATGAGTTCCCCTCCTCTAACGACCCCCCTTTTCCTTACAACGAACTCCCCTCCTCCGCCAGGAAACGAACGAAACTGGGAAACCGTCCCGGCCGGGAACCGTGGCGATGCGCCCCGCGGGGGATCGGGGGTCGGCCCTCACATGACGGCCTTCTCGGGGCTGCCGGGCGAGGGGCTCCTGCCGCCTTGCAAGCTGCCGGCCGCGCCGTCGTTGCGGCAGATGGGGATGGGGACGGTGCGCTCCCAAGCGGGGCTGGAGCCCAGGCGGGGGGCTTCGATGCGGAGCCGGCCGGCCTCGGGTGCCAAGCAGCAGGTCAGCGCCTCCAGGTCGGCGTCGTCGGGCAGGAGCAGCTCCCGTCGCACCTCGCGGACCTCGTGGCAGACGCAGCCGTCGGAAGCCTCGCTCCGCTGGTCCCGCCGGCCGCACACCGTCAGCTTGGTGCCGTCCACCTTGACCGCCAGCTCGTCGGGGCAGAAGTCGCCCACCTCCAGGCCGAAGTAGTAGGTGCGCCCGTCGTCGCTCTGCTCCAGCCGGGGTAAGCCGCTGCTCGAGCCGCTCCGACGGGTGCCCCCGCCGCCGCCGCTACCGCCGCCACTGCCGCTCTGCCAGCCCGAGAGGCGCGGGTAGGCGTCGAGCAAGCCCACCCGCAGCCGCTCCATCTCGTCCAGGTGGCTCTGCAGGTCGCCCACCAGCTGGTCCAGCAGCGCCTGCGGGGGCATCCCCAGCGACACGCACTCGAAGCTCCGCGGGGCCCCGCGGGTCAAGCGCAGCCGGCACTCGCGGGAGAAGCTCGACATCACGTCCAGGGAGGCGGCCCGAGCTGCTCTTGCCACCGGCCGGCCGGCCGTCTAGCAAAAGGTCCCGCCGGGCGAGCGAGGAGAGGCGCGGGGGGCGGCGGCGGCGTTGGCGGCGGCTCCTGCTGGACTCGCGCGCCTCGACGACGCCGCTCCGGCTACTCTGGCGATGGAACGGAGCGGGGTAACGTCTGCCGAGCCCGCCCGGGGAAAGGGCGGAGCGAGAGCCCGGCTGCCTTTGCAGCAAACAAAGTTGCCAAGTGCTGGGCCCGACGAGGAGCAAACGAGCCCGGGGGTTTGCCGCGCTCCGGTCCCTGCAGACGTGACCGCGCTGGGTCAAGGGCATCGTTGCAATCCGTGGCATCGTTGCATCCCGTTGCATCCTTGCATCCCGTTGCACCGTTGCATTCCGTTGCATCCTTGCATTCCGTTGCATCCTTGCAATTGATACCGCGCGTCGATCTTTTCGATTTTTTAAGAACGCGCGCTTTTGCAGAATTGCGAGGAGAAGGAATATTTTAAATAGGTTTGCACTTTGCATCTGCCGAGACGGCTTGGAAGCCCGCGGGTGGAGTTGCAAAAGGCCCACGCCTTCCTCGACCCGAACGGCGCTGCAAAAACGGCGCCTTTTTTTTTTTTTTTTGGGGACAGATGTCTCCGTGCGAGGCTTTCCCGCCCTCTCCCCGCTTTTTGCAAGGGGCGATGCAGAAAAGGGGGGAAGGGGGGCTCAGATGCTGGGAATCGGCTTCAATTCAGCCGATTTTGCAGGTTGCATCAATTCTACGTGTTTTGTTTTTACAAATGAGATTTATTAAATAAATATAATAATAATAATAGTAATAATAATAATAATAAATAATAAAAATATTAAAATAATAAAAATAAATAAAAATAAAAATAAAATAAATAAAAATAATAAAAATAATAAAAATAAAAATAAAATAAAAATAATAAAAATAAAAATAAAAAAAATAAAAATAATATTAAAAATAAATAATTAAACTAATTTAATTATTGAGCCAGTTTGGTCTACTGGTTAAGGAGCCAGGATAGAAAGCTGGGTGACAGGGAGTTCTAGTCTCTCCTTAGCCAGGAAAGCCAGCTTGGTGACTTTGGCCAAGTTCCCTTCTCTCAGCCCAACCCACCTCACAGGGTTGTTGTTGAGGGAAAATAGAAGGAGGAAGGTATGTTGGATATGTTCTCCACCTTGAGTTATTTGTAAAAATAATAAACGCAGGATACAAAGAACAATAAATAAATAAGGACTTGTGCTCGTGCAACATTTTAAGCAAGAAACCACGTCACTCAAACAAGCATGATGATGATGATGGTATCCATTCAGTCGTGCCCGACTCTTGGCGATTCCGTGGGCCAGGTGGTCTCTCCACGGCTTCCAATCTTGCACTACAGGTTAGTCCTCAACGTCCGACCACAATTGAGCCCAAGATTTATGTTGCAAAAATTTATGACCCCGGGACACTGCCACCGTCATAAATGTGAGTCTGTTGTCAAGTAACTGAATGTAAATCAATGTGACCACGTGCTGCAACGGTCATAAGTGTGAAAAATGGCCATAAGTCACTTTTGCAAGTGCCGTTGTAACCGAACGGTCAACTAAGCGAACTGTTATAAGTCGAGGGCTACCTGAACTTCTCTGAGTTGTTGTATACTCTGGTGTCAGCTTTGATGGTGTCCGGCCACCATTTTCTTTGGTGGCCTGGTTTCCTTTTTCCGCTAACTTCCCAACGTCGTTGCTTTCTCCAGGAAATTCCCGCCTCCATGTCAGATACTGGTAATCCTCGACTTACGACCAAAATTGATCCCAAAATTTCTGTTGCTAAGTGAGACTTTAATTAAGTGAGTTTTGCCCCGTTTTACCACCTTTCTTCTCCCGGTTGTTAAGTGAATCAAGTGAATTGCTGCAGTTGTTAAATCAATAACACGGTTGTTAAGTGAATCTGGCTTCCCCGTGGACTTCACTGGTCAGAAGGTCTCAAAAAGGGATCACATAACCTGGGGACTCAGGAACCGTCATAAATACGAATCAGTTGCCAAGCGTCCGAATTTCGATCACATGACCATGGGGATAAGTATGTAAGTACGAAAACGTAAGTATGTATGAAGACATAAGTATGAAAACGATCATAAGTCAATTTTTTTCAATGCCGTTGTAACTTCGGTCACTAAACAAACTCTTGTAAGTCGAGAACTACCTGAATAAGAAACCAAATCTCGCCTAACCATGCGGAGGCTTAAAAAAATATAAAAAATCAAGATGGCAGCTCTGATTGTAGGGCACCTTAAAAAAAGTCAGTTTTGGATCACATGGTTATGGCTGCCATTTTGACTTATTTGACTTTCCTGGGGATGCCCGCTGTGTCTGTACACAGAGTGATATCAATGGCTGGCAAATTTATTCCCAATTAAGCAACTTCCTTTCAATTGATAGTTTTATTTATTTCTTTATAACATTTGCAGAACTGCCAATTTTATACAGAACTCTGGCTGTCTCACAACCAACAGTTAAATCATGATACATTGAATATATACATATATGGAGGAGGAGGAGGAGGGGCAAAGTCTGGGGAGGCGGAGTCAAAAGAGAAATCTGCCTGGATTCATTATCTACTTAGTCACAAATGGATCAAATCCAATCTTGCATTACCAAAATAATAACAAATAGTACCAAAATACAGGTTTACGACCACCACTGAGCTCAAAATGTATGTTGCTAAGTGAAACATTTGTTAAGTGAGTTTGGCCCCAACTTTACGACCTTTCTTGCCACCGTTGATAAGTGAATCACTGCATTTGTTGAGTTAGCCACACGGTCGTTAAGTGAATCTGGCTTCCCCATGGACTTTGCTCGTCAGAAGGTCGCGAAAGGGGAATCGCATGACCCCGGGACACTGCGGCCGTCATAAATACAAGTCAATTGCCAAGCGTCTGAATTTTTATCACGTGACCACGGGGAGACTGCAACGGTCGTAAGTGTGAAAAACGGTCCTAAGTCACTTTTTTCAGTGCCATTGTAACTTTGAACAACGTGAACAATAAGTTTAATTGGAACTTAACGTATGACCTTGGTCTTTTACCTATTAAAAAAGCCACATATAGTAAAAAAAATCTGGCAGCATAATTCACTTCAACAAACAGCCCATCCTCACCCCCAAAATCTCATCCTATATAGGACAGGGGTCTCCAACCTTGGCAACTTTTAAGACTTGTGGACTTCAACTCCCAGAATTCCCTTGCTGGGGGCTTTGCTGGCTGAGGAATTCTGGGAGTTGAAGTCCACAAGTCTTAAAAGTTGCCAAGGTTGGAGACCCCTGTCCTATAGTACCAGCTGGGGGGTGGGGGTGGGGGAAGAGAAATCTAGGTTTTAAGTGCCCTTCAGAAGTCTCAGTGAAGACCTGCCTAACTTCAGCGGCACAAAGTGTTCCATAGGGCACAGCCGGTCACAGAAAAGACTTGCTTCCTAGCTCCTATCGTCTGGCAATATTTAGGGGAAGGGTCTAGGAGGATGCCCACCCTATCTGAGCTGGTAGGGCAGGTAGGTAGCCTTAGGAAAGACACCCTGAAGATTTAACAAGAGTTGGAAGGGACCTTGGAGGTCTTCTAGTCTAACCCCCTGCTCAAGTTGGAGACCCTACACCATTTCAGACCAATGGCTGTCCAGTCTCTTCTTAAAAGCCTCCAGTGATGGAGCAGCCACAACTTCTGCAGACAAGCCGTTCCACTGGTTAATAGTTCTAGATAGCTTGGCCCTGTGACACAGGGCTTTAAAGGTGAGGACTAGCACCTTGAATTGCACCCGGAAAGAAACCGAGGAGCAATGCAGCTCACACAACAGAGGTGACATGGACAAACTCCCATCACTGCACACACACGGCCCACACTCTGGGCCGGTTGTAGCTTCTAGGTGGTCTTCAAGGGCAGCCCCATCTAGTGTGCAGTGCAGTAATCTGGACGGGAGGTAACCAAAGGCATGAGGGACTGTGTGCAAAGCCTCCCAGTTCAGGAAAGGGCACAAATTGGTGCACCAGAACAAAACGCACACACCACCCCCCAAACCACGGCTGCCACCTGCTCCTCTAGCAGGAATCCTGGGACCCCCATCCCAAATTAGAATAGAATAGAATAGAAGAACAGAACAGAACAGAATAGAATACACTAGAATAGAATACACTAGAATAGAATAATAGAATACACTAGAATAGAATAATAGAATAGAACACAATAGAATAGAATACACTAGAATAGAATAATAGAATAGAAGAATAGAATAGAATACACTAGAATAGAATAATAGAATAGAATACACTAGAATAGAATACACTAGAATAGAATAATAGAATACACTAGAATAGAATAATAGAATAGAATAGAATACACTAGAATAGAATACACTAGAATAGAATAATAGAACAGAATAGAATAGAATACACTAGAATAGAAGAATAGAATAGAATAGAAAAGAAGAATAGAATAGAATAGAAATAAGAATAGAAATAGAACAGAAGAGAATAGAATAGAATACACTAGAATAGAATAATAGAACAGAATAGAATAATAGAATAGAATATTATTATTATTATTTATTAAATTTGTATGCCACCCAACTCCCAAGGGACTCTGGGCGGCTCACAACAATATAAAAAACCATTAAAAGAAAACATAATAAAAACAGTTAAAAACTCACACATACTGTTTCATGGCCGGACCTCGCCAATTACAGAGGCGAGATCAATGGCCCCAAGCCTGCCGGAAGAGCCAGGTCTTCACCGCTTTCCGGAAGGCCAGCAGGGTGGGGGTGGTCCGGATCTCAGGGGGTAGCTGGTTCCAGAGAGTCGGGGCAGCCACAGAGAAGGCCCGTCCCCGCGGGCCCGCCAGCCGACACTGGTTAGCTG
>QLTV01001843.1:24578-49224 GCA_003457575.1 Thermophis baileyi
CATCGGACGTTCGGCCCGGACCGTCCGATGAGTGGCAAGAGGCGGTGGGGGACCTGGAGCCCCCCGCAACGTCTTCCAGCAGAGATGGCGGGGGGGGGAGAGACGGACCGCCTGCCTGGGGGCGCAGGAGCCCCTCGGATCCCTGGACGGGCGAGGAGCCGCCTCGCAAAGGGGCTGGGGACCCCGGCAGGTTCGGGGTGCCCGCCTCGGTTCACCGAGCAGATCTGGGTAGTCCCTGGATGGGAGACCACCAGGAGACCTCCGGGCGGTAGGCTACGTTGGGGGGGGTACTCAAAAGGGTCCCGAACAAAACGATGCTGGGGGAGTTTTGGCCCGAGAAACCCGGGGGGGGGGGGGTGTCCGCGAAACCTCGAGGGACGTGAGCTGGCCTCGAAGACGCATTTAGTCATCCGCAGAGCCGGAGGAAAGGGCACCTCCAGGTGAGCGCCGCGGGGTTTGGGTCAGCCTTGGGAACGGAGACCGCGAGGAAATCCCAGGGTGGTGGGATACGCTGGGAAGGCGTAAAACCACCCCTTCCTCCTACGGAAGCAACCGCGGTTCGATCGGTGCGCAAACTAGACGGTTTCCCGTTACGTTCATACGCCCCCCCCCCACCCGTCCGGTTGAACTTCTGCCTGGCTTCTGCCGAAGGGGAATTAGGAGCCAAGGCCGAAAGGGCTGCAGGCTGCTCGCGATTCACGCCGGGAGCCTCACTCGGCCTCCAGAACCCTCGGACGACAGTGCCCATCCGCCACCGCCGCTGCGGATAATGGGCTTTGGAGTCAGCCGCCTGTTGGCCGCCCGGGCGCAGAGGGAGGGTCTCCCCATGGCGTCTCCTCCTCCCTCCCCTCCCCCTCCCTCCCGACGCGGGGAAAATCCCTGGGTGGAGCCACGGGGGGGTTTTCCCCCGCCCCGCCCCCCCCCCGGGCTGGCGCTTCCAATTGGCCAGACGTGGCGTCTATCAAAGAGAAGGGGAGGGAACAGAGAACTCTCCGCGTGCCCTCTTCTCCCCTCCTCCCTTCCATCCCGTCGCTGATTGGACGAGCCCCTTGGCGGGGGGCGCCCTCCTTTGTCGTCACGGTTGCCGATTGGCCGTCCGGCGGGTGACGTCACGCCCGTCGCCCGGCCGACTGAGGGGAGCGCCGTTTCCTCAGCGCTTCCCTCAGAAGCTTCTTCTCCTCCTCCTCTTTCGGACGGGCGGGCGGGCGAGCGAGCGAGCGAGCGAGCGAGCGGTGACGGGGCTGAGCCGGGCCGGCCTCTCGCTCCGTCCCCATCCCCGAGGGGAGCCGAGGAGCCGCGGACGGGTCGGTCCCGGAGCTGCCGTTGCCCCGCCGGCTCCTTTCCGCCGCTGGGAGAAGGCCGAGACCGGGCGACGAAAGGCTGCGGGGAAGGCCGGGGCCGGCTGAGGGGACCTCGACCGGTGGGGATTCTCCCCTCTCCCGCTTCACTCCTGCGGTCGGTTACCTGCCTTCAGGCAGCCTTTGACGCCCGGCGGCCTCCGAGGTAGATTTTCTCCCTCACGATCGGTCGCTAACCTGGCCCTTCGGGTCTTCCAGCCGTGCGCTGTCAATGACTGCTGGTTGCCCTTCAGACACGGCCTCTTGAGTCCTCCTGGCCCGGTCTAGATATCATTTATGGATTGATTTATACGGGTAGTCCTCGACTTACGACCACCATTGACCCCCCCCAGTCCTCGACTTACGACCAACCATTGTGGCTGAGCGAGACAATAGTACAGTGAGCTCTGGCCCGTTTTACGACTTTTCTTGCCACCGTTGTTAAGCGAATCACTGCGGTGGTTAAGTTAGCAACGCGGTCGTTAAGCGAGTCTGGCTTCCCCCATGGACTTCGCTGGTCAGAAGGTCGCCCAAAAATGGGTCACGTGAGCCACAGCGACCGTCATAAATAGGAATCGGTTGTCAAGCATCCGAATGTAAATTACGTGACCATGGGAATGCTGCAGGGTGAAAAATGGTCGTAAGTCACTTTTTTCAGTGCCGTTGTGACTTCGAACGGCCACTAAGCTGAGGACTGCCCGTGTGCCTTAAAAGTTAGTCTTACCAATGGCGTTTTTCCTTCCGAATGATTTGTCCCTGAGCCCTGATGATGATACCTAGCTGGGTGATGAAAGAGCTGAAAGAAAACAACCGAGCTCAGAGAGCACCAAGGACCCCGCAGTTCAACCCCGAGCTATGGATTCTTCTCTCTTCAGTTGGAGATGGTTTGTTTCCTTGGCTGTCCATGGTCTTCTCAGGAGTCTTCTTCAACACCTAAATCCAAAAGCGTCAGTAGGATAGTCTTCCTGTCCTGCTTCTTGAAAGTTCAACTTTCACTTTCATATAGTATTGGGAAATACCAAAGTTTGCACAATTCTGATCTTCTGAAATACACATCACAGTAATGAATATCTTTTCCTAAGTCCCAAAGGGGCTTTTTCAAGACATTTCGCTTCTCATTCAAGAAGAAAAAATCTCTCTCTCCCCCCCCCTCCTTCTCCCTCTCTCTCTCCCCCTCTTCTCCCTCCCACTCTCCCCTCTCTCGTTCTCCCCCTTCCTCCCTCCCTCTCGTTCTTCCCTCTCCCCTTCCCCCTCTCTCCCTCTCTTTCTCTCCCTCCCTCCCTCTCTCCTACTCCCTCCCTCTCCCCCCTTCCCCCTCTCTCCCTCTCATTCTCCCCCTCCCTCTTTCTCTCTCTCACACCCACATACACAATAGGTGATCACAAGACTCAGGGATGCTACACCTGTCATAAATATGACTCAGTCGCCAAGCATCCAAGTTTTAATCACATGACTATGGGGATACTGCAACAGTTTTAATTGTGAAAAATGGCCATAAGTCCCTTTTTCAGGGCTGTTGTAACTTTGAATGGTCACTAAATGAACTGTTGTATGTCAAGGAGTACCTGTATATGTACGTGTTGTTGTCTGCATGTCACCACAATCGCTTGGATGTTGACATCTCGGGGTCTTGTGATCACCTATTGTGTATGCCACTACGCTCCTTCCATTGTTGTTCCAGGGATAACTATAGTGCATAGCAAATCTAGTTGACTTGTAAACTTTTTGGGACATCTCTACCATGCCATCAAAACAGGTCCTAGAAGATTTCTTTAGCACCATCGTTCTGTGAAGGTGCTTCGGATGGTTTTCAAATGATTTTCATCATCCTCGCTTTAAATAAATAACTGATCCTTGGAGATCAAGGGTGCACATGTTGGTTTATCTTCTCTAGCAGTTTCAGTTTCAGTGTATATTTGGATGAGGCTATTTTTGTATCTGAAAAAAATAAATTTGGTCAGAGACTGATCGCACATTTATTTATTTTAGGACGGAAGAATTCAAAAATGGACACCCCCGTCACACACTCTTCTTACCAGCCTTCACAATTGGACAGAAATATGTATTATATCTTGACTGAAAACTACTATTATGGCAGCAAGCTTTTCCATGCAGGGAGTATGTGTTATCTGAGAGAACAGATATACCTGCAGCACATTAGCCGAACGTCTACTCGCATGTGGCGGTTTATCATGGAACAGGATGGTTCCGTGGCTACTGTGGACGTGGAAAGCCTGCAGCCGGTGAATGAGAAGATGGCCGACTTCCTTCTGGCCATTAGCAACGCTCAGGAACGCTTGAACTATTTTCTAGACAGGCAGGTTCTAGATGCCGCCATGATGGCTGAACTAGGTCAGCAGGTCTTGGTCGATCTGGATGATCAATTTTCCCCCGCTACCATCCGCTATATTGGGAAACTTCACAAGAGCCCTTTACCTTCAGGGATCTATCCAATTTACTTTGGAGTGGAATTGCAGGTAAGACGGATTTAAAAAAGGACTTTTATTTTTGTGCCAGGCTGTGACAAAGTACAGGTAATCCTCGACTTACGACAGTTCATTTAGTGACCATTCAAAATTACAGCGGCACTGAAAAATGTGACTTAGGAACGTTTTTCATAGTTACAACCTTTACAGCATCCCCATGGTCATGTGATCAAAATTCAGACACTTGGCAACTGATTCATATTTATGACGGTCGCAGTGTCCCATGGTCACGTGATCCCCTTTGGCAACCTGACAAGAAAAGTTAGTGGGGAAGCCAGATTCAGTTAACCGTGTGACTAACTTATCAACTGCAGGGGATTCACTTAACAACTGTGGCAAGTAAGGTCGTAACATGGGGCAAAACTCACTTAACAAATGTCTCACTTAACAACAGAAATGTTGGGCTCAATTGTGGTTGTAAGTCGAGGACTACAGGTAGTCAGTTTACACCTGTTATATGCAGACCTGTTTTCTGATCACCGGGTTATATGGTGAGTTTTTAACTTAAGCATGAATAGAAAATTTTTCCGTTTTGGAAGGATGGAAATTTAAAATAGAGATAGTCCTCGACTTACAACAATTTGTTTAGTGAAATACCGAATTAGTGCAATGCACCCAGAAAAATTCAACCTCCGCCCCAAATCTAAGAGAGGTTATCTTCTTGGGGAACGAGTTTTGACTTGCTTTAACCCTAACCAGATGTCCTGTGGATATGCTAGGGAATTCTGGGAGTTGAAGTCCACAAATCTTAAAGCTGCCAAGGTTGGGGACCCCTAGCCTAAGGCTGTGCTGTGGAGTCCCCTCAATCATGACCTCTGTCTGCTACTTCTCCAGGGTGACGGTGAAGGCAGAGGCCACTGTGCTGGCAGCTACCATGGGACAGAATACTTCAAGTGTAAACCCAAGTGCGGCCTTTTCCTGCCGTTCAACAAGCTGCAGTTTCTGCCAGCGTCAGAGACCGACCAGGTGGAGGAGAAAAGGCAGAAGGCTGATGGAATCGTGCCAGTGAAAATGGGCGACCCCGTCGGCTTTTATTTAGATGATGCCTTCACACGAGGGATAGTCCTGGAAGTGTATCAGAAGGGGAATGAGTGGATGGTGAAAGTATGTCCGGTAAGGAGGTCTCGAAGAGAAAATTCATTCCTGAAATTTATTTGTCGGTTTTATTTGCTTTTTTTCTCTCGTCTCAAAGGTGCTTTTCAAAAGGCAACTGGACTTTTCTTTTTCTTTTTGAAAACGTTTTGCTTCTCATCCAAGAAGCTTCTTCAATTCAGTTCTTCAGTTCTTGCATGAGAAATGAAACGTTTTCAAAGAAGAAATAAACAAGAAAGTCCAGTTGCCTTTTGGAAAAGCATCTTTGGGAAAATGTCTGCAAGCATAAACAAGCTCAGAGAGCACCAAGGACTCCACAGAAAAATGTCAGCAATTAATTCAGTCTGTGATTTAGCTTTTGATTTCCCACTTGTGAAAATGATGTATTCTCAGTGCTTGAGGCAGTGTCAGGGTTCCAGATGCCCTAATTAAATCATGAGCCTCAAGCCATGCTTCAAAAGAAATCCAGTTATTTATTAGGAGCTTCATGTCAGCAGGTTCCCAAGTGAAGCCAGCTCTGAACTCACGTAATATACGGCCCCAATCATGACCCTGTTTCCCCCCTCCCCCAGGGTGTAGAGTTGTAGAGTTGCGGGTTGTAGTGGTCACTCCCCTCCGGCTGCTGTAAGTAACCCTGGGATACAGCCTTGAGAGAGAAGCGTGGAATGTGCATCTGTCTTTGGCCATTTCATCGGTCTCCCATCCCCCCTTTCTTATGGCAACTCGAGAGCAGGCCAGGGATGCTTTGCGAGTTGACAGGCAGCTCCTTTGATTTCAAGCTCACCTTGGTTTTGGAGTCCTTGGTGTGGGGTTTCCTCCATATTTAAATACAGTAGCCCACCTGCCAGTCTTGCTGGGGGTATGGTGAGATGTGGTTTACTCCTTGGTTGTTCCTAGGGAATTCCTGGAAGTTTGGCATACAGACAAATCATCCATTAGTAGACCCACAGAAATAAACCTTATTTACACACCATTCAAAAGAGACAATGAAAAAGCTAAGAAGGAAGCAATAATGCCAGAATATATCCTTTCCAGCAACCAACACCCAGATAAGCAGGGATTAATACCAGACAGACTTTCTAGCAGAAAGCAATACCCTCATCAAGGAATTACCAAGTAGAAAACCATATCCCCACCAACATTGCCAGGACAGGCTACTGTATATAAACCCCACATTCACCAGCACTGATGATGTTACCTATCTGGGTAATGAAACGCCTGCAAATAAACAACCACACAATCTTAATCTTAAAGGAAAAACAAAGTCCAGTTGCCTTTTGAAAAGCATTTTTGGGACAACCATGACCTGGATGATTGAGAATCTCCATAAACATGACACTAATTTCTATCCTGCCTTTGTTATTTTCATGAATAATTCAAGATGATGAACATACCTAATACTCCACCCTCCTTCTCTTTTCCCCACAACAACCCTGTGAGGTGCTTTGGGCAGAGAGAAGGTCCAAATGTTGATACTTCCATGTTAAAGGATGGGACAGTGGCTTAGATGGTCCCGTGGCAGCTTTTAACTGGGAAAGTAGAAGGACATTCTAAGTGGGCAACTTGACTGAACTAATATTTTGCTTCACCAGTCAAATACTTGACTGAATATTGTAGAGCATCAGGCTAAGCAGGGTCTCTGTTTGAAGCTCTGGAAAGCTGCTTCATCGGCCTTAGAACATAAAACATAGAATAATGGTCAGGTGCAATGAATTGGGAGGTAGGACTAGGTCCAAAATGAATACAAGTTTATTTCATGCTACCTCTAAACAAGAATCTGGACTACTAACAGGCAAGGCAAATTGGCGGTAGATAAGAGTCAACAGAATTCAAGGAGGGCTGGACTTAGATCTCTTGTGGGCATGAAGAAACTCTAAACTGATGACGTGTTTGATCCTTCCTTGCCTCGGCCTGGTCATCTCCTACAATAATAGGATTGGAAGGCACCTTGGAGGTCTTCTAGACCAGCGCCCTGCTCAAGCAGGAGATCCTATACCATATCAGACAAATGGCTGTCCAGTCTCTTCTTAAAAGCCTCCAGTGATGGAGCACCCACCATTTCTAAAAGCAAGCTGTTTCCCTGGTTCTCACCGTCAGGAAGTTTCTCCTTAGTTCTAGGTAGGATCTCTCTTTAATTATCTTCCACCCTTTACTTCTTGTCCTGCCCTCAAGTGCTTTGGAGAATAAGGTGACTCCCTCTTCTCTGTGACAGCCCCTCAAGTACTGGAAGGCTGCTATCATATCACCCTTTGTGATAGGTTACAGCGATGTAAACAGCCTCTTCTGTATTGGTTGGGTTGCTGAGAATTGGGGGAGCTGTAGTCCTAACACAACTTGGGGGGAGTTGTCCTAATTGTTTGTCACTGAGAGTGACTGAGAGGCCATATAAATCCTCTAAACAGACACACACATTGGGCTGGCTGCATTGTAAGAGCTTGGGATCCATATGATTCTTTCTGTTCATGCATTTTGTGACTCACCTGGATAACCAGATAGCGCTGGGAACAGTTACAAGCAATAATGGCCTTCTTATTTTGAGAGAGACAAATGTGACGCAGTGCTTCTCTTTCAAAAAACCTCCACTCCCTTAAACCCATTTGTTTCTTTGCTTCTTTGACAGGAAAGGAAATAAAGTTTTGTGAAAGCTTGTAATACTTGCTTTGAGGAAGGTAGAAGGAAAGTGGAAACTAATTAGCTTGCGGGAGTCCGATGTCTCTGCAGGGGACATACGCTACCAGTGCCAAACATGGACGCTTACAATAAAACATAAACAAAAGTTAGGTCACCACGGAAATGAGATCTTTGAGGAAAGCTGCTGGAGTGACCAGAAAAGATAAAATCAGGAATGAGATCATAAGAGAAAGAATAGGCATAGAACCGATCTTAAGCCACATACAAAAACAGCAAATAAAGTGGTTTGTTCACCTGGAGAGAAAGGTCTTGGGATTCCATACCGTACAAGGCATATAAAAAAGAGGAGAAGGTCAAAGAACATGAGGCAGACGCCTATTTAAGAGCAGAAAGAAATAAAACAGAATAGTCATTACTTAATGATAGGAGCAAAGCATTTGTTAAGTGAACTCAAGAGCATGGTAGAAAAAGCCCGTCTTCCTCATCACAGCAGACTCAATTTGTAAAATGGTATATAGACACTTCTTTGTGTATTGGGGCATCCTTTTACTTTTTATAAGGACTTACGGTCATAGAGATGAAGTTGCCCGGGGTTGTTAGATTTCATGAGATTCTCACCATCTGATCCCTGAGAACATTGGCAAAGAAACATGGGTATTTCTTGGGAATTGCTGATTTAGTGAGGGGGATCTGTAAAAGTGATTGAGGGGCTCCACATGTGTGTTGCCAATTGACGTTCTGCAGGGTTCTCCAAAATGTTACTTATTTATTTATCAATTGATTGATTTACTTATTTATTATATCTGTCCGTCCATCCATATCTATCTATCTATCTATCTATCTATCTATCTATCTATCTATCTATCTATCTATCTATCTATCTATCTATCTATCTATCTATCTATCTATCTATCTATCTATCTATCTAGTTTGCCTATCTCACTTTCCAAGTGACTCTGGGTGGTTTACAGATACGTTACCACCAATCTTTTCATAAGATTAGGTTCTCAGCAGCTGCTGTTAGCTCCCTCATGAACTGAGTGTGGCACCTAATAATTCCCTTGGATTTTTTGTGATGTACAGGACTTTGTTTGTAGACAAGCCAGGATGGTCTCTGAATATGTACTTGCCTTTTTCTGAAAGGAAACCTTTTTCGTCCAATTAATATTATTTTAAAATTAGAGAGTTATCTTAAATTACCTACAAATAAAATACAGAGGCAGGTGTTATCCAAACTCCCTTTAGGGTAAAGAGGACTTCATTTCTCATAAGTACAGGATGATCTTATTTTACTATTCCATACTACTACTTTACTACATAATATACTGCATAGAAGAATGCCTTCCTGACAGCTGACATTTTAAAATCAATCCTCTAGAGTGGGACAAAGATTGGGCTGAAACTCCCATTGTATTTTGCCCTTGACTAAATTGATTTGGAATCCAATTATGTAAGGAAGGCGACACATTGCCTGCATTTTTTCTAGTGTAAATTCATCAACATGAATTTGCCTGTGGATATTCTCAATCATCCAGGTCATGGTTGTCCCAAGGATGCTTTTCCCGTCTTGTTTATTTTCTTTTGAAAACATTTTGCTTTTCATCCAAGAAGCTTCTTCAGTTTTGAGAAGCCAAAAAAAAAAAAAAAGAACCCCAAGAAAGTCCAATTGCCTTTTGGGAAAAAAAAACACATTTGGGGTATCAAAAGCACCTTTGGAACATCAGAGCCAAAGGAAGAGCCGTGGTGGCGCAGTGGTTAGAGTGCAGTACTGCAGGCTAATGCTGCCGGCAGTTCGAATCTCACCAGGCTCAAGGTTGACTCAGCCTTCCATCCTTCCGAGGTGGGTAAAATGAGGACCCAGATTGTTGGGGGCAAAAGGCTGACTCTGTAAACCGCTTAGAGAGGGCTGTAAAAACACTGTGAAGCGGCATATAAGACTAAGTGCTATTGCTATTGCTATCAAAATGAACTATTTATCAAATTTATTTCTCATCTTATGGTTCAGAAGACTCTGGGCAGGTGAACGATGCTTTTGCAGAATTCCAACACCTGTTATATGTCGGAAAAAAGGAGGAGACTCACTCCATCCACAACCATCCCTCATGCTTAGATCCTAAAATCCAGTTAAGTTTTCTTTCTTTCCTTTATATTAGGAGGAAGAGGGCTCGGCAGATGTTTTCCGAGAGATCCCTCTAGATTCGGTGGTGAAGGAGGAGCTGCTCTCCTTAGGTAAATGGCTTTTTGGACAGCCTGGAGTTTGTATTGTCCTGATTTTGGAGGGTGACTGAAAAACAAGTACACAGGTAGTCCTCAAGTTACAACCATTCATTTTAGTGACTGTTCGAAGTTACAACAGCACTGAAAAAAGTGACCTAATGACCATTTTTCACACTTACGACCTTCGTAGCATCCCCACAATGGTGTGATCAAAATTCAGATGCTCGGCAACGGACTCATACTTATGACCACTGCTGTGTCCCAAGGTCATGCGATCCCCTTTTCCGACCTTCTGAAGAACAAAATCAATGGGAAAGCCAGATTCACTTAATAACCTTGTTACTAACTTATCAACTGCGGCGATTCACTTAACAATCGGAGCAAGGAAGGTCGTAAGATGAGGCAAAACTCCCTTAGCAAATGCCTCACTTAATAACAGAAATTTGGGGCTCAACGGTGATCATAAGTGGAGGACTACCTGTAGTCAAAATATACCGGAGCAGAATGTCACACCTGTTCTTATCTGAGCTTTTAGCAAGGAGGAAAGCAAAACATCATCAGATCAGAATGAAAGGGTTCACCAGAAATAAAGAGACAGGCCTGGCTTTTCTGTATTTGATATAGACCCAGATTCTGGGCTCCAGGACTATTTCAAGCGTAAGAGAAGCGAAAGTACAGAGAATTTGGAAGACAAGACCGGCTCTCTGGATGTCAACTCTGTGGTGCAGATCAACTTAGACAAGGGACGGGCTGTGACCGGGACTATCCGTTGGATTGGCTGCCTGCCTAATACCCAGCAAAGGGTGGCTGGAATTGAGTTGGTAAGCAACCATCCTTTCTACTGTGTTCCTTCCCCCTTTGCGCTCTCTCTCTCTCTCTTTGATGTGAACTTTTCAGCTGGTAGCCAGATCAGGACCCAGGGCACAAAGCTATGCCTGCAGGATAGAAACTGCATTCAGTCCCAGCAGCTGGTCACCCTGGTGCCAGAGCCTCTGAAGATGGAATGGATCGTTGCTCTCAGTGGATTCTCTCCGTTGAGCTTTCCGGAGCCAGCAGGCATTTGAAGTCTGCTGATCGAAGGTCACAGTCGGGAGGTTTGGCCCAATTCTTTGGGGGTCTTGCCTTGTGGCTTCTTCTTGCCCAGGAGCTGATAATGAGGGAGCTTGCATTATTTATTGTGCCTTGAGTGTGTGTGTGTGTGTGTGTGTGTGTGTGTGTGTGTGTGTGTATTGTTCTGCCCCAGCAATACTCCCAGAGCTAGGAATGCAGGAAACGACCCGTACTGGAACAAGTACACGAGCAGACTGGAGTTGCAAAGTTCAAGAGGGATATCAAACGTTGTTTCCTGCAACGAGGCTCCGCGTGGTCAGGGCTTAAATAGTCTAAGGGTGTGGCCACTTAGCCTGCAGCTCTACTCTCGAGGAGACCTCCTCCTGAGTAGCCACTCTTGTCTTCTAGCAGCCCTGCGTGCCCGAGCATCCTCCTCCTCTTCTTCTTCGGCCCTGATGGGCTCCTCAGGAAGTACAGAAGGCCCTGCTTGACTCTCAGCCTCCTCGCTCTCTGACTCGGGCGCCAGGTACACGGGCCGATGGTACCTCGCCACAACCGCCTCATCGACCTCGGGATCCATGATCAACTGCACGGGACGCTGGCGGGCCACAACAGCAAGAAACGCAATGGAGCTGGAAATCAGGGAGGCAAAGAAATGCTTGGGGGAACCAAGGGCACCTGGGCGGTGGTGGGTGGGGCAAGCTGCATGGCACGGCAGTGCAAATCTATCTATCTATCTATCTATCTATCTATCTATCTATCTATCTATCTATCTATCTACCTATCTACCTATCTACCTATCTATCATCTATCTATCTATCTATCTACAGTATCTACGGTATATATCTATATATCTATATATCTATGTATGTGTGTGTGTATGCATGTATGTATGTATGTATGTATGTATAGACACACACACACACATACGCACCGTGTTTCCCTGAAAATAAGGCCCGGTCTTATTTTCTTTTGGGCCCCAAAATAAGCACTAGACCGGTGCCGCCATCACAAGCTGAGGTAGGGGGACGGGGCGGGGCAGGGCTGGCACCACACCGCGACCCCTCCTATGTGAAAAAGTAAGACAAAGCGAAAGACAAAGTGGGCGGGCTGTGGGAAAATGTCCATCCAGAAAAAAGAAAACGGAAAGGCAGAAAGAGCCGGGGAAAAGTCACACCCTTCTGCCCGTCGGGTCGCTTCACCCTTCTGGAGAGAAGCCAAAGTTTCGATCCCGCTTCTGGGGTGGATAGACTCAAGGCACAATAAATAATGCAAGCTCCCTCACTATCACCTCCTGGGCAAGAAGGCAACCTTATATAATATAATGTATAATATAATACATGAGCCGAGGTGGCGCAGTGGTTAGAGTGCAGTACTGCAGGCTACTTCAGCTGACTGCTAGCTGCAGTTCGGCGGTTCAGATCTCACCGGCTTAAGGTTGACTCAGCCTTCCATCCTTCCGAGGTGGGTAAAATGAGGACCCAGATTGTTGGGGGCAATATGCTGACTCTGTGAACCGCTTAGAGAGGGCTGTAAAGCACTGTGAAGCGGTATATAAGTCTAAGTGCTATTGCTATTGCTATTGCTAATATATCATACATACATACATACATACGTATAATTATATAATTATATATATAATGTGTGTATGTGTGTGTAAAAAAATTCTTACTGAAATTATCAAATACAGGTAATCCTCAACTTAAAATAGTCGCTTTAATGACCATTCAGAGTTACAACAGCACTGAAATAAGGGACCATTTTTCACATGACCGTTGCAGCATCCCCAGGGTCACGTGATCAAAATTCGGACATTCGGACACAGAGTCCCGGGGTCATGTGATCCCCTTTTGCGACCTTCTGACGGGCAAAGTCAATGGGGGAAATCAGATTCACTTTAACAAAGGTGCTACTAACTTAACAACTGCAGTGATTCACTTAACCACTGTGGCAAGAAAGGTCGTAAAAGAGGGGGGAAACTCACTAAACAAATGTCTCGCTTAGCAACAGAAAGTTTGGGGCACAATTGTGGTCGCAAGTCGTAGGACTACCTGTAATAGGGACCTTTTTATCCTCCTTGACAGGATGAAGAGAATAACGGTCTTTCCGACGGAGAGTTTCAAGGTGTGCGCTACTTTACCTGTCCTTCCCATCGGGCCCTTTTTGTGCGACTGGAGTCGTGCCAACCCGATTCGCGTTTCCAGGGAAACAAGTGCCAGTTTCAGGAGCCCTCTGAATTCAGTAAGTCCCTTCGCTGCAGCGGCTGGATGTTGAGCCCATAGAGCAGGGGTCCCCAAACTTGGCAACTTTAAGACTTGTGGACTTCAACTCCCAGAATTCTCCAGCCAGCTATTCTGGCTGGAGAATCCTGGGAGCTGAAGTCCACAAGTCTTAAAGTTGCCAAGTTTGAAGACCTCTGCCATAGAGTCTTCAATGGGCATCAGTTTGAACCCTTGGTCAGGGCAAGAAAATGAGTGTATATGTTTATTTATTTATTGATAAGTAATTCAAGGCAACAAACATACCTAGCACTGCTTCTTCCTCCTGTTTCCCTCCCAACAACAGCCCTATGAGGTGGGTTAGGCTGAGAGAGAGGGACTGGCCCAAAGTCACCCAGCCACTTTTTATGCCTAAGGCGGGACTAGAATTCACTGTCTCCTGATGATTCGCCCAAAGCCACTCAGTCGGCTTTCATGCCTAAGAAACTAGAAACTCTGAAACTAGAAACTCTGGAACTAGAACTCACTGTCTCCTAGTGATTGGCCCAGAGTCATCAGGCTAGTCTAGAGAAAAGAAGGACTGGGGGTGGCATGATAGCAGTGTTCCAGTATTTGAGGGGCTGCCCCAAAGAGGAGGGGGTCAAATTATTCTCCAAAGCACCAGAAAGCAAGAAAAGAAGCAACGGATGGAAACTAATCAAGGTGAGAAGCAACCTGGAATTCAGGAGAAACTTCCTAACAGGGAGGACAATTAACCAGTGGAACAGCTTGCCACCAGAAGTTGTGGGTGCTCCATCACTGGAGGCTTTTAAGAAGAGACTGGACAGCCACTTGTCTGAAATGGTATAGGACAGGGGTCAGCAACCCATGGCTCTGGAGCCGCATGTGGCTCTTTCATCCCTCTGCTGCGGCTCCCTGTTGCCAGTCAGCTCCACAATTGATAGGGCTTTCGGTTATTACAGGTAGAGTAAAAAGGATGCCGCGCTAGGAGGAGACTCTATGGTGGGGGAAACCGGACTTCCGGTCGGCTCCAGAATTGAACGGGGGGGGGCCCATGGTGGGGGAACCGGACTTCCCGTCGGCAGAGGAAAAAGGACGCCACGCTAGGAGGAGATGGGGGTGGGGGGGGGGTGGACTTCCGGTTGGCTCCAGAATTGAACAGGGGGCTTCCGGTTAGGACCTTTGTGGCTCTTTTGAGTGTTTAAGGTTGCCGACCCCTGGTATAGGATCTCCTGCTTGAGCAGGGGGCTGGACTAGAAGACCTCCAAGGTCCCTTCCAGTTCTATTTTAATTCTGATTGAACCAACTTTCATGGATTACCCTCTCCCGGTTTCTAGGCGCCTTAACCAGGGCACAAACTGGTTCATATAGTGAATGTGTTCCTAACAGATGGCTCTTTACCCTTTGCCTAAACGTGTCCAGGGAGAGGGAGCCCACCATCTTTCTAGGCGAGCGTGGTGGATCAAGAGTCTCATACGGGTCTGGGGGTTGGTGGGGGGGGGGGAGACTTCCTGCTAAAAGAAAAGCCACCTGCCTCCAAAGGGTAAAACTTCACAGTCTCAAACCAAAGTAACTTTTAACGTGATTTCAGTTATAACTCAGCAGGCAGTAAATCATCTCAGCTGTCAAGCAGACATGATGGGTGTGAGATCCATAGCAGATTCTGGTGCATGTCAGAATCCCTGAAGACGAACCCTCTGCTCATTGCAGGATCCAAAATAAAACATACCTATCCTGTGGCTTTGCTTGAAAGACAGCAAGTAAAAATGAGTGTAGTGCCTCCTTTAGTAAAATCTGCATTGCCTAGGAAAGTTTTCTGAACATTCACCTGGAATCTACCTACGTGTAACCCCAAACCATTAAAGCATCCCTCTCAAGGGTAGAAACTTGTTTGCAGTGATCCAACCAGCACACAAGTAAACAATTCAGCAGGATTCATTTATAGAAGAAACTTGTTTATATACAATAATATAAATCATGATGCATGTATACAATACCCATGCAGCAGAAGCACAGAACAGCAGAAGCAATAATGCAAGGGCAAACCAACTCTTATACAGTAGTGGCCAAAATTGTGGAAACTTTTTGGGAAAAGGGTATTTTTGAGGTTTGAGGGCTAATAACACCACTTGTTTTGGGAGTAGTACCATAAAAGTATATATCAATGGAAAGATAATTTAATCAAGAATGTAATGCAACAAAGTTTGTTCAATTATCTGTATTCTATGAAAAGTTATAGCCAAATAACCAGAAAAAGGAAGCACAACTTGCCTAGGTTGATATCAGGTAGCCCTCCTTCATCTGATTGTAGCCAATGAGCATGAGCGTTTAGAGAGCCAATCAGGTGTCATCTTGTTTTGGCAATGAGCCAATCAGATCACAATAGGATTCAGGTATTGATGTCATGTATTGAAGCTGAGAGGAGGACATTTGCCAGTGTGTTATGTGATCGCTATCAAGTTGGTTGGGTTTTTTTGTGTTTTTTTTAGTGAGCTTGTAAAACGTAATAAAATGAAAGTAATTGTGCAAAGAGTTGACTGGTCACCCAGAAAGCGATGTAAAATAGTATGATATTTGCCAGTGTGTTATGTGATCGCTATCAAGTTGGTTGGGTTTTTTTGTGTTCTTTCATTTAGTGAGGTTGTAAAACGTAATAAAATTAAAGTAATGGTGCAAAGAGTTGACTGGTCGCCCAGAAAGCGATGTAAAATAGTGTTATTAAGTGAACAAGGCTACAGTTATAAAGAAATTAGAAGAAAAACTGGTGGAAACTTAACCAAAGGTAGCATTTCTAAGTTTTTGAAGAGGTATAAGGAGACTCAATCACTACAAAACCATACTGGTAAATGCAGGAAAAGATGCACAACAGCAAGTGATGATAGAAGAATTAAGAGACTGTGCCTACGTGACAGAAGAAAATCATCTAGGTGTATATAAGATGAAATGGCGCAATGCAATGTGAAGTTGAGTGCAAGGACTGTTCGGCGCAGGCTGCAGGAATTTGGCCTAAAATCTAGAATTCCACGAAAAAAGCCACTTTTTATCTCTCAAACAAAGGTTGAAAAGACTAAACTGGGCTAAAACCCATGTTACCTGGAGAGGATATATAATTTTATGGTACTGCTCCCAAAAAAAGTGGTGTTATTAGCCATCAAACCTCAAAAATACTGTACACCAAAAGGTTTCCCCAATTTTGGCCACTACTGTATATATACAGATCAGTCAAGCTAAGCCACGCCCAGGCTCCGAGCCGTCTCCCCTGGCTCACAACAGATCCGGTTTCTTAGTCACCAAACAGTTCCCATTGGCTGACTTGTTGTTATGGCTATCCCAGCTCATAATTTCTTACACACTGACAAAACTTACATTGTCTTTATTATTATTACGGTTCGTGGCACAGTCAGCCAGATGTTTAGACTCGATTTGGCGTTTTTTGAGCCCTTCCCAAGGACCTGGGATAGGCAGAGGTGGTAGTTTGATGAAGTTCGAGGTCCCGTCGCAGGATGTAAGCTGTTGGCAATTGACTGGTGGGGATTTTGTCAGTGTATTATTATTTAAGATTTAATCTTCAATTCGATTCCCAGTCTGGGACTGGTAAAAACTTAACAGTTCAGATCCTAACCAAGGACCTAAGAGCCGTTAAGGTAACGTCTGAGTATATACCGTGTTTCCCCGAAAATAAGGCCCTGTCTTATATTTTTTTGAACCCTGAAATAAGCGCTTGGCCTTATTGCCATGCACACAAAAGCCCGATTGGGCTTATTATCAGGGGATGTCTTATTTTGGGGGGAAACAGGGTAGGCAGTTCTGAATAAGGTGGTTTTTTGCAAAGTCAGAATATTCAGGTCTGATAAGTTCAAATTTTCATGTATCTAGGCAGCCCTTTGGGGATTGCTCCAAGGGCTCCTGCTACTACAACCATTTATTTCCACAATCGCTCTACTTCAATTTGCAGATTGTGATATTTCGTTATTTTTTCTAGCTGTTTTCTCTCCAATTCCTGCATCACCTGGTGTAGCAATATCAATGAACGTGACTTTTTTCTTTTCCATAATAGTGATGTCAGGTGTGTTCTGTCTGTCTGGATCCGAAAGTCCCACAGGATCTTGACTTGCTCATTTTCAAGAACAACTTCTTCTTCTTCTTCTTCTTCTTCTTCTTCTTCTTCTTCTTCTTCTTCTTCTTCTTCTTCTTCTTCTTCTTCTTCTTCTTCTTCTTCTTCTTCTTCTTCTTCTTCTTCTTCTTCTTCTTCTTCTTCTTCTTCTCCTTCTTCTCCTTCTTCTCCTTCTTCTCCTCCTCCTCCTCCTCTTCCTCCTCTTCCTTCTCCTCCTCCTCCTCCTCCTCCTTCTCCTTCTCCTTCTCCTTCTTCCTCTCCTCCTCCTCCTCCTTCTCCTTCTTCCTCTCCCATATTCCTTCTCCTCCATGTCGTCATCGTAGTCGTCCTCCTCCTCCTCTATGTTGCTCCATACTTCTCCATGATCCTCCTCCTCCTATTATTATTATTATTATTATTATTATTATTATTATTATTATTATTATTATTATTATTATTATTACAGAGAATCCTGCTCTGTTTCAGGTGAGGTGGACAGTCTGTCTGTTCAGAGCAACTCGCCACCCCTGAGAGCCGAGGTGGCCGTGAATGTCCTCCGAGGGCGGATGAGAGGGATCCAAGGCCACTGTAACTCCTGCTACATGGACGCTGCCCTATTCAGGTTGGCAGCCCTACCGAGCTTCCTTCACCCTGCAGGTGAAGGTACCACCTTTCGGACTCTGCTTGTTGATATCCTTGCTTTCCCTCCCCTCCGTCTCGTTCTCCCTAAATCCCTCTGTCCTCCACCCTGATGCGTTGGACTGACCGGCACATCCTCTCTCGCCACAGCCTCTTCTCCTGCACCTCGGTGTTGGATTCCATGCTGTATAAGCCCCCTCTCCCCGCCGATGGACGCATTCAAGAGATCCTCCGGGACAAGATCGTCAACCCTCTGAGGCAGTAAGTGGCTCTCTGGGTCCTCTGATCAATTGCTTCAGAAACCCTCTGATGGACGGGGGACTGGAGGCTCAAACATGTGAAGAACGGTTGCAGGAACTGGGTATGTCTAGTTTAATGAAAAGAAGGACTAGGGGAGACATGATAGCAGTGTTCCAATATCTCAGGGGTTGCCACAAAGAAGAGGGAGTCAAGCTATTCTCCAAAGCACCTGAGGGCAGGACAAGAAGCAATGGGTGGAAACTCATCAATGAGAGAAGCAACTTAGAACTAAGGAGAAACTTCCTGACAGTGAGAACAATTAATCAGTGGAACAGCTTGCCTCCAGGAGTTGTAAATGCTCCAACACTGGAAGTTTTTAAGAAGAGATTGGACAACCATTTGTCTGGTGTAGGGTTTCCTGCCTAAGCAGGGGGCTGGACTAGAAGACCTTCCAACTCTGTTATTTTATTACAGGTAGTCCTTGATATACGACCAAAATTGAGTCCAAAATTTATGTTGCTAAGGGAGACATTTATTAAGTGAGTTTTGCCCCATTTCTTGCCACAGCTGTTAAGTGAATCACTGCAGTTGTTAAGTTAGTAACACGGTTGTTGGCTGAACCCGGCTTCCCCATGGACTTTGCTTGTCAGAAGGTGGCAAAAGGAGACACTGCAACCGTCATAACTATGAGTCAGTTGCCAAGCGTCTGAATTTTGGTTATGCAACCAGGGGAATGCTGCAACAGTCCTAAGCATGAAAAATGGTCAGAAGTCACTTTTTCAGTGCTGTTATAACGGTCACTAAATTAACTGTTGCAAGTTGAGAACTGCCTGTATTCTGACATGTGTACGTGTTTGTGGCTTCCACTAGTGCAAAATATGTCATAAAGTTGGATCGGCCACTTGGGTGTCTCGATTTATGACCCTCACGACATACAACGGGAATTCCAGGCTCCAATACGGTCGTAAGTCGAGGCAGCTGGACCAGGCTTGGTGTGGATTTTAGTGAATTGAAGCCCTGACATAGTTGCATGTTTCTTTTCCTTCACCTTTCAAAAACAGAATAAATTGAGCCCAATTTTGTAGTTAAGGCACGGGATGGAAATTGCTGGGATTTGGGAGATCCCCGTGTGCAGATAGTGGCTGCCAGAATCTGATTTTCGAGTGTGTCTTGAGATTTTCCTTTTTGCCTGGGTCTTAAACAGGAAGGGCTTTGTCGCTGCCAAAAATGTGATGGATCTTCGGTATCAGCTGACGGAAAAGGGACAGTCTTCCAGTTTTGCTACTTCGGAGAAAGGTGCCTTTTTTTTTTTTTTTTTTCTCTCTCTCTCTCTCTCTCTCTCTCTCTCTCTCTCTCTATCTATCTATTTGAAATTGTGAGATTCTGATTTCAAAATTGGGGGAATGAAGGTGAGCCTGGATTCCCAGGATCGCTGGCTGTGATTTTCGTGGGAGGGATGGGGCAGGAGGCAGGGATTATCGAGTAGATTCCCGTGCTGAGCAGTGGTTTGATGATCTGTCTTTTATCTTTTATATGTAACAATTTTATTAGTTTATACTATAGCGTACAATGAAAATACAAAAGGAAAGATAGGGAAGGAAAAAGGGAAGAGAAAAGTGAAGGAAAGAAAAGGGGAAAAAGAAAGAAAAGGCATTGGCTTCCTTCGGTGCAGTAGAATAAGGCATTAACATCAAACCTCAACTTTTTTACTTTTACATAATAGTTTAAAACTAGCCATTTCTATAAGAACAAATCTATCGAATCAGAGTTTCATTCCCCCCCCCCACACACACACACACCTCAAGCACAAAGTCCAGAAGCGGTTTCCAAGTAGAAAGAAATGATGATCTGTCTTTTATCAAATAAAGTAGAACTGGCTGGACCATGCCAAAGCAGAAAGCATCACTTTCTTGGAGAAAAGGCAAAATAAGTTTTAAAAATTCTCTTAGTTAATTCCGTGCAGTGCTGCGGAGGATGAAATTAAGAGCCTTGTGCCGGTTAGAACGGTTAGAACAATCAACCAGTGGAACGGCGTAGGGTCTCCTGCTTGAGCAGGGGGTTGGACTAGAAGACCCCCAAGGTCCCTTCCAACTCTGTTATTCTGTATTCTGATTGGTCAATTGCTAGGCTGGCTATGGCAGGAACTGATGACTCTCAGCCTGGACAAGGCATTCCAGAAACGGAGGAGGGATTAAACCCCATCCGTTCCCAGCGGCCAGAATTTCTTTCCTATAGTATGTATTGCTTTGTAGGGCTTACACCCCATTTTAATCCTTAGATCTTTACAAAACCTTGGGAAGAGGATGAAAAGGCAGGACAAGAAATAACATTTTAAATCTTATCAAAGAGCGATCCAACCTAGAACTAAGGAGAAATTTCCTGACAGTGAGAACAATTAAACCGTGGAATGGCAATTCCAGAGGTTGTGAGGGCTCCATCACTGGAGGCTTTCAAGAAGAGATTGGACACCCACTTGTCTGGAATGGCATAGGGTCTCCTGCCTGAGCAGGGGGTTGGACTAGAAGACCTCCAAGGTCCCTCCCAACTCTGTTATTCTGCCTTTCCTTTCTTTTGTGATTAAATCACCACTTGGCGACCTTATCTGGCCAGCAGAGCATAAGGGAGATTCCGTGGGGCGAGTGCTTATTCGGAGAAGGATTTGTGCTTGTGGCTGCAGCAGCGTTTGTTCTCTGTGGAGGGAGGGAGCAAGGTGGGGGGGGGTGTCACACGGCCCTGCATCTGACCTGGGGTGCCCTCTGCTCTTTCAGACCCCGAAGAGTTTCTGAATCTGATCATGCATCGCATTCTTGGACTGGAGCCACTCTTGAAACTGCAGTGAGTCTCTCGCGTCACCCTTCCATCCTCACTTGGGGGAGGGGGGATTAGCGTTGGAAGGGACTCCGTGACCTTTGAGATACGGTCTAGTGGTAACCAGTGACCTGGTAAGAGATCCCTCTCTAGCAAGGGAGAAGGAGATGGGAGGGGGAAGAAGTCCCCAACCAGGCCTGGTCAGTGCTGGAAAAGGGCTTGTAAAGGCAGCCGGTCAGACCTGCCTCGGCCTGAACTCCTAAGTAGAAACCAAGCGTGGAATGGTAGCTGACACAGGCCTCAGGAGTCTCAGGGAGCTGCCTCTTCTGCAAGCAGGAAACTGACCACCAGAAATGGCCATTTCCACCAACACTGACCGGGCAAGTCACTAGGATACAGCTAGCTCCACTCCCGTCCAGCACTGATGGTGTTGCCTAGTTGGGTAATGAAACGTCTGCAAAGAAGCACTCAAGCCCAGAGAGTGCAAAGGACCTCAAAGTCTTTTCCCCTCTTCCTCTTCCTCCTCCTCCCCTCCCCAAACCCCTCTCCCTTCTATCCCTGATGATGTTACCTAGTTTGGTAATGAAATGTCTGCAAGAAAACACTCAAACTCAGAGAGTACAAAGGACCCCACAGTCCTCCTCCTCCCCCTCCTCTTAATAAACCTGTCAGACAAGGATATTGGATTATCTGAAAACAGTCTGGCCAAAGTTTGATTTTTCACCTCCTCCTCCTCCTCCTCCTCCTCCATCTCCATCTCCATCTTCCACTTCCTCTCTTTCTCCTTCTTCTCTTCCCCTTCCCCTCTACTCCGCAAACCCCACTCCCTTCTAGTACCGATGATGTTACCTAGTTGGGTAATGAAACATCTGCAAGAAAACATCCCAGGACCCACAAGCAGAAAATTGTCAGAAGGAGTTCCAAAGAATATTTCATTTATTTATTGATTGAATTTATATGCGGCCCACCTGACTGTTACAGCGACCCTGGGCAGCTTACAGAATAATAATAAAAAAATCAGAAACATAGTACAAAACTATTAAAATTAAGAGGATTAAATAGGAAACTAAAAACGAAGAGGACAGGCGACACAGGTGGGAATGTTCCCTCTACTCCATCAGCCTCCCCCAGCCTAGAACCTCTGTATCTGGGGCCCCAGGCCAATTGGCAGAGGGAAGATTTTAGGCTCCTCAGGAGGGCTGGGGCCGACCCACCCTCCAAAGGGAGAATATTGCAAAGGGCCGGGGGGGGGGGCACGGCAGAAAAGGCTCTTCTCCTGGACCGCCAGCTGAAACTCTTCGTCAGGCGGGATCCAACGCAGGCCTTTTTCGATGGAACGAGTAGGAGGGGCTGGACCCACTGGAGTGAGACAGCTCCTTAGGTATGGAGACCAGTTGATCCCTTTGAGTTGCTTGTGAATTAGCTTGTGAAGCTTCTTGGGTGAGAAGCGAAATGTCTTCAGAGAAAGTCTGTAGAGAGATTTGTCCGTCCTCCGGGTCCTGGTTGTCCCAAAGGTGCTTTTTTTCCAAGAGGCAACTGGACTTTCTGTTTTTTCTTTGAAGACGTTTCGCTTCTCATCCAAGAAGCTTCTTCAGCTCTGACTTGATGGTGGGGAATGGAAGGATTGATACTCCTTGCGGATAGCTGGTCATTTGCATCCTTTTAGAGGGTCCTTGAGGCCACCTGGAGGTTTATCTGTGTCCTCAGGGTCACCTGAGTCCTGTAGTCTGCAATTTGTCTGGAAATCCGTTCATACTCCAACACCATTCGAAGGGTGTCCATCCCAAAGTGCATAGCTAAAAGTCTATGGAGATTCTCAGTCATCCAGGTCATGGTTGTCCCAAAGGTGCTTTTTTCAGGAGGCAACTGGACTTTCTGGTTTTTTCCTTGAAAACGTTCCCCACCATCCAGTCAGAGCTGAAGAAGCTTCTTGGATGAGAAGCGAAACGTCTTCAAAGAAAAATCAGAAAGTCCAGTTGCCTCTTGAAAAAAAAAAACACTTATGAATGAATCTTCTGATTTTCCAGTGTGATCTATTGGTGATAACTTGAAACCTCAAAGAGCAGAGAAATAAGCTGAAACCTGGAAGTTCAGGTTTTCCCGCGTGCCATTTTGGGAAGAGGTGGGGTAGATAAACCCCACGCTGGCTCAGGAAGGAGGAAGTATCTTCTCTGGGTTGCACTCCCACCACGGCTGGCGCTTCTTGGTTGAAAAAGAAAAGTGCAGCTTATCTCTGCGTAGTTGAAACTTCCAAATTTTCCTTTGGTTCCTTTTTTGGGGTTGGGCCAGAGTCGGTGGCTCAGCAGAGCGCTTCTGATTTCAGGTCCGGAAGGTTGAAAGAACAGGAGTGTTACTGTTACCAGATATTCATGGACAAGCAGGAGAATTTGGTGGTGCCCAACGTTCAGCAGCTGGTAGAGCATTCCTTCCTCACCTCGGACCTCAAGCTGGTGGAGGTGAGTTCCTCCTCCTCCTCTTCCTCCTCCTCCTTCATAAGTGCTGCCCCCCCCTCTCCCCCAAGCAGCATAGTCTCTGCAAAATGCGTGGAGAGCTTGTGGCTGGAGAAACCCCCGGAGCAGCGTTTCTCAACTTTGGCCCCTTGAAGATGGGTGGACTTCAATTCCCAGAATTCCCCAGGCACAGTTAAGAAACTGCCAAACGGGGCCTAGGCTTGGTCTGGCTGAGGTCCCAGATTCCAGGCCAGGTCCTAGAAGAACCTTCTGTCTGGAGACTTTGACACAAGTCACGGCCAATGAGGAAAAACTGGACCAGGATTCCCTGCGCTCAGTCGTTCAGTCCCCGGTCATCTCACGACTGGACTACTGAAAGGCACTCTGCATGGGGCTACCCTTGAAGAGCATTCGGAAGCTACAGCTGGTGCAGAGTGCAGGGGCGCAGGTAGTTTGGGGGGCCCCAAGAATGGCCCCTGGGACACCACTGCTCCATTGGTTCCCAGTCTGCTTCTGGGTGCAATTCAAGGTGTTGGTGATCCCCTTTGAAGCCCTTCATGGCAAGGGTCCAGGTTACCTGAGGGACCCTCTCACTCCACTGGGATTGGCCCGTGCCGGCAGAGGAGGCATTGTGCGGGTCCGGTCAGCCTGATTATTCCAGCTGGTGGGCTCGAGGAGCAGGGCCTTCTCTGCTGTGGCTCCTGCCCTCTGGAACATCTTGCCCCCCAATGTGAGGTTGACCCCAACCCTCCTAGAGGCTTTTAAGACCCCTGGCTCTGCTGATTGGCCTGGAGTCCTGATGGAGGGCACTCCAGACTGGAGTTGGTTAGCAGATTAAGAGAAGATTCCACCCCCACTCCATTGTCTATCGCTGCCCTCTTTAGCCCTCTTTGTTAATTTTAATGTTAATATGTACCGTTTCAATGCTTTCTATTGTCCTTTTTATCTTCTTGTAAGCTTCCCAGAGTCTCCTGATGGTGACATGGGTGGCCTAGAAATGTAACAGAGAAAGAGAGAGGGGGGGAGGGAGGAAAGGAAAGGAAAGGAAAGGAAAGGAAAGGAAAGGAAAGGAGGAAAGGGAAGGGAAGGAAAGGAAAGGAAAGGAAAGGAAAGGAAAGGAAAGGAAAGGAAAGGAAAGAAGGAGGAAAGGTATCTGAATACCTTTGGAGCAAATATAAATATAATTAACAGAATTATCTCTTACTCTATGATTCTCCCCAAAGCTCATTTTTTTCTATTATCCCTTTTTTCTTATAATCAAAACCCATAATATTAAATACACCATAAACCATTAAACACCTGGTTAAAAATATGTAGCATGAAGCTGAACCATTTACTGTTATATTTAGTGCATTGCCTTGAGAAAACTCCTATTTTTATTTGC
>QLTV01001843.1:57499-80251 GCA_003457575.1 Thermophis baileyi
GGTTTCTCTTCCCCACCCTCATTTGCTCTTCTAGGAGAGAGAGAGAGAGAGAGAGAGAGAGAGAGAGAGAGAGAGAGAGAGAGAGAGAGAGAGGGAAGAAGAAAAAGAAAAGAAAGGAAAAGAAAGGATGGAAGAAGAGGAAAAGAAAGGAACGAGGAAGAAAAAAAGAAAAGGAAAGGAAAGGAAAGGATGGATGAAGAGGAAAGGAAAGGAAAGGAAAGGATGGATGAAGAGGAAAGGAAAGAGAAAGGAAAGGAAAGAAGAAAGGAAAGGAAAGGAAAAGAAAGGAAAGAAAAGAAAAGGAAAACGGAAAGGAAAGGAAAGGAAAGGAAGGAAAGGGGAGGAAAGGAAAGGAAAGAAGGAAAGGAGAGAAAGAGAGAGAGAAAGAAAGAAAGAAGAAAGAAAAAGAAGAAAGAAAGAAAAGAAGGAAGAAAGAAAGAAAGAAAGAAAGAAAGAAAGAAAGAAAGAAAGAAAGCTTTGTAGGCAGAGATGAGAAGAGCCAGATCTACCCAGGTGGCCTGTGGGAAAGAGCAGGGCCACATGCTGGGGGTGAACTTGGCAGAAGCTGAACTGGTGCCCGCGCCCTCCGCCCTCCGTGGGTGCTGCTGGTCCCCAGACCGGCCCATTCACATCTGCGTTTCTCCCCTCGAAGAGCCAGATCTACCCAGGTGGCCTGTGGGAAAGAGCAGGGCCACATGCTGGGGGTGAACTTGGCAGAAGCTGAACTGGTGCCCGCGCCCTCCGCCCTCCGTGGGTGCTGCTGGTCCCCAGACCGGCCCATTCACATCTGCGTTTCTCCCCTCCAGATCCCGTCCTGCTTTATTCTCCAAATGCCTCGTTTTGGGAAGGAGTACAAAATGTTCAGCAAAATCATCCCTTCCTTGGAGCTGGATATCACCGACCTGCTGCTGGACAGTAAGTCCTCTTGGATGGGGGGGGGGCATAAATGCACAATAAACGACCTCACTGTTTTCTGGAAGTGATGCCGTCACGCAGCGTGAAGCTGAGGATAAGCTAAGCTAACCTTTATTGTCATTTTCCTGTCTACAGAATGGCACACATTAAAATGAACTTCCAATGCCCCGCTCTGGAAAGAAGGAATGCCACCCACCAAACAATGTCACCATCCCAAGATAAGAATAATAATATAATAGCAGCAGCAGAATCCAAAAATGCCAGGATGTACAAAAATGACACTAAAACGTTTATCTAGCTATATACAGGTAGTCCTCGACTTGCGACCACAATTGAGCCCGGAATTTCTGTTGTTAAATGAGACATTTGTTAAGTGAATCTGGCCCCATTTTACGGCGTTCCTTGCCACAGTTGTTAAGCGAATCACTGCAGTTGATAAGTTAGTAACCCGATTGTCAAGTGAATCTGGCTTCCCCGTTGACTTTGCTTGTCAGAAGGTCGCAAAAGGGGATCACGTGACCCCGGGATACTGCAACCGTCACAAATACGAGTCAGTGGCCAAGCATCTGAATTTTGATCACATGACCACGGGGATGCTGTAATGGTTGCAAGAACAAGAAATGGTCATGTCACTTTTTTCAGTAATGTTGTAACTTCAAATGGTCACTAAATGACTTCTTGTAAGTCGAGGACTTCTTCTATTAACCACAGTCCATTTTGAATACATAGCAGAAAAAAGATTCCTGAGATTTAACAAGGTTTATAGGAGAAGGAGAAGGGAGTTGGACAACAGGAGAGGTGCCCAAACCTTGGTAACATTAAGGCCTGTGGACTTCCCAACTCCCGGAATTCTTAAAAGTTGCCAAGGTTGGACACACCCCTGCCCTAAACCCTTTGCACACGTGTAAAGGAGTAAGGCCCCAGCTGCAAGCTGGGTGGTTGCTGAGCCCCTGAAATCCAGTCACATGACTGGAGAGGGAAGGGGTGGAACTTCGGAATTGGGTCATAAGTGTCCGGTATCCATGGGTCATGAAACATGCGCAGCAGTGTAAAGTAACAGGAGATCCCTGTGCAGAAATCATCACTAGAACGGTTGCGTTGATTTCTGAACTCCCTTTGATGCAGTGAAATAACATAACTCTGTGTGTGTGTGTGGGGGGGGGGGTATTTTCTTTTTACTTTTTCTTATTTTTATTTTTTCTAAAATTGTGTTTTTGTTATCTGTAAGCTGCCTAGAATCGCTGTGAGCAAATAGGCAGCTATATAAATTAATAGATGATAGATAGATAGATAGATAGATAGATAGATAGATAGATAGATAGATAGATAGATAGATAGATAGATAGATAGATAGATAGATAGATAGATAGATAGATAGGAAGGAAGGAAGGAAGGAAGGAAGGAAGGAAGGAAGGAAGGAAGGAAGGAAGGAAGGAAGGAAGGAAGGAAGATAGATAGATAGGATAGATAGAAGATAGATAGATAGATGATAGATAGATAGATAGATAGATAGATAGATAGATTGATAGATTGATAGATTGATAGATGATAGAAGCATCAAACCTTTTTACTTTTCCATAATAGTATAAAATAGCCATTTCTATAACAACAAACCTATCTAATCCTATCTTTCCTGCCTAAGCAGGGGTTTGGACTAGAAGACCTCCAAGATCCCTTCCAACTCTGTTATTCTATTCTATTCTAATCAGTAAAACCCAAAATCAAAGTTTCATTTTTTCCCCACCTCGAGCACAAAGTCCAGAAGCGGTTTCCAAGTAGAAACAAAAGTAAAAGTGGTTTTTTTTCTTTAACCAAAGCAGTCAATTTAGCCATCTCTGCTAGCTCCAGCAACTTTTGCAGCCATTCATCCATTTTGGGAATCAAAGTGTTCTTCCATTTTTGTAATTTTTTCCTTTCCTTTCCCCCCTTTCCCTACACTTTCCCTCCCCTCCCCTCCCCTTCTCCCTCCCCTATTTTCCTACTATTTTCTTTGGTATTGTTGTATTTTATATTATAAACTAATGAAAATAATATTCCGTATCATTAGAATGGTTGCCACGATGAGGACTGGAGACTTGGCACGCCTCTGGTCTGAGAGGAAATTTTCCCTTTTTCACTGACCCAGCCAGATTTCTGCTTGTGGCCTCTGCGAGGAATTTAGGATTTAGGCTTTGGACCAGTGGGATGCTTTGCTTCTGGCTGGGGCAGCCAAGAGGCCTCCGGACACTTTGTGGGGTCTGTCTGGTCTCTTGTGAATTGCAGGGGACGGGGGAAAGTTTCAGGGGCTGATTGTTGCATTCACACTTCAGGTCCCCGGGAGTGTTTCGTGTGCGGAGATATCGCCACTCAGGAGTGCTCGGCGTGCTTCAAAGACAAGATGTTCGCTGGCACGGGGCTGAAGCAGTTTTGCGACTCGTGTTGCAGTCAGGTGTGTGATTTTTAAAATTTATTTATTTATTTATTTTTGCTTTGAGGAACGCTGCGGAGGATCCGGGCCAGGCCATTCGGACATTCAGGTCGGGTTTGTTTGCACTAAATCCCCAACAAATTCGCCAAGTTGGTCCACCATTGCTTGGTGGAGTTGATTTGGTCAAAGGTGACACAATTTAGGGCAAGGTTATCCAACCTTGGCAACTTTAAGACCAGTGGACTTCAACTCCCAGAATTCCCCAGCCAGCTGGGGAGTTGAAGTCCACCGGTCTTAAAGTTGCCAAGGTTCTAGAAATCCTGGTTTAAACGTTCCTTGCCAAATTCTGCAGTCTTGAAATGAACAGAGGCCGATGCAATCTCTACATTGTGCAGAGTTAAACATGCATCTTTTTAATATATTTTAACTGCAGGCTTAGTATTATTTGTAGTACTTTACAGATATTTTCTAAAAAGAGGATACGGCAGCATTTTTTAACAACAACTTGTCCAAAAATGGCAGCTTCTAAACATTTTCTGCAGACAGCTAAGAAACATTGTTTTCTGGTTTGGGATATTATTTTTTCCCTCCCAAACGTTCCTAGCATAGAAATATTCTTGGGTCTCTTTGTATGTTCTGCATGTTTGAGAGTTTCCTGCTGATTCTCAATAACATTCAAGCGTGGGAACACTGAAGGCCATTCAGTAAGCTTTTTCTGTCTTTCTTGCAATTATTTTGTGGTTGATTTGAAGACAGCTGTTGGAGGGCTGTCTTGTTATGATCAATCAACCGCATTTCAGCTTCAGTTTATTCAGGCCTAGTGAAAGTCACAAGTCTTTTTCAGTTAAGGCATAATCAGATCTTGTAATCAGATCAAATGATAGTTTCCACTATCCCAAGAGCTTTCTTTTAATATATACATTTTTCTATACAGACAGTCCTCAACTTACAACAGTTCATTTAGTGACCATTTGAAGTTGGAAAAAAGTGATTTATGGCCATTATTCACACTTATGACCGTTTCAGCATCCCTAGGGTCAAGTGATTTATAGAATAGAATAGAATAATAGAATAGAATAGAATAGAATAGAATAGAATAGAATAGAATAGAATAGAATAGAATAGAATAGAATAGAATAACAGAGTTGGAAGGGACCTTGGAGGTCTTCTAGTCCAACCCCCTGCTTAGGCAGGAAACCCTACACCACTTCAGATAAATGGTTATCCAACATCTTCTTAAAAACTTCCAGTGTTGGAGCATTCACAACATCTGGAGGCAAGCTGTTCCACTGATTAATTGTTCTAACTGTCAGGAAATTTCTCCTTAGTTCTAAGTTGCTTCTCTCCTTGATTAGTTTCCACCCATTGCTTCTTGTTCTGCCCTTAGGTGCTTTGGAGAATAGCTTGATCCCCTCCTCTCTGTGGCAGCCCCTCAAATATTGGAACACTGCTATCATGTCTCCCCTGGTCCTTCTCTTCACTAGACTAGCCATGCCCAGTTCCTGCAACGGTTCATCGTATGTTTTAGCCTCCAGTCCCCTCATCATCTTGGTTGCTCTTCTCTGCACTCTTTTTAGACTCTCAACATCCTTTTTACATGCGGATGCTTGACAACTGGTTCACATTTATGACGGTCGCAGTGTCCCGGGGTCCCGTGACCCCCTTTTGCGACCTTCTGACGAGCAAAGTCAATGTGGGAAGCCAGGTTCACTTAACAACCCTGTTGGCAAGAAACGTCGTAAAATGGGGCAAAACTCATTTAACAAATGTCTCACTTAGTGACATAAATTCTGGGCTCAATTGTGGTTGTAAGTCAAGGACTACCTGCATATTACCAATACATGCTTACTCTCTTTTCCTTTAACTAATTCACCTCTTTCCTCCTTCACCTCCAGCAAAATTGTTATATTTTCCGCTCTTCTTCTAAAGTGGTGTCCAGTTAATTCTTCAATTAGTCGAAGGCAGATAGGCGCATTCCATTCCATTCCAGCCATCACCAAGAATCAAGGCTTAATTAATTAAAGGCTCTTTTTTTCCACGAGAGCTAGTCTTTGTCCCCCCCCCTCCCACCCCCCCACCATCGTGTAATGTCTTACCATTTTACAAGAAAACCTCTAAGATAAATTTTCTGAAATGAAAATTGGGTATGAAGACTTTATCCAATACATATGGGTGTTACTGTCCTCCCCCCTTTACAAACCTTCCTTTTTTTTAGGTGTCTCAAAGATTTCATTCTCCACCTCCATCTCACAAGCAACCAGTGTTTTGCCCAAGGGAAGCTCTGTGTGTGTGTGTGTGTGTGTGTGTGTGTGTGTGTGTGTGTGTGTGTGTGTTCCTAACATCAAGGTCTCCTGCCTGAGAAACCTCACCGGTTCCCCCTCGCTCACTTTCAGGCTCACTCCCATTATCAGCGAAGAGGCCATCAGATGACCAAGCTGCGCGTCCCCAAGGAATTCGCTCAGGATGGCCGTCGGGACAGAGTGCGGGTGCCACGGGAGAAACTGGAGCTGTTTGCCGTTCTCTGCATTGAGACCAGCCACTACGTGTCCTTCGTGAAATACGGGCCCGAGAAAGAGAACTGGATGTTCTTCGACAGCATGGCAGACCGACACGGTGAGCCATTTGTTTGTTTGTTTGTTCATTCATTCCCTGCCTTTATTTGTAAGTAACACAAAACAGCAAACATATTTAATAATTTTTCCCCCACCAATTTTCCCCATAGCAAGAATCCTATGAGGTGGGTTGGGCTGAGAGAAAGAATCACCCAGCCAGCTTTCATGTCTAAGGCAGGATTAGAACTCACGGTCTCCCAGTGATTGGCTCAAAGTCACCCAGCCGGCTTTAATGCCTAAGGCAGAACTAGAACTCCCAATCTCCTGGCTATTGACCCAAAGTCACCTAGGTGGCTTTCATGCCTGAGATGGGAGTAGAACTCATTGTCTCCAGGTGAGTGGCCCAAGGTCACCCAGCCAGTTTTCATATCTATGGTGGGACTAGAACTCCCGGTCTCCCAGTGATTGGCTCAAAGTCACCCAGCCAGTTTTTATGTCTAAGGTGGGACTAGAACTCACTGTCTTCTGGTAATTGGCCCAAAGTCACTGGCCGGCTTTGATGCTTAAGGTGGAGCTAGAACTCATCGTCTCCCTGTGATTGGCCCAAAATCACCCAGTTGGCTTTCATGCCTAAGACAGGGCTAGAATTCACTGTCTCCCAGTGACTGGGCCACAGTCATCCAGCCGGCTTATATGCCTAAGATAGGACTAGAATTCCCCGACTGCTGCTTCTAGCCTGGTGCCCCGCTAAACCAAACCTGTCTGGGCCAGGGTTTCTGCTTCCTTGGGGGGCACATGTTCAGCTCCAAACGCTCTCTCTCTCTCCCTCTCTCTCTCTCTCTCCTCCACTCAGGTGACGAGAACGGCTACAACATCCCCACGGTGACGCTGTGCCCGGAGGTCGCCAAATACCTGGAGATGCCCGTGTCCTCCTTGGCCATGGAGCAGCCCCGGGACATGGAAGGAGTAGCCAAGCGCCTCTTTTGCGACGCCTACATGTACATGTACCAGAGCAAGAAGATGGCCCTTTACAAATGACGCCCACGCCGGCTTCGTGTCCCCAGAAGAAAGGATGCCCAGGCCTTTCCCGCAGCTCTTCTCTCCTGCTCACAGCGCCCCTTCTCCGGGACTAAGCGAAGGCAGTCCTGCCAGCCAGAAGCCCCTGCGGTCGAGTCTCTCTCCCCCAAGCCTGCATTGATCCGCAGGGTAGGAACATGGTTGGTAGAAGAGTGTGATCGACATACCTCACTTCTCACTCCACGGAGCTTTGGCTTGCAATCTTCGGACTGATGTGCCCTGACCCCCTCCCGTGGACCACAGCTAGGAACACAGAAGCTGAAGGTCAGATTTGGGGTGGGTGGGGGGAAGAGTGCCTGGGCTGTAACCCTGAAGCAGGAAGCCCCCAGCCCCGTTTCCGGCCTGATCTGCTTCCACAGAATCCGGTGAGCATTCCTCTTCCTGAACAGACTGATAGGGATTTAGCACTGCGGACAAGAAATGCTCACAAACTCTGCCCTGGCTTTGTCTAGGAATCCTAAGTGACCAAAATGTCTGTGACTCTTTGCACGTGGCCATTTTTAATGGTTCCAGGGCACCCACTATGGCGCCCACCCCTTAAAAAAAATGACATTTTTTAAGATTAGGGGCTCCAGGCTGAAGTTTCATGATGGCGTCTCAGGTTGGACCTTCAGTGGTCCCAAGAACATATTACCCCAATCAACCTCCCATTTATTGTTTTCGTTTTTCCATTTTTGATGAGGCCGCACTGTGTACAATCAGCTCCCATCCAAAGCAAAGAGGGCAGCAACTTTGGGGTTCAGCTGCCGTGCCTCCAATTTAATTAATTTAAATTATTTATTAATTTAATAATTTAAATCTCGCAAAGTGCCCCAGAAGCACATTCAGAAAAGTATCTAGTGAGTGAGCCTTGGGCTCCTTAGCCAATTTCTATTTTTTGATGCAAACAAATACATCCCTGGATTTGCCTATGAAAATTCTAAGATATATAAATGACTTTTCCTACCGTAAGTCCTATATATTTTTTCCTGTGGGCTCGTCTTTTATCAGCTCATCTAATTTTAATTTCCATCTCTAAGTGCCAAGGTTATGAACGGTTCTTCTTGAAATATCAGCTACGAAAATCCTTCGACTGAAACACCTTGAGGCTGTCCTGCTCGGTTATGTGCGATTTACACAATCATTCCTCCGACTGATCCTTGTTTCCTGCCCACCCCGAAACGATAATAGCTTTCTTATTTTCTGTCCTAGTAAATACGATGAAATAAAGCTTGCAGGGAGCAGGGGAAAAAGTGCCTTATCTGTGTGTCCTGGTGTATAATAGCTTTTTAACTGGATGCACTTTTCTTTCCTTTCTGAAAAGATACTGTAATGTAATACGTTGTCACTGAAATTTCTCACACTTCAGCTTCAGATCAGCACTTCCAATTACGGCACTTTTCAAAACAAGGCTGCCTCTTGGGGGAGAAAATAATACTTGATAGTAATACTTGGTATAGATGTCGGAGATCCGTCTCGCTAAACGGATCTTGGCACACTGGCAAGTTAATTACTGCAATAAAGAGGTGGCATTTATGCTGCAGCTACCTTGATTTTATTTTGGTTGTGGGCCAGACTCTGTTTGTTTGCTTAGAATAATTTTTTAAAAAATATTGTAAATGTAGAGTTTTTGTAAGTTATGTTGGTTTGATCCAGGAGTGTCCAACCTTGGCAATTTTTAAGACTTGTGGACTTCCAACTCTCAGAACGGCTGGCTGGGGAATTCTGGGAGTTGAAGTCCACAAGTCTTAAAAGTTGCCAAGGTTGGATGCCTCCTGGAATATTCAATGTTTCTTGCCCTTTCAAAAAAAACAACCCCATATGCTGAATTATTGTTATCTCCATCTTTTCCATCTGTAGCCCTTTGCTTTCATCTCAGGAGGAAAAAAAGAACTTTGTGTATATGTGATGTCTCTCTAAAAAAATGTCTTCCAATAGAGCCTTATTTTTAACTTGACTTGTGTGTTTGCCTGTTATTGTCCTGAAAATCAAGGTTTGAATCGGGTGAAATTCAGCAGGTTCTGGAGAACCGGTAGCAGAAATTTTGAGCAGTTCGGAGAACCGGCAAATACCACCTCTGGCTGGCCCCAGAGTGGGGATGGGGAGGGAATGGGGATTTTGCAGTATCTTTCCCCTGCCACGCCCACCAAGCCACGCCCACAGAACCGGTAGGGAAAAAATTTGAATTTCACCTCGGTCTGAATACTATTCAATCAGAATAGACCTGGAAGGGACCTTGGAGGTCTTCTAGTCCAACCCCCTGCTCAAGCAGGAGACCCTACAAGTGGCTGTCCAATCTCTTCTTGAAAACTTCCAGTGATGAAGCACCCACAACTTCTGGAGGGAAGCTGTTCCACTGGTTAATTGTCCTCACTGTTAGGAAGTTTCTCCTTAATTCCAGGTTGCTTCTCTCCTAGTTTAGTTTCCATCCATTGTTTCTTGTCCTGCCCTCAGGTGCTTTGGAAAATAAATTGACCCCCTCCTCTTTGTCCTCAATTACTGGAATCCTGCTAGCATGTCACACCCCCCCTAGTCCTTCTTTTATCTAGACTAGTCAAACCCAAACCGTTCTTCATATGTTTTTGTCTCCAGGCCTTTAATCATCTTCATTGCTCTTCCCTGAACTTTTTCCAAATTCTCAATGTCTTTTTTGTAATGTGGGGACCAAAACTGGATGCCGTACTCCAGGCACAGTCTTACTAAGGCTTTATAAAGCGGTACTAATACTTCACATGATTTGGATTCTACGCCTGTTTATACAACCAAGAATTGTGTTATTTTATTTTATTTATTTTTTTTGGCTGCTGAATGGAATTGAAGAGGGAACAGAGTTCCTAATTCCACGCCTTTGGCACTGCTGGCTGTTTTTCTCCTTGACTGTTGCTGTGGGAAGTGATGAGCACTTAGGATACGATAGACAGCTGGGTTTTTACTATTTGACATTTTACGTTAGGCTGCATAAGTCAGTAGCCCTTGCTAGGGTGTTTCCAAGGCTATCAACGGATGATGTTTAATCAATCATGGAGCTTACAATTACAGGTACCGGTAGTCCTTGACTTATGACAACTGAGCCCAAAATTTCCATTGCTATGTGAGACATTTGTTAAGTGAGTCTTGCCCCATATTACCACCTTTCTTGTAACAGTTGTTAAGTGAATCACCGCAATTGTTAAGTTAGTAACCCTGTTGTTATGTGAATCTGGCTTCCCCACTGACTTTGCTCATCAGAGGGTCGCAAAAGGGGATCGCCTGACCCCGGAACGGCGCGACCGTCATAAATATGAGCCAGTTACCAAGCGTCCAAATTTTGACCACATGCTCCTGGGAATGCTGCAACGCTCGTGTGAAAAACGGTCTTAAAAGTCACTTTTTTCTGTGCTGCGGTAACTTCGGTCACTAAACGAAAGCGTGTAAGTCGAGGACTACCCATAGCAATAGATAAGGCCAGTCTGTTGTAACAGGAGCCTGAAAGGCGAGAAATCCTTCCTACGGAGAAAATGCACAGAAATTCACGCGGACAACGTCTTGTTATAAATACTGGCTAAATAGATTTATTTGTTCATAGAAAGAAACAGAATCCCTCCCCAGAGTGGCACCAAAAAAAGGCATGATCTTGCAACAATGCTGGTGTGCCAACTCTCTTGTGCTTCTTAGGGGTTCCTCTGCTGGAAGAAAAAAGGGGTTGGGGGGCAGTTTGAACTGGGCTACTGGCAAGGACTCCCACCCGCCCAGGAATTGCTGTGGTTGTCTTGTTGAGTTGCTCAACTGGTGTCGGTTCAGGTTGCACATTTGCTTCCTTGTCATGCTTCCTCCTTTGCTTGAGGCTTCCCTGGTGCCCCCTCCCTTTAGAATAGAATAGAGCTGGAAGGGACCTTGGAGGTCTTCTAGTCCAGCCCCCTGCTCAAGCAGGAGAACCTATACCATCTCAGACAAGTGACTGTCCAGTCTCTTCTTAAAAACCTCCAGTGATGGAGCGCCTACGACTTCCGAAAGGAAGCTGTTCCATTGGTTAATTATTCTCTTATTAAATTAATCCCTTATTCTTCACGCATGGAAACGAAGCACAAGGGGAGCCCCAGACTGAAAGTCACAATTTGAACTCGCCGTTCTTGCAAAAGTCACCAGAATGGGCAATTGATTTATATCTCGCTAAAAAAATTTTTTTTAAAAAAAATCCACGGTTGACTGCATTTTAAAAGCAGAGAATCAAGGTGTGACCTTCCTAAGGAGCTCGCTTAAATGGCACCTTTCTCTACTAACAGGTGTGCAACGAGCTGCTTCCTCCCCATCCAGGGTTAGTAGTCAGGACAAAGAGGGAAGTCCAAGGATAGCCAAAAAAAAAAAAAAAAACCCCCCCAGACAGCTTTGCAAGAACCAAACTTAATGCAGGAAAGTTCTCAAACTTTTGAGAATTTTAAGTGCCACCTTCTCCTAAGCAACAAGTCTACTTTCCTGCAAAGTGGCCCGGGAAATACTTGCTGTATTTCCTTGCACTTTAAGTCCTGGATTGTGCCAGGTTCTCAAAACAGGGTTTTGAACTCTGTTCTGGGTTTCCTAGCGCCTCCATCTGAGATTCACCAAAAAAACAAACCCAGTAGGAGATGGAACTTCCTTTGCAAGTTGCATTTTTCCTGTTTCTGACACTTCTATTACAGGTTTTCCGTATTCTTGCTGCGGAATAATTATTCTTTTTTTTTTTAAGTGCTAACTACAACTGTCAGCTGGCTTATTATGTTGGATGAACTACCTGGTGACAACTGTTCCTCCTTTGTGGTTTACCTGGCACCTTTTGAGGAACAGGTGGCAGATTGGACTCCTGTCTTTTGAGCCTGTTATTGTCATGAATTCTCCTTTCGTTGCATAGTCCTCTTAAGATACGTAAACGCTCCTGTTTCAAATTATTGCCTTCTCTAACTCCCACTTCACCCTTTAGTGCATTTCTCCAAGGAATGTCCTTTGAGCGACGGTCCCTTCGCGAGGTGAGTTTAACCAAATGCGTCCCAAATTCGGTCAAAATTCGGTCTTGAAATTATCTGGGCTTCTTCTTTATCCTTTCCCTGTCATCATCTTTCATCATCATCTTTTAACTACCCCATAATCCCTTGCGGGGTGGAGTCTGGGCAACTGAATGGAGCTAGTGGAGTGTTTACTGGCTGGATGCCCTTCCTGTCGCTAATGCGGAGTTTTGTTCAGCAGATATATTCTCATTGTGCCCAGAGAGAGAAATATCGGCCTCTACCTAGGATCGAACTCACAGCCTCTGGATTGTGAAGGGAGAACGCCACCTCTAGGCCACTGCACCACTCCTATCCTTTCCCTGTGACACTTACCAACTGTCCTTAGAGCCGGGTGTCCAACCCTTGCCAACTTTAAAACCTGTGGACTTCAACTGTGTTGAAATCCACAACTCTTAAAAATTGTCAACTCCTGCCTTAGTGCACCCACAGAAAGTTATCTTTTGCATGCAGAAAATTCTTAAAAAGTGACTAAATTAGTGACAGAGGAGAATATTTGTAGCTCAGGGTTGAAATGGGTCCTTGGTGCTCTCTGAGGTTGGTGGTTTTCTCTCAGACATTTCATTACCCAACTAGATAACATCATCAGTGCTCGAAGAGAATGGAGTTTGTGGAGAGGAGGAGGAGGAGGAGGAGGACTGTGAATTCCTTAGGCGGTTTACTCTCTGTTTATGTACAAGAGGCTTGCCCTGTTATGGGTATATAAAATGAGAGCACTCCTCACTCCCTCCTAGCACTGATGATGTTACCTAGTTTGGTAAGGAAACATCTGCAAGGAAACATCTAAGCTCAGAGAGCACCCAGGACCCCTCCAACTAAATTATATGCCCCCTTTTAAAGTCTCAATTGGAACTGCTGTTTTAGTTGGGCTTATTGGAAAGGTGATCACGCGTGATCTTCTAATCCAAGTATTTCTTCCACAAAAGAACAGATTTTTTTTCTCTCCCAACCAACCATCTTCTAACCATCACCACTACTATAATTGAGGCACATACTCAACCCATCACTCCAGGCCAGGTTGAGGACAGGCAAAAACGTGACTAGAACCTTTCTCTCCATCTCTCTCTCTCTTTTTCTCCATCTGAATTGCCCGGGACCCCCCGACCTGCCCCCAACCCCTCCCATTCAACAGCCAGCGTTAAGACCAAATGCAGATCACAGCAAGAGAAAAATAAAGATTATGCCTTTAAAGAAGAGCCAAAGGCTGGAAGCAGCCGCCTTTTTTGGGGATCCCGAAGAGGAATCTGGAGAGGACGCTTTGGGGAGAGGACGATGGACTACCTTTTGCGCCCGGATCGTGCTTCGCTCTTCAGGTGCCATGTCTCTGCGGCGGCTTCCTCTTTTCCATGGTGACCCTGACTTGGCTTCCAAATAACGCCTGCCTGCCTTAGATCGTCCCCGACGTGACCGTCAAGGAAGAAGAAAGGGCGTTCCCAAGGGAAAGGAGGCCACAAGGAATAGCAAAAATGAAAATATTTCTTTCTGCAAGTGACATTTCTCCGAATCGGCCCCCGCAGGCTTCCGGGATGGTTATCAGTGTGGAAGGGGAGATTTTTTTCTTCCATACCCCACAATAAATAAATAAATATACCCAAAGCTGCCCACTGGGCACCACGATGGTCTGCGGAGAGAGGTGCGTGGGACTTTGCCTCTGGCACCAATTTGGAATTTAGGATGGGAAGGCAGGCTGCAAAGCAGAACACAACGCCACTGGGAAATTGATCTTAGCCTCTCTCGCTCGTGTCCAAGACTTGATCCTCAAGAGCTGAATGTGGCAGGGATCCTTTAGGATCTGGCAGGCCAATCCTCTGGGACTCCCTCATATCCCTCTGCCCTCCATCTCTGCCCCCTTCTCACCTGGCCCCACCGAGTTTCTACTGTGCAAAACCCACATTCTCTGGGAAAGTTAGATTAGAGGCACTTTGCTAACTGCCTTAGTTGCACCAAAGCCAAAAAAAAAAAAAAAGAATAATAATTAATAATAATTAAAAAAAACATAATAAAGGCTCATTTTCCCGATCCACCAGGAAGGGGGGACAAAAAAAACCCAAACGTGGATTAAGACAGAACCCCGATGAAACGTGTCGAAGAAGAGAATGGCAGTGAGAACGGCATTCCTCTGACACAGAAAAGGTTGAGCCGGCCTGTTTCACGGGAAGGTGAAAATGGTAGGCCAGGATTCCTGCTTTCTACGCCCGGAGGAGAACTCCAACCGAGGGGGCTTTGTCCCTGCGGCCACGGTCCCCGCAGCCCGGGAAGCCGGCAGGATTTGGTGGGCCTGAAGGATGTCTCTTGGAAGGCTGGAGAAGACACAGCGATCTCTCCGGGAGAAAAGGCAGACCAGGAAATTCGGGTGCCGTTCAGTTACGCTTGTTGGCCAACTGCCGGTCCCTCTTCTTCTTCTCCATCAACCTGCGTTGAAAAAAAGAACATGACATATAAAGGTACGTCAAATGAATGTTGGAAGTGTTAAAAGTAAAGAGGGGACTTTTTACCATCTATGATGGACATGCGATAAAGCAAAAAAAAATGTGTGGTATTATTCATATTTTATTAACAGAAAATTTTGAAAATGGAGATAAAAATGAAGCCAGAACTTTTTTCTCTTGGGTTTAATGGAAGAAGAATTGAGGAAAAAAATTGGAACTCTGTTATTATATATGTTGACAGCAGCAAGACTATATTGTACGCACAAAAAACGGAAGGACCCTTCGATTCCTAGCATGGACGAATGGTTGCCGAAGTTGATGGACTGGGCTGAAATGGCAAAACTGACTGTTTTGATTAAAGAAAAGAATATAAAAGTACTTTTGTTTCCACTTGGAGACCGCTTCTGAACTTCGTGTTCGAAGTGGAAAAGAATAAAATTTTGATTTTTGGGTTTTACCAAGTAGATTGATTGATAGATCTTTATAGAAATGGCTTGTTCATATTATTATGAAAAAGCAAAAAAGTTGTGATTTGATGTTAAAGCCTTATTTTACTGCAACAAAAAGAGTCGGAAGTCAATGCTTCTTTTTCTTTTCTTTTCTTTTTTTCTTATCCTTCCTCACTTCTCTTCCCCCTTTCCCCCCCTACTGCTTTTCTATTTACTTTTGTATTTTGTATTTTATAATACTTTATTAATTCAATAAAAAATGCTGACTGAGAAAAAAGAACATGCTTTGAGATTGCCGGTCTCCAGGGAAGAGAGGAAGGAACTACAGACGCAGGAACTACAGACACAGCTGGACACCTTTAGTGTTAATGGAGTAGTCAATGGAAGAGGCTATTGGTAGCTCAGGGTTAGACTGGGGTGTCCTTGGTGCTCTCTGAGATTGGTGGTTTTCTTGCAGGCGTTTCGTGACCCAACTAGGTAATCTCATCAGTGATGTCCTTTCTTTCCCTCCCTCCCTCCTTTCTCCTCGATGCTCTCTGAACTTGGTTGTTTTCTTGCAGACGTTTTATTACCCAATTAGGGAGCATCATCTGTGTGGAAGGAAGAAGGGTTTATGGAGTGGAGAAGAGGAGGAGGAGGCCTGTGGGGTCCTTGGTGCCCTCTGAGCTTGATTGCAGACGTTTCATGACCCAACTAGGTAACAGTAGTAGAAAGGAGTGGGGTTTGTGGAGAGGAGGAGGAGGAGGACTGTGGGTTCCAGGGTGCTCTCTGAGCTTGGTTGCTTTCTTGCAGACGTTTCATGACCCAACTAGGTAACATCATTAGGAATCTCAGTAGAAAGGACTGAAGGATCTGTGGAGTACCTGAGAACCTGGATCCAATCCATATTCTTTCATGACCACTGGGCATAAAGTGTGAGAAGCCCTTGGTTGAGGAATCTGGGGAGTGGGGCCTGGCATATTAGGAGTTGGGTCTACGCCTGGCACTGGACTTGGCTTTAGCAAGACAATTGAGCTGGGTTCAAAACGTAGAAAGCCATGGACCAAGGGTTGGTAAAGAACTGTTGATAGTTCCCTGTAACTATAGTTGTCAACTTTTGTGAGGAAAGGAAAGGATAATGTCACAGCTGGTTTCTGAGAGTCTGTGTAAGACATGGATTTGAGCAAACCCCACTTCCTTCTAGTATTGATGATATTATCTAGTTGGATGATGAGATGTTTATAAGAAAACAACGAAGCTCAGAGAGCACCAAGGACACCACAGTTCTCGTTGTTGTCATTCTCCTCCACCACTACCACCACCTCCTCCTCCTCCTCCCTGCAACCCCATTCCTTTCTAATACTGATGATGTTACGTAGTTGGGTAATGAGACGTTTGCAGGAAAACAATCAAGTGGATTAATCCCCAGTACGATTCCTCTTCTCTCCTAGCCTCTTCTTGGGTTGCTAATTGGGGAAAGTTTACCCACCACTCCTAGAAAGCAGGGCCACGGAGAAGCCACCACAACTACAACAGACCCTCTTGGTAAATTTACAACCAGGACAGCAGGCGGCCGCTCACTTCCTATTGCGTGCTTCGGTCAGCTCCATGAGTTGCTCCTGGGCCAACCTCAGCTCATCCAGCCGTTGCTGGTAACGCGAATCGCAATTGTTGCTGTGCTCCAGGTTGGACACCTGGTTCGAGAGCTCGTTCGCCCGGTCCCGCAGTTGCTGGATGGAGGAGTACAAGTTCTCGTCGTCTTCTTCCTGCAAAAGAGAGAATGGGACCTCCAGGTGGCTAGGTCTCCTGGCTTGCGTCTTGCCCAGGCCTGGAAGGGAACCCTTTCAGATGTTCTACAAGCCTCCTGTGGTCTCTTTTTTTCAGGACTCACCAGCCCAACCCTGCCCGGCCTCGAGCTGAGATGTGCCACGCCCGATGCCCTTTCTCACCTTGGCGTTGATGATTTCAACGTGGAGCAGCAGAGAAGCCAGCTCGAGATCCTCGCTGTAACTGTTCTTCAGCGGCACCGACCGGTAGCCTGTGGACAAAGATGGATGAGAAAATCCCAAATCCATCTCGTTCAAAAGCTGGACAGCCAAGCAGACGTTCTCCAGGCAGTCCTCGACTTACGACCACAATGGGTCGTAAGTCGAGGACTACCAGTAGACCGAGGTAGGACTACCACAAATTTCTGTTGCTAAGCGAGACATTCGTTAACGGAGTTTTGCCCCATTGTATGACCTTTCCTGCCACAGTTGTTAAGTGAATCACTGCAGTTGTTAAGTGAGTCACACGGTTGTTAAGTGAAGCGGGCTTCCCCGTTGACTTTACTTGTCAGAAGGTTGCAAAAGGGGATCACGTGACCCTGGGATACGGCAACCATCATAAATGTGAGTCAGTTGTCAAACATCGCAATGTAAATCACGTAAGTGTGGTCATAACTCACTTTTTTCAGTGCCGTCGTAACTTCGGTCACTAAATGAAAGGCGAGGGCTACCTGTATAGGTGTAGTCCTCGGTTTCCGATCAGAATTGAGCCCAAAATTTCCACTGCTCAGCGAGGCAGCGGTTAAGTGAGCTTTTATTCCATTTTATGACTTTTGGTCAACATCGTTAAGTGAATCACTGTAGTTGTTAAGCGAATCGTGCGGTCGTTAAGCGAACCTGGCTTCCCGCATCGACTCCGCTTTCCGGAAAGCGGCTGGGAAGATCACAACTGGTAATCTCGTGTTCACTTCCCGGGAGCAGCATGAGAATTTCACAAGGGGTGTGTGCATGTGTGTGTGTGTGTGTGAATGGGAGGGGCTGAGCCGGTACCTGTTTTGAGGCTTTTGACGGGAAAGGTGGCCTGGGCCAAGAAGTTGGGGTCACTGAACATGTCTTCCTCGTAAACCACGAAGCGGAGAAAGGCAAACTGGGGGTTGTTGATGTCAAAGATGAACTGCTTCAGCAGCCAAAGGGGGTTGAGGCCATTGTCAGCTGAGCGGAAAGGAAAGGACAAAAAAAAAAAACATCCACGTGAAGTTGCTCCGTGGGTTGGAGACCCCAATCTTACATACAGAATAACAGAGTTGGAAGGGACCTCGTAGGTCATCTAGTCGAACCCCCCCCCCGCCGTCCAAGCAGGAGACCCTACACCATTCTGTTCTCACAGTCAGAAAATTTCTCCTTATTTCCAGGTTGAATCTCTCCTTGATCAGTTTCCATCCGTTGTTCCTTATCTGTCCTTCGGGTGCCTTGGAAAATAGCCTGACCCCCTTCCTCCTCTCTGTGGCAGCCCCTCAAATATTGGAAGACTGCTATCCTGTCTCCCCTGGTCCTTCTCTTCTCTAAACTAGCCATGCCCAGTTCCTGCAACCGTTCTTCAGATTTACACATGGTAAAAGTGAGTAGAACAGGAGCCAGTTTTTGCACAGATCCTTTTGAGGCTAAAAATCTGATTCTCCAATGCTTAAAGCACTTTTTTGGCAATTTCAACTCTGCCCTTTCCGAACTGGAATAATTTTTTAAAAATTTTTACTTATTTATTTTGTATCGCCCCGTTGTTGTTTTTACAAATAATTCAAGGCGGCATATCCAACGCACCTTCCTCCTCCTATTTTCCCCACTACGACAACCCTGTGAGGTGGGTTGGGCTGAGAGGGAAGGACTTGCCCAAAGTCACTTAGCCGGCTTTTATGCGGGACTAGAACTCACCATCTCCTGGTGATTGGCCCAAAGTTACCCTGATGGCTTTCTTGTCTAAGGTGGGACTAGAACTCCCAGTCTCCTGGTGATTGGGCCAAAGTCACCTAGCTGGCTTTCATGCCTAAGGCAGAACTAGAACTTCCAGTCTCCTGGTGATTGGCCTAAAGTCATCCACTGGGCTTTCATGCCTATGGCAGGATTAGAACTCACCATCTCCTGGTGATTGGGTCAAAGTAATCCACCTGGCTTTTTTGCCTAAGGCAGATCTAGAACTCACAATCTCCTGGTGTTTGGGCCAAAGTCACCTAGCTGGCTTTCATGCCTAAGGCTGGACTAGAATTCACCATCTCCTGGTGATTGGCCCAAAGTTACCCTGATGCAGGGGTGGGCTGCTGGGGATTCGCAGGGGTTCGGGAGAACCTCTAGCTAAGATTCTGTGCAGTTCGGAGAACCCCCAAATCCCACTCCTGGCTGGCCCCGCCCACCCTGCCCCGCCCCTCCCAGGAGTCCCCACGCGGCCCATTTTGGATGCCAGGTACATGCAGGGCGCGCGCAGAGGCTCGGGGAGGGCGAAAAACAGGCCTATCGGAAGTTCGGGAAGGCCGGAAACGGGCCCGTTTCCGGCCTCCAGAGGGCCTCCGGAGCCCGGGGAGGCCATTTTCGCCCTCCCGGAGGCTTGAGGAAAGCCTCCGGAGCCCGGGGAGGGCAAAAATGCCCCTCCTCCCACCGTGGTGCAGGAGGCCGACTAGGCCACGCCCACCCAGCAACCGGGCAGAGAACCCCTTGCTAAAATTTTTGAAGCCCACCCCTGCCCTGATGGCTTTCTTGTCTAAAGCGGGACTAGAACTCACCGTCTCCTGGTGATTGGGCCAAAGTCGCCTAGCTGGTTTTCATACCTAAGGTGGGACTTGAACTCACAGTCTCCTGATTTCTAGCCTCCTGCCTTAACCACTAGACCAAACTGGCTATCAACATCATCAATGTCATCCTCCAGTTGGCAGGTTTGGCCCCACCCAACCCGGAGGACCCTCCGAGCTACAGAAATGGCTCCAGCTGGGACCTCTTCTTGCCTCAAACCCAGCAGCATAGTGGGAAGAAAACTGGGAGGAAGGAGGGGGATTCCCGCTCTCCTCTTTTGGTCCTTGAATGGGACTCTGTCTGCACCATCCTGGGGACCTTCAGCGATTCTGAATTTGCTCAGTTGGTCGAGGTGTCCCAGGTGATACCTGATGCACCTGGCCAGGTGTGGCTGCGTGACAGAGAAGGTTCAGGGGCAACGTAACCCTCCCTCTCTAACATCGGTTCACACACGTCCCCTGGTGTTGGAAGTTTGGAAGTTTGTTGGAAGTTTGTTTCAGACAAACCCGGAAGACACAACGCCATTTCCCGATTTCCTACCTACGACATCCGTCTTGTTTTTGCTGTTGTCGAACTCCGAGCCGCACACCTCCACCTCCACGAACGGGCAAACGATGCTGCGGCCATTTTTGGGCAGGTGTCGGGCTCCTAAGATCTGGAGGGAGGAAGAACGGGGTGGGTTAGGCGGGCAAGGCAGGACCCGCAAAAGCGGTAGCCAAGCCAGGGGGCGGAGGGAGGCGTCCCGCGTGATCCCAGCTGACTGACCTGCAACTGGACGGTAATGGGCTCCACGTGCTTCAGGCTGCTCTTGTCGAAAGGATCAAAGAGGTCGTCCCGCATCATGTCCGGCTGCAGGACGTAGCCGCTGCGCCCGCCCAGCATGAAGAGCGACTGGTTCAGCTGCATCGGTTTGTCTGGAAGGAGGGACCAATCGGGATTCAGAGGAAAGAATAGCTGAAGGGGAACCCGTGAGGTCAGAGCAGGGGACAAAGGGCCTTTGGAGAACGTAATGGTATGCGGGAAAGGCCTTGGGAGACGGAGGGAAGAGAGGCTATCTAGGGAACAGTCAGATAAGAGACAGCATAGCCTACAGCTGCATAACAGTTGGAGAAAGAGCCTCAGAAGGGACCCTCCCTAGTTTCTCAGTCTGTAAAGCTGGGGGAAGGAGAGAAATGCTGCCTAGGGAACAGTCAGATAAGAGATGCATAGCCTGCAGCTGTATAACGAGTAGAGGAAGAAACTCAGAAAGGTTCCTCCCTAATTTATCAGACTATAAAAAGAGACGGTGGGAGATTTGTACTCTCAGACCTGCAAGATTCTGTTAATTTTGTTGTTGTTAGTTGAGAAGTCGTGTCCGACCCATCACGACCCCATGGACAACGTTCCTCCAGGCATCCCTGTCCTCTACCATCCCCCAGAGTCCATTTAAGCTCACGCCGACTGCTTCAGTGACTCCATCCAGCCACCTCGTTCTCTGCCGTCCCCTTCTTCTTTTGCCCTCAATCTTTCCCAGCATTAGGCTCTTCTCCAGTGAGTCCTTCCTTCTCATTAGGTGGCCAAAGTATTTGAGTTTCATCTTCAGGATCTGGCCTTCTAAAGAGCAGCCAGGGTTGATCTCCTCTAGGACTGACCGGTTGGATCGCCTTGCAGTCCAAGGGACTCGCAGGAGTCTTCTCCAGCACCATAGTTCAAAGGCCTCCATTCTTTGGCGCTCAGCCTTCCTTATGGTCCAACTTTCACAGCCATACATTGCAACTGGGAAAACCATAGCCTTGACTAGACGCACTTTTGCGTATAGTCACTCTGTACACACTCTGTTAATTTAGCCTTACAATAAAGTACAGGTAATCCTCAACTTACAACAGTTCACTTAGTGACTGTTCGAAGTTACCACGGCACTGCAAAAAACGACATGATCATTTTTCACACTTATGACCGTTGTAGCGTGCTGCCTGAGGAATTCTGGGACTTGAAGTCCACAAGTCTTAAAGCGGCTAAGTTTGGAGGACCCCCCCCCCGATCCAACCCATTCAATATTGAAATGAATTTACCGGGCGTCTGGAAGTTGAGGGCCACTAACTGGCTGCCACAGATCCACATGGGCAAGGGGTCATAGTTGGAGGAGTCGAGGCGCTGCCCTTTGGGGTAGACGCGGCTGAGCTGTCGGCGGTTGTATTGCAGGAATTTTTTCCCCTTGCTGCGGTTGGCGTATTTCTCCGCCTTCGTCTCCGGGAAGGAAGACATGTCCCGGTAACAGGTTTTCTCTGTGCCGATCTCTGGAAAAGAAAACAGGTCAAGGAGTCAGCTGTCACGGAGACGGATCCTCTGCATTCAGCGCCACCCCTGCAGAGTGGGGAGGGGGAACACAAGATAAATACTACGCCCCGTAAAAATATGTTCCTGATGTGGAAATCTATTTGTCTGTCAATCAAATCAAACCAGCATCTGTTCATTACTGGTAGTCCTCAATTTACGGCCACAATTGAGCCCAAAATTACTGTTGCTAAATGAGACAGGTGCTAAGTGAGTTTTGCTCCATTTTACAACCTATCTTTCCACAGTTGTTAAGTGAATCACTGCAGTTGTTAAGTTGGTAATATGGTTGTTAAGTGAATCTTAAATTCAATCAATCATCAATCAATCAGAATAGAGCTGGAAGGGACCTTGGAGGTCTTCTAGTCCAACACCCTGCTCAAGCGGGAGACCTATACCATTTCAGACTTTGCTAGTCAGAAGGTCACAAAAGGGGATCACGTGACCCCAGGACACTGCAACCGTCATACATGTGAGTCAGTTGCCAAGTGGCTGAATTTTGATCACGTGACTGTGGGGATGCTGCAACGGTTGTAAGTGTGAAAAATGGTCATAAGTCGCTTTTTTCAGTGCTGTTGTAACTAAATGAACTGTTGTAAATCAAGGATTACCGTATTTTTCGGAGTATAAGACGCACCTTAGTTTTGGGGGAGGAAAACAAGGGGGAAAAAATCTGCCTCTGCCTCCCAGCAAACAGCACACAGTACAGATGATATATACCAGCGGTTCTCAACCTGTGGGTCGCGACTCCTTTGGGGGTCGAACGACCATTTCACAGGGGTCACTGCGCGCGTTAGCCCGCCATCCTGGTGCCACCGTCACTTGCAGGGGTGAAATGCTCCCGGTTCGGCCGTGCCTGCAGGTTGCCGGACAGCCGGTAGCTACAGAAGCGGAAGACTTCGCCCGGACGCCGCCATTTGGGTTCTTTTACCCTCTGCGCATGTGCAGAATGCTTTGCGCATGCGCAGAGGGTAAAAGAACCCAAATGGCGGCGTCCGGGCGAGTGGGCGAAGTCTCCTGCTTCCGTCACTACCAGCTGTCCGGCGACCAGCAGGCACGCCCGAACTTGGAGCATTTCACCCCTGGAGCATAG
>QLTV01001843.1:99947-110399 GCA_003457575.1 Thermophis baileyi
TGTAACATTTGCAATTCATCCATCCATCCATCCATCCATCCATCCATCCATCCATCCATCCATCCATCCGTCCATCCATTCCACTGATTAATTGTTCTAACTCAGGGAATTTCTGCTTAGTTCTAGGTTGCTTCTCTCCTTGATTAGTTTCCATCTGTCACTTCTTGTTTCCATCCATTGTGGTGGCTTCCCAACTTTCTGGCTGTCAAAGTTCCAATATACATGTACTGTAGATCAGTGTTTCTCAACCTCGACCCCTTGAAGATGGGTGGACTTCAACTCCCAGAATTCCCCAGCCAGCTGGGGAACTCCACCAGCTGGCTGGGGAATTCTGGGAGTTGAAGTCCACCCATCTTCAAGGGGCCAAGGTTGAGAAACCCTGATCTAGCAAATGTCTGGCTGGGGAAGTTTGGTATGAGCAAACCATGGTGGTGGAGACCATCTGGAGACCTTCTGAAGACACCAGGCAGCCTCAATCACCACCACGTGGCCCACCCCCCAGGAGCTCACATGGTCAATGGGATCTTCCAGGTACAGGATGCCATTCTTGATGGAGTTGCTGATGTCGTTCTCCGCGTAGCTGGCCGTGGAGACTTCTTCATACAGGTTGCCTTCCACCAGCTTCTTGTGCTGAGGCCGGAAGAGAAAATGAAAGAGAATTTTGAAGGGATGCAGTGATTGGAATAGACACCCATGTCTGAGGATTCCTGATGGACAGCTTTAGTTATTTATATACGCACTATATCAGTGATGGCGAACCTTTCTTGGCTCGGGTGCCAAAAGGGTGCGCGCGCGCACGATAGTGTGCATGCGGGCGCCCACACCCATAATGCAATGCCCTCCCCCCGCGCATGCGCACAGGCCTCACTGAAGCTGTGGAGCTGCCCTACTACTTACCTTCAGATAGCTGCAGCCAGGCCTCCCACACCTGGGCCCATTTCTTCTGCAGCCTGCAAGGCTTTCCTGGAGGCCTCTGTAGCCGATAACAGAGCTCTGGATCGATCCGCAGCTCTGTTATCGGCTGCAGAGGCTTTCAGAAAAGCCTTGCCGGCTGCAGAAGAAATGGGCCGAGGTGTGGGAGGCCTGGCTGCAACTGTCCAAAGCTGAAGAAGTTCCTGAAGACCTCTGGCAGCGAAAAGGAGGCTGGGGGTGATGCACACAAGCGAACTTCCCGTTGGGCTGTTTTTCGCCGTCCCCAGGCTTCAGGAGGCTTTCCTGAAGCCTGGAGAGAGCGAAAACGGCCTAAAAGAAGGCTGAAAATCAGCTGGCCAGCGTCTGCATGCGTGCTGGAGCTGACATAGGGCAACGCCTCGCGTGCCCTCAGATATGGCTCCGCATGCCACCTGTGGCACGCGTGCCATAGGTTCGCACATCACTGCACTATATCAAATTTAGAAGCAGCTCATCTCCATCACAAAGGGACAGTTCTTCTGAACCAAAGGGGATGAAGGAGAGGGGAAAATGATGGAGGGACTGAAAAGATGGCATTTTTGGCCAAAAAAATCCAGCTCAGGAAAGCGCATCTGGCAACACATTCTCTTAGGGATACAAATGAAGCACTGAAGGGTTCTTGGTGTTATTTGAGTTTGGTTGTTTTCTTGCAGACGTTTCATTACCAAGCTAGATAACATCATCAGTGCTAGTAGGGGGTGGGGTTTACGGAGAGGAAGAGGAGGAGGATTGTGGGGTCCTTGGTGTTCTCTGAGCTTGGTAGCTTACTTGCAAACATTTCATGACCACACTAGATAACATCATCAGTGCTAGAGGGAAGTGGGTGTTTGGAATGGAGGAGAAAGGGCGGAGGAGGAGAAGGAGGAGGAGGAAGAGGAGGAGGAGGAGGAGGAGGAGAAGGACTGTGGGGTCCTTGATGCTCTCTGCGCTTGGTGGCTTTCTTGCAGATGTTTTATTACCCAACTCAGTGCTAGAAGGGAGTGGGGTTTGCACCTTCTAGCATCAACAATGTTACCTGGTCGGGTAATGAAACACCTGCAAGAAAACAACCAAGCAGAGAGGAGGAGGTGAAGGGGGAAGAAGAAGAGGAGGAGGACTGTGGGGCCCTTGGTGCTCTCTGAACATGGTGGCTTTCTTGCAGACGTCTCATGACCCAACTAGATAACATCATCAGTGAGATGTGACCTTGTTGGGTCATGAAACGTCTGCAAGAAAACCACCAAACTCAGAGAAGCACCAAGGACCCCTCAGTTCAACCCTGAGCTATAAATATTCCCTTCTAAACGAAGCACTCTTTATTCTTTTTAGCCAGTGGTTCTCAATCTTGGCAGCTTGGAGATGAGTTGACTTCAACTCCCATAATTCCTCCACCAGCATGTTAGCCAGGGAATTCTGGGACTTAACATCCACATATGGCAGTGGGGGAATTCTAGAAATCGAACTCCACCCCTCTTCATGCTGCCAAGGTTCAGAAATACTGATCTAGACCAAAGGTGTCCAACTTTGGGAACTTTTAAGACTTGTGGACTTCAACTCCCAGAATCCCCCAGCCAGCCATGCAGCCATGAGTTGAAGTCCACAAATCTTAAAAGTTCCCAAGGTTGGACAGTCCTGGCTGAGGAGATCCCTGTTTGGGACTCAGAGAGTTCTCTGTCTTTTACCCAGGTTCCGCTGGCTGGGGGATTCTGGGAATTGAATGCCAATCATCTTCAAGTGGTCAAGGTGGAGAAACATTGAGAGGGCCTGGCTGGAGAAGGCTGATATGAGCAGGCCAGGGTGGTGGAGACCATCTGTAGATCTTCTGAAGGCACCTGGCACCTGAAGTCCACAGGTCTTAAAGTTGCCAGGTTTGGAGACCCCTGATCTACAGCAACATCCCTGACCCCCATGCACGGTGAGGACTAAGTGGGTAGTCATAATTGAGCATTGCTTCAGGGAACACAAAGAGGGCAGAGGGGCTGGGAAGGCTCAGGATTTCTCCCAGGTGGGAGACGGAGGGCTTGGCTACCTTGATCAGGATTTTTTTCTTGAGCTGGGCAGGAGAAGGAAGTTGGTCAGCATTGACGTCAACCGGTTTGGTCAGCAGCATGTCGCCAAAGACCTTCTTGAAGTGGGACGCCATGTTCCTCTGCTGGACGATGCTGCAGTGATCCTCGATGGAAAGGATGACAGGATACCTGTGGGAAAAGGACAGGGCATTAGGCAGGCCCTGAAAAATCCTGCATTTTTTTGTTTGTTTACATCTAGGGCAATATCCAGGAGTGGTGCAGTGGCCTAGAGGTGGAGCTCTCGCCTCACAATCAGGAGGCTGTGAGTTCGATCCTAGGTAGAGGCAGATATTTCTCTCTCTGGGCACGATGAGAATATATCTGCTGAACAAAACTCCGCACTGGCGACAGGAAGGGCATCCGGCCAGTAAACACTCAGCTCCATTCAGTTGCCCAGACTTCACCCCGCAAGGGATTAGGGGGTCATTAAACAACAAAGATCTAGGGCAATATCCAAGGATGCGCCGTTCTGCAGAGCAAAGCCGATCATGGCTAAGCAGTTTGGACGGGGACGGCCTGAGGCAGGACTTCCTGAGAACAGGAGACGCCCGGCAAAAAGATGGGGACAAAGGTTTGGGGGTACCAATTTTTTTGGCTTTCCGAGTGGGCTTGGGAGCAAAGGACGGAACTTCTATCTGGCTGCTCCGTTCAGTCAATTAAAACATCCTTTCCAGTTTCTGGAACAAACTTCTCCACCCTGAGGGTCAATTTTTATGGAGGGCCTGAAGCCATTCTGTGAGGTTTGTTCTCGCATTCATACATTCTGCCCTCCAATGAAGAAGAACAAGGAGGAGGGAGGAGGAGAGGGAGGGAGGAGGCAGAAGAGGAGGAGGGAGGAAAAGGAGGAGGATATCCAAGGATGCGCCGTTCTGCAGAGCAAAGCCGATCATGGCTAAGCAGTTTGGACGGGGACGGCCTGAGGCAGGACTTCCTGAGAACAGGAGACGCCCGGCAAAAAGATGGGGACAAAGGTTTGGGGGTACCAATTTTTTTTTCTTTTCGAGGGGGGTTGGGAGCAAAGGACGGAACTTCTATCTGGCTGCTCCGTTCAGTCAATTAAAACATCCTTTCCAGTTTCTGGAACAAACTTCTCCACCCTGAGGGTCAATTTTTATGGAGGGCCTGAAGCCATTCTGTGAGGTTCGTTCTCGCATTCATACATTCTGCCCTCCAATGAAGAAGAACAAGGAGGAGGGAGGAGGAGAGGGAGGGAGGAGGCAGAAGAGGAGGAGGGAGGAAAAGGAGGAGGAAAAGGAGGAGGGGGAGGGGGACGGGGAGGAGGAGAGGAGAGAGAGGGAGGAAAAGGAGGAGGGAGGAAAAGGAGGAGGAGAGGAGGAAGAGAAAGGAGATAAGAGGTGGAGGAGAAGGAAAAGAAGGGGAGAAGGGGAGGAGAAATAGGAGTTAGAGGAGAAATAGAAGGAAAAGAAGAAGAGGAGGAGGGAGGAAAAGGAGGAGGGGGAGAAGGAGAAGAGGACGGGGGAGGGGGAAGCCCAAGAGAGGAAGCAGGACCCAAGGTGCATAAAGGCAGCAACGGGGCTTACTCGGAGGTGGTGAAGGCGTGCTCCTTGATAGTGTGCAAGACATCCAGGAACTTGATCTTGGAGGTCAGTGTGTGGCCGTGGTAGATGATGGGCAGGTCATCAGGGCCATCCCAGCAATCCACTGGAGCAGAGGAGATCAAAGCTTGAATTGGTTCCTTAAAATTAGAATCCCAGCTTTTTAAACCATCACATGAATCGGGATTCCTCCACTGGGCACCTTCTGGCTGCGTCGAGATTCAAAGGCCCCCAAATCCCCAGTCCGTGCGTTGTGTGTGAGAGAGGGTTGCTTGTGTGTGTGTGTGGGGGGGGGTGTACATTTCTTCCCCCGAGAATTCCAATCTTTGCACGCTTCTTGAAGGTGCCCAGTTGAGGAAGCACACACGTCTAGCCCTCCATCCAATGAATACATTGATCATCTCAAGTTCCTGCGATTAAATCTAATAAAGGCTTCTTGCAAAGATGCACCAATTGCATTTCCCCTTCTGCAGCCATCACAGACACCTTCAACTGTGCAACATGGTCTTTCACAAGGGCTGCCCAGATGTGAGTCGGTCTTCCAACATCTGTAGGACCTTGCGGTTTGGGATGCCAAGAAGGGGAAGCTGTGGCCTTTTTTTTTTTTTTTTTGGCTTTTTCCAAATGTAGAAAATCAATACGTGGTGAAAAAACAAACCCACAGACGGTTCTCAGAAATATCCTTGTATGACAAGGATGGGACCCTTAACCAAGGCTTGTTAATGGGGTCAAGAATGGTGGACATCAGCTTACATTCCACTTCTTATAAAGAAAATCTATATAAAATGTTTTATAAATGGCATTTACCACCTGCTAGGTTAGCTAAAATGTTTAAAAATATGTCTAGCAAATGTTGGAAATGTAATAAAAAAAACGGGCACATTTTATCATATGTGGTGAACTTGTGCTAAAACAAAAAAAGGGGGGGGCAAAGATACACAGGTGGCTAGAAAAGATGATAGGGAATCATGTAGATTTTAAACCTGAACTGTTTTTATCAGGTATAATATCAGAAAAATTAGATAAGAAAATTATGTTTTTTGGGGGGGGGGTATATATTTTTTATTTTATTTTTAGATATACATCAACATCAATACATGAACAGTGTAATTAGATAAGAAAAGTATGCATTTAATATTACATTACAGCAGCAAGGATTCTATTTGCACAATATTGGAAAAATGAAGAAACACCGCAAGACGAAGAGATAATTAAGAAGATATTAGATTGTGCAGAAATGGATAGGCTGACATTGAAAATTAAGCCGAAAGAAGACACAGAATACTATCAAACATGGAATCTATTTTACCAGTAGTTGGAAAAAAGGGGTGGAGATTAAGAATGTAATCAGAATTGTTAAGCAAATTAAATACCCAGACAAGACAATGTTTATTAAGCACTAAGAAATGTAATTAATTAAAAAATCAATTAAAAAAAAAAGAGAGAGAAGCAGCTTACATTCAATGCATCGGCAGCCCATCCGAAGGCAGCGGGCATAGGCTTCGAGGGAGGACTCGCTGGAGAACTGATCCCCCGTGAGATACCTGCAAGGAAGGAGGAGAAGCAACTGGCGTGGAAGTTCCTGCAAAGGCCATTGTGGGTCGTGAAAGGCTGTGGGGAGAATTTGGAAATGCCTTGGACAGGGGCCCCAAGTCCACAATTTCTCGAAGACTTATTTTCTTTCTTTCTTTCTTAGATGAATTTACAGGAGAGGTCCTTGATGTTCTTTTGAACTTGGTTGTTTTCTTGCAGACGTTTCATTACCGAACTTGGTAATGTCATCAGGGCAACAGCATTAGCACTGATGACGTTCCTTAGTTGGGTCATGAAAGGTCTGCAAGGAAACAACGAAGCTCAGAGAGTATCAGGGATCCTACAGTCCTCCTCTTCCTCCTCCTCAAACCCCTCTCCCTTCTAGCACTGAGTATGTTACCTAGTTAGGTCATGAAACGTCTACAAGAAAACAACCTAGCTCAGAGAGCACAAAGGACCCCTCAGTTATCCTCCTCCTCCTCCTCCTCCTCCTCCTCCTCCTCCACCTTTTTCCAAAATCCCCTCCCTTCTAGCACTGAGGATGTTACCTAGTTGGGTCATGAAACGTCTACAAGAAAACCACCAAGCTCAGTGAGCACCAAGGACCCCTCAGTTATTATTATTATTAATTAAAATTAAATTATTATTTATTAAATTTGTATGCCGCCCAACTCCCAAGGGACTCTGGGCGGCTCAGTTCTCACCCCAAGCTACAAATATTTCCTCTATCGGTGTAATTTTACCTGGCCATCCAACTCACATACCGGGGAGGCTTGCCACATTACAAATCCACAACGTTAAAACCCCACCCCATCCCATCCCATGGCAGCAATGTCAGGGTTCCAAGTAACAGCCCCAACGAAAGAAAACTCCGAGGCTTGAGTTTCCTCAAAGTTCCATTTTATTAGAGATGTCATATTGGCACATCTGGGAAAACTTGAATCTGAAAGCTTCCGGGTTTTCCCCACCCAAAAGGAAGTCCAAGTCCCTGCCCCCAGCACCCACATGTCCATCACATGGTCCAATCAACGCACCGTCCCAACTGGAGATGCCTCCCAGGCACACCCCTCCAGGTGCAGGGCAGAGTGGCCTTGACTCTCGAAGAAAGGAATGTTATTTTGACTACACATCTCCCAAGCTCCATGCAATCCCCCCCCCTCCCAGTTTCCCACAGTACTAAATGTGGCAGGCCTGAAAATCCAAATGGTTTCAGGCCTGACAGCAGAAGCACAACCAAATCAACCACTTGTTCGGCTCCGTCTCCATTCGTGGTCCCCAGGCCCGCTGACCAAATCAGGGCCTTTTGGAAAAGCAACAAGGTGGGGGCCAGCCATACCTCCGGGGGAATGATGTTCCACGGAGAAAGGGCCACTACCGAGAAGGCCCTTTTTCATTGTCCCACCAGATATACTGTAGATTTCTAGTAGCTGGGACCAGTAACATGCCCTGCCCTCCCATCGTAATGGGCCGGTATATGTAACAGGGGAGAGGTGGTCCTTCTAATAACCTGGCCCCAACGTCAGATAGGGCTTGAAAGGTAACAACCACCACCTTGAACTGTACCCAGAAGCCAGCCAATGAACCTCCTGCAGAAGAGGTGACACATGCAGAAGTTTAGGAGCCCCCGCCCCCCCCCAAAAAAATTATTCTGCATTCTGAAGCAACTGAAGCTTCCGGATACTCTTCAAGGGCAGCCCCATGTAGAGCTCATTACAGTAGTCCAGACGGGAGGTGACCAGGGCGTGGATGAGTGTGAGCAGGGCACATTAGCCCAGGAATGGCCATTAACTGATGTACTTGTGAAGATAAAAATAGATGGGAGGATCTGGAGCGAATCTTTTCATCTGTGGAAAAGCTATGCCGAGCACCTGTCAAGCGTCTCCTTGGATGATCTAGAAATAGAACTTCAACACAAAGCTTAACAAAAGGTCTACGCATACTCTAGCACAGGGGTCCCCAAGCTTGGCAACTTTTAAGACTTTGTGGACTTCAACTCCCAGAATTCCTCAGGCTGGCTGAGGAATTCTGGGAGCGGAAGTCCACAAAGTCTTAAAGTTCCCAAGTTTAGAGACCTCTGCTCTGGCTCCTTCTTTACTCTGGGAAAGGAGAGTTTAGTAATCCTTGGCGTCGTGGCCAACTCAGGCCTGGTGGAATGCAATGGATGGTCCTATCTAGCAGGACCTCAGATGCCTCCTTTCCACCCTTATCCGTCCATAATTGACCCAAGAATCGGAGAAACTCTTACGTGTTATGAGAAGACGAGATCCAGTACTGTGACAAGGGGAAATTCATTTCTTCAGGGACCACTTGCTCACTCTTGGACTCCATCAGCATGTTCTCTTTGCAGAACAAGAACGTCAGGAACTGTGCAAAGAAGAGCGGGGGGAGGGGAATTATAGAATAACCGAGTTGGAAGGGACTTCGGAGGTCTTCTAGTCCAACCCCCTGCTCAAGCAGGAGACTCTATACCATCCCAGACAAACGGCTGTCCAGTCTCTTCTTAAAAACCTCACGTGTTAGAGAACCCACAACTTTTGGAGGCAAGTCCTTCCACAAATTAATTGTTGTAACTATCAGGAAATTTCTCCTTAATTCTAGGTTGGTTCTCTCCTTGGTTAGTTTCCCTCCATTGTTTCTTGTCTTACCTTTTGGCGTTTGGAACAGTAGTGGGTTGTAAATCCCGTCGCTACCGGTTCGCTTGTGCACTTGCGGGCGCACGTGACGCTTCTGCGCATGCACAGAAATGTCCCGGGCGGGTGGCCGGAGCCAGACCGGGCCGAACCGGGAGCAACCCACTGCTGGTTTGGAAAATAGTTTGACCCCCTCGTTTTTGTAGGAGCCCCTCAAATATTGGAAGACTGCTATTATATCTCCCCTAGTCCTTCTTTTCACTAGACTAGACCTAACCAATTCCTTCTGGCGCTTTGGAAAATAATTTGAACCCCTCTTCTTTGGGGCAGCCCCTCAAATACTGGAAGACTGCTATCGTATCCCCGCTAGTCTTTCCTGCAACCGTTCTTCGTATGTTTTAGTCTCCAGGCCTTTAATCATCCTAGTTGCTCTTCTTTGCACTTTTTCCAAATTCTCAATGTCTTTTTTGTAATGTGGGGACCAAAACTGGATGCCGTACTCCAGGCACAGTCTTACTAAGGCTTTATAAAGCGGTATTAATACTTCACGTGATTTGGATTCTACGCCTGTTTATACAACCAAGGACTGTATTGGCTCTGTTGGCAGCTGCAGCACACGGCTGGCATTCACATTTAAGTGACTTCCCATTAGGACTCCTAGATTCTCTGGGGAATTCTGGGAGTTGAAGTCCACCCATCTTAAAGTTGCTGAGGTTGAGAAACGCTGGCTTAACAAGAACACCCCCCGCCCCCCAGGATGATTGAGGAAGAGAGCTGGACACTCACTTCATCCAGCTGGAAGACGGGCTCCGTCATGTCAGCAAAACGATCCTGCAGGTAGGTGCACATCAACCTGCGAACCTTGGCAATGTCACTCGCCCAGGCTTCCTGCAGAGAAAAGGCAGAGGGCAGGAGTTACCAGGAAGGAGGAGCAGGAGCGCTGGGTCTGAAATGAGAGGGGGCATCCTCAGGAGAGGTCAAAAAAGTCAGAATGGCACCTGCAGTCAAGGTCCTGCCACTTTGATTTGCACTGATGGATTTTATCAAAATCAGTGCACCTTTGGAAGGCTTGAAAGACCAGGTTAGAGGGAGAAGACAATGGAGAAAATTTAAGTAGCAGCTAGGAGACAAATTGATTGTGGTGGAATGTGGTCTGGATTCCAGGGAGGGAGGAAGCCCCTCCCTCCCTCCCTCCTGGGAATCCAGACCATGTTCCACCACAATCAATTGAGAGAGAATCACTTCTCTCCTTCCTTCCTTCCTCCCTTCTCTCCTTCCTCCCTCCCTTCTCTCCTTCCTTCCTACCTCGCTTCTCTCCTCCCTCCCTCCCTCCCTCCCTCCCTCCTCCTTCCTTCCTCCCTTCTCTCCTTAGACCTCCAAGGTCCCTTCAAACTCTATTATTCTATGTTCTGTGTTCCTTCTCCTTCATGCAGAATGTCCCTCAGAAAAAAAATATATGCATAGACACTTGAATATTGGTGAACATTATTCCCAAAACACATCCCTCCCTCCCTTCTCTCCTTCCTCCCTCCTCTCCTTCCTTCCTCCCTCCCTCCCTTCTTCTTTCTTCTTCTTTCTTTTTTCTTTCTTTCTTTCTTCTCTTCTTTCTTTCTTCTTCCTTCCTTCCTTCCTCCTCCTTCCTTTCCTTCCTTCCTTCCTTCCTTCCTTCCTTCCTTCCTTCTTCCTTCTTTCTTCCTTCCTTCCTTCCCTTCTTTCTCCCTATCTTTCTTTGTA
>QLTV01001843.1:136805-151715 GCA_003457575.1 Thermophis baileyi
ACAGCCAGCAGTTCAATACTGACTGGCTGAAGATTGACTCAGCCTTCCGTCCTTCCGAGGTGGGTAAAATGAGGACCCAGATTGTTGGGGGCAAGAGGCTGACTCTGTAAACCGCTTACAGAGGGCTGTAAGACACTGTGAAGTGGTATATAAGTCTAAGTGCTATTGCTCTTGCTATTCTGTAGAATTCTGTTGCGGCTTCACACCCTGTGATTGCAGAGATGCTCTCATTTCAGCTTAGGAAGGGAGCAACAAAGCTGCAGGTTCTACCAAGTTTTTCTACCAAGTTTTTCCAGGTCACCTGGTACAACCGGCCAGATCGGTATCCGCAGCTTCCCTCTCCATCTGTTTCCCCTCCTGCATCTTATCTGTCCCCTTCCCCTTATCTCTTTCCCCTCTCCTTCTGCTCATCGGTGCCTCCTTCCTTCCTTCCTTCCTTCCGGCTATTTTCCTGCTCCACAATAAAGTTTAACCCAGCCTCCGCTAATCTGGGGCCTTCCGGATGGGATGGACTACAACTCCTATCACTCCCAGGGCTTTTTAATCAGGGTCTTTCGAAACTGTTTTAGGAGGATTCAAATATTTCCTGACTCATGCTTAGTCAGGTCTTAACTTTTCTGGGGGGTTTTTTAAATATATTTTATTAATTTTCTATTGTTTACATTTGTTAGTGCTTAATAAATATCATGTTGTCTGGATATTTAATTTGCGTAACAATACAGATTACATTCTTAATCTCCAACCCTTTTTTCCAAGCACTGGTAAAATGAAGTCCATGTTTGATAATATTCTGTGTCTTCTTTCTGTTTAATTTTCAATGTAAGTCTATCCATTTTTGCACAATCTAGTATCTTCCTAATTATCTCTTCATCTCGCGGTGTTTCTTCATTTTTCCAATATTGTGCGAATATAATCCTCGCTGCTGTTAAGACATGCAATATTAAATATATACTTTGTTTATCAAGTTTTTCTGATATTATGCCTAATAAAAACAGTTCAGGTTTAAAATCTATGTTTCCCTATCATCTTTTATAACCACCTGTGTATTTTTACTTTTCTGTTTTATTGGCATGCATCTCTCTGGGCATAAAAGGTGACAAGAGTGTTGATGGATAAGGAGAGGAAGGAAGGAAGGAAGGAAGGAAGGAAGGAAGGAAGGAAGGAAGGAAGGAAGGATATGTGAGGGAAAGAGGGATGAGAAAGAGAAGGAAAAAGAAAAAAAGAAAAAAGGAAGAGGGAGGGAGGGAAGGAAGGAAGGAAATTAGAGGGAGAGAGGGATGAGAAAGAGAAAGAAAAAAAAGAAGAGGGAGGGAGGGAGGGAGGGAGGGAGGGAAGGAAGGAAGGAAGGAAGGAAGGAAGGAAAGAGAAAGAAAGAAAGAAAGAAAGAAAGAAAGAAAGAAAGAAAGAAAGAAAGAAAGAAAGAAAGAAAGAAAGAAAGAAAGAAAGAAAGAAAGAAAGAAAGAAAGAAAGAAAGAAAGAAAGAAGATCTGGAATTCGTCTTGGAACTGGAAGGTGGCACTTAAGAGCAAGTTAGAGTTGGGTTGCATTTAACTTTTTGGGGGGACAGGCAAGGGCCACAATTGTTGGGGAGGCCATGCCAAACAGGGACACAGTTTCCCCCCAGTTCAGGAGACAAAAAGTTCGAATTCTTTCTGTCTGTGCCTGTCTGTGTTGTAGGCACTTAATGACGTAAGGTTTCCATTAAAGTTTTGGCAGGAAAATTGATTTTCACTCCTTGTGGTTGAAGCTATAAAAAAACAGGATTATCGAAGGCACAAAGAGATCTGGCTGCAGGATACCCCCCCCCCCTTTAAGATAAGCACGCAAGGGCCCCTTCTTCAGACCCCAAACATCCTCATTTCTTTAACAGTCCTCTTCCTTCCATCCTGCATGAAAACACTGAGGACCAGGAACCTCAAAACTGGTAAAACACCCTGATCATCAACGGGCTTTTTTCAGGAGTTACTGCTGCCCGTTGGAGGGGGGAGTGGAATCCGTCCTGCTTCTGCCCCCCCCCCGCCCCTGCACAGATGCTTTAAAATAAGACTCATTGCTTTGGGGTCAAATCTGCTGCTTTTTATTCTCCCTCTGCACAAATCACATCCTGTCACTTCCTGCCTAATTTCTCAGAAATCTATTTGAGATGCAGAAAACGCTTGGTGCTGTACTCGTCAAGGAAATGGGCACAATCCTGCATCCTACGAGCTGTTTCTGGTCCAGTTGCCCCGTGGTTTCATAATAAAATCTTCTGTGGATCCAGTGCGTGGTTGGATAATAACAAACAGAACGGTTTCAGGAATTGGGTATGTCTCAATAATGAAACTCTAATACTTTGGCCACCTAATGATAAGGAAGGACTCACTGGAGAAGAGCCTAATGCTGGGAAAAATGGAGGGCAAAAGAAGAAGGAGACGACAGAGAATGAGGTGGCTGGATGTAGTCACTGAAGCAGAAGGCGTCAGCTTAAATGGACTCCAGAGGATGATAGAGGACAGGAAGGCCTGGAGGAACGTTGTCCATGACTTCGCAACTAACAACAACAAAATAATGAAAAGAAGGACTGGGGTGACATTATAGCAGTCTCCCAATATCTGAGGGGCTTCCACAGAGAAGAGGGGGCCAACCTATTCTCCAAAGCACCTGAGGGCAGGACAAAGAAGCAATGGATGGAAACTAATCAAGGAGAGAAGCAACCTGGAATTAAGGAGAAACTTCCTGATAGTCAGAACAATCAATCAGTGGAACAGCTTGCCACCAGAAGTTGTGAATGCTCCAACACTGGAGGTTTTTAAGAAGAGACTGGACAACCATTTGTCTGAAATGGTATAGGGTCTCCTGCTTGAGCGGGGGTTTGGACTAGAAGACCTCCAAGGTCCCTTCCAACCCTGTCATTCTGTATTTTGTAAATGTTCGGAAGATAATGACTAGGGGTGACATGATAGTCTTCCAGGATTTGAGGGGCTGCCCCGAAGAAGAGGGGGTCCACCTATTCTCCAAAGCACCAGAAGGCAAGACAAGAAATAATGGATGGAAACTAATCAAGGAGAGAAGCAATCAAGGAATTCAGGAGAACCTTCCTAACAGTGAGAACAATTAACCAGTGGAACTGCTTGCCTCCAGGTGTCATGGGTGCTTCATCACTGGAGGTTTTCAAGAAAAGTCTGGACAGCCACTTGTCTGGAATAGTATAGGCCCTTATACTATAGGGTCTCCTTTTCAAGCAGGGGTTAGACTAGAAGACCTTCAAGTTCCCTTCCTATTCTGTTATTACTTCCTAATTTCTCAGGTTCAGGAGATGCATGAAGGAACCGGGCACAATTTCTGCATTTGGGAGAGGAACATTTGTAGGAATGAAACCCACCCCCCACCCCCGGTCTGGGAGACCCCTACAGAAGACCACATCTATCCCTCCCCCTCCCCTTTTCCTGCATCCGTTTCTCCCTCCGTTATCTGAGCCCCCATCCACATGTCAGTAGTTATTTCCTAGAGATGAGACTTTCTGTAAATAGCAGCCTGCAAACTGCAGAAAAACAGACCGCCTAAGAATGCCAATTATTTTGCTTTTTTTGCATTTCTTTAAATGAGCTGTGTTTCGAAATTTGCTTGAGTCATCGGTTTTATCCCGATAAGGTCCCGTTTTTAAGTGCCCTCTTGCAAACCGCTTTGGGCAGTGTGGCAAGAAAATAAAAACAAGGACCGCAATTAGTAATCAATAACAATTGTCTGGGATCAACGGTTAAAGTTCCCCAATTCTAAGGAAAAGGGGAAACCATTATTCAGAAATTCCCCAGACGTGGAACACAACGAGAAAAGTGACTTCGGAGGATTGCACAGAATTGCCACTGGAACGGAAATGTGTCGACTCACAACTAAACGCTGTTTAAATCCATGGGACTGAACTCCTCAGCAAATTCCTTCAGCTTTTTAAAATAATTTAAGTTAGTGATCATTAGGACAAATGGCTAGAAAGCAGTGGGGGTCCCTCAAGGTGGGTGGGAAGTCAAAAAAAATCAATATGGTAGGTTCAACCGTGCCCATTAGAAAGCCGGTTTGGTCTAGTGATTAAGGCAACAGGCTAGAAAGTGGGAGACGGTGAGTTCTAGTCCCACCTTAGGCCTGAAAGGTGGCCGGGTGACTTTGGGCCAATCACCAGGAGACAGTGAATTCTTGTCCCACCTTAGGCATAAAAGGTGATTTGGTGACTTTGGGCCAATCACCAGGAGGCTGTGAGTTCTAGTCCTGCCTTAGGCCTGAAAGGTGGCCAGGTGACTTTGGCCCAATCACCAGGAAGGTGTGAATTCTAGTGCTGTCTTAAGCATGAAAACCAGCTGGGTGACTTTGGGCCAATCACCAGGAGGCTGTGAGTCCTAGTCCCACCTTAGGCCTGAAAGGTGGCCAGGTGACTTTGGCCCAATCACCAGGAAGGTGTGAATTCTAGTGCTGTCTTAAGCATGAAAACCAGCTGGGTGACTTTGGGCCAATCACTAGGAGGCTGTGAGTTCTACTCCCGCCTTAGCCATGAAAGCTGGCTAGGTGACTTTGGGCCAATCACCAGGAAGGTGTGAATTCTAGTGCTGTCTTAAGCATGAAAGCCAGCTGGGTGATTTTGGGTCAATCACCAGGAGACTGTGAGTTCTAGTTCTCCCTGAGGAATGAAAACTGGTGGCCGACTGTGACCGACTGTGGGCCGGTCCCTCTCTCTCAGCCCACCTCACAGTGTTGTTATTTTAGGGGAAATAGGAGGAAGAAGGTGTGTTGGATATGTTCGTTTCCTTGAGTTATTTGTAAAAATCGATACTGTATAAACAAACAATCGCAATTATCCTTCTTATCTTTCTCATCTTCTCTTATTGATACCTTACGATTTATCACTTACTGTTTGTATCTTATGATTAATGATTGTAACTATGATTTATGATCTATGTCTTATCACTTTGTTGTTTGTATGTACACTGAGAGCTTATCCACCAGAGACAAATTCGTTGTGCATCCAAACCACACTTGGCCAATAAAGAATAAAGAATTCAAACAACCCCTGCCCCTTTCTTATACAGATAGTCCTCGACTTACAACAGTTCGTTTAGTGACCGTTCAAAGTTACAACGGTGCTGAAAAAAAGTGACTTATGACCGTTTTTCACACTTACGACCCATGTAAGATCCCCACGATCATGTGATTAAAATTCAGATGTTTGGCAACTGACTCATAGTTATGACGGTCGCAGCGTCCCGTGATCATCTTTTGCGACCTTTTGACAAGCAAAGTCCGTGGGGAAGCCAGATTCACTTAACAACCATGTTACTAACTTAAGAGCTATAGTGATTCACTTAACAACTGTGGCAAGAAAGATTGTAAAATGGGGCAAAACTGACTTAACCAATGTCTCAATTAACAACAGAAATTTTGGGCTCCATTGTGGTTGCATGTCAAGGACTATCCGTATGTCCATCAAGTTCCCAACACTCCAACCCAACCAGCTGCCCCTCGTCCTGGCATTTTTCTCTCTGGCACAAGGGGAGAATATATTTGGGCTGGCATTTTCCCAAACCATTCCATTGCAAAAGGAAACATTTTTTTTTTAAAAAAACGGAGTGGGTGAAGGCCGGATTAATGGACAGGCAGCATGGAAAAGAGACCGGAAGATGTTTCTGCTGTTGTGAGACGCTGGCACAGCCATGCCCTTCCCTGCCCACTTGGTGGGATCGGCCCCAAATGGCTGATTGTCTGCAAAAAAAGGAAACGAGGCCTTAAAAACAGCCACCCCCTCCGCCCCCCTCTTCCTGGAAGGGTCACTTCCGAGGATCAACAGAACCTCTGGATGACTCACAGCTGCAAACGGGGGGGGGCAATTTTTATTCACTCCAGCGTTATAAATAGGACTGAGTGGACACAGAGAGGTTTTTATGGCGTCTGGCACGGCCTCCCACCTCAGAGACACAACCCCCCCCCCCCGTAGTCCAAGGGGACGCTGAGGCGTTCCTGCATTTACAGCTCAGGAAAGTTTGGAAACCATTCCTGGACTTTGTGCTTGAAGTGGGGGGGTGGGAATGAAGCTCAGGTGAAAACACCCTGGGATTTCACAAGGTCTTTTTAAAAAAAGGACTTTAGGGAAGAGTTTGTCATGACAGTGAATGACATCTCCGTTCTGCAGATCTAGGAAGGCGGGACTAGAACTCCCACCTTCCTGGTGATTGGCCTAAAGTCACCCAGCCAGCTTTCATGCCTAAGGCGGGACTAGAATTCCCACCTTCCTGGTGATTGGCCAAAAAAGTCACCCAGCCAGCTTTCATGCCTAAGGCGCAGGGGTCGGTTCTAACTTACGTCGCTGCCGGTTCGCTTCCTCATGCGCCACGTGGGCACGTGCACCTTGCGCGCCACATGGGCACCCCTTGTGAGCACGCATGCACGCTTTGTGCATTCGAGCGCGCATGCGCAGTGCTAAAAACCAAGCTGCACATGCGCAGAAGCAAAAAACAGCTTCTGCGCATGCGCAGAAGCAAAAAACAAAATGGCGCTGCCTACGGCGCCGCCAAGAGAGCCGGTTCAGGGGCGTGTCCAGCCGGCCATCGCTGCCGGTTCGGCGAGCGGGGGGAAATTCCCGCTATCGGTTCTATAGAGCCGGTTTGAACCGGCAGCAACCCACCTCTGCTAAGGCGGGACTAGAAGTCCCACCTTCCTGCTGATTGGCCTAAAGTCACCCTCTAGCTTTCATGCCTAAGGCGGGACTAGGTCTCCCAGTCTCCTGGTGATTGGCCTAAAGTCACCTAGCCAGCTTTCATGCCTAACGCGGGATTAGAACTCACACCTTTCTGGTGATTGGCCTAAAGTCCCCTAGCCAACCCCCCCCCCTTCCATTCGCAGCTGCTCTGAGTGGACTCTGGCAGGCTTAGGCAGGAACGAGATTCCAGGGGGGGGGCAGCCAGCCAGGAAGAGGAAGCATCCATGGCACCATGTGCATCTGGACCAGTGTCCAGCCCATCACCTTGCATGTCCTGGGGGGGGGAGACTCCCTCCCTCCATCACCTTTTGCCATAGAAAGCGCTACTTCCTAAGGCAGCACATAAGGGGGCATCAGCTGATTTCATGCGAGCCATGTTCCCAGTGGCCTTCTCTTCCCACACGGTGTGGGAGCCCTCCCCCTTTTTCGCCACAGGCGTGCATGCCGGGGCCTTCTCGGAAGCTCCTTTTGCCCAACAGCGGAGTTTTGGTGGACTTTCTGTTCACGTCAAGCGCTTGTGCAGGAGAACTTCCCGAGTGATCACGCCTCGTGCACAGTTATTTCGAGGAGAAAAAGAGTGAAGGCGTGTGGGTTTCTTCGTTCCAATATCTAAGGGGCTGCCCCAAAGAAGAGGGGGGGCTATTCTCTAAAGCACCTGAAGGCAGAACAGGAAGCAACGGATGGAAACTGAACAAGGAGAGAAGCAACCGAGAACTAAGGAGAAATTTCCTGACAGTGAGAACAATTAACCAGTGGAACGGCTTGCCACCAGAAGTTGTGGGTGCTTCATCACTGGAGGCTTTTAAGAAGAGACTGGACCATCATTTGTCTGAAATGGTATAGGGCAGTGGTTCTCAACCTTTCTAATGCCGCGACACCCCCCCTAACATTAGTAAGGACCAGGGGTGAAATGCTCCCGGTTCGCTCGTGCCTGTCGGTCGCCGTAGAGCCAGTCACCAAGGTAGCGTGAGGCTCCGCCTACCCGTCCAGATGCCGCTATTTAGGTTTTTTTTACCCTCTGCGCATGCGCAAAGCATTCTGCGCATGCGCAGAGGGTAACAGAACCCAAATGGCGGCGGTTGGGCGAAGTCTCCCGCTTCCGTGGCTACTGGCTGTCCGGCGACCCGCAGGCACGGCCGAACTGGGAGCATTTCCAAGATGGCGGGCTAGCGCGTGCGGCGACCCCTGTGAAAGGGTCGTTCGACCCCCAAAGGGGTCACGACCCACAGGTTGAGAACCGCTGGTATAGGGTCTCCTGCTTGAGCAGGGGGTTAGACTAGAAGACCTCCAAGGTCCCTTCCAGCTCTGTTATTCTGTTAAAAAGAAGAGAGAGCTACTAGGTCTTTATCCTGAAAGCAGAAGGGGAGATGGCTGCTCAGCAGATCATCGTCTGTTCTGCAGTATTTGAGACTATTTATTTATTTATTTCCAGTTTCCATGTCAATCAAATGGATGGTAACTTTATCAGGGCAGGAATCCTTTCCTGATGATTATATAAAGATAAACAAAGGGCAGCTATGTTGATATCTACACCAGTGTTTGTCAAACGTGGCAACTTTAAGATGCATGGACTTCAACCCCCAGAATTCCCCCAGCCAATACGAGTGGACTGGGGAATTCTGGGAGTTGAAGTCCCTATACCTTAAAGTTGCCAACTTTGCAAAAACACTGATCTACACAGATCCTTTCTGGCCAGAAAAAAATAGAGATTCACCAGATCTAACATAACGAGCAAAAGGGCTTTTTGTGTCAGGCTTGACCCAATGGGAACCAGGCAGACGCTCGCCTTGTCCGTGAATCTCGCCGGCACAGGCTTCACAACTCCCGGCTGCCAAACCCCGCTTGTTTATTTATTTAGCCACAAACACAGTCACCCTTTGTGTGACACATAGGCAGCCCTGGCGTCCAGCAGGGCCGGGTCCGTGGGCTGGGAGGAAGCGGGCGAGATAATGAAACCGGGGCGTGTTTGCCTTTAGGCACCCATTCGCTTTCGCCTGCCCTTAAACCGCGGATTCACCTGGGGGCACCTTTCTCGACCCACAACTTTGATCCAAACCCGGAAGATATTTAGTGGGTGCTTGGATTCACCTGGGACAGGCTGCAAAAATTAATTGTGTTTTTAATCGCTGGGGAAGCCCGGACAATTTATTCAACCTGAAAACGGTGTTGAACAAACATATTAAGAAGCAGCAGAAATCTAACTTTCACTGCCTGGTCTCAAAACAACAGCATACCCGTGTCTGAATGCAAACGTGGCTGTGATTTTGTCTCCAAATGGTTTGGGATGATTTGCAACCCCTTGCTGTTTGCCGGGGGGGGGGGAGTTAAGGTACTGTGCAAAGGGCCAAGGTCCTGCATCATGGCAATCATTTAAATAGAAGCCAGCCGTGTGCTGCTGCAGCCAAAAAAGCCAACACAGTCATAGGCTGCATTGGCAGGGGGATAGAAGCAAGGTCATGTGAAGTGTTAATACCACTTGGTAAGCGTTAAGGCCTTGGTAAGGCCACACGTGGAATACAACATCCAGTTTTGGTCGCCACGTTATAAAAAAGATGTGGAGACTCTGGAAAGAGTGCAGAGAAGAGCAACCAAGATGATTAGGGGGATGGAGGCCGAAACACAATGAAGAATGATTGCAGGAATTGGGTTTGTCCAGTTTAATGGAAAGAAGGACTAGAGGTGACATGACAGCAGTGCTCCAATATCTCAGGGGCTGCCACAAGAAAGAGGGTGTTAACCTATTCTCCAAAGCAGTCACTTGTCTGAAATGGTATAGGATCTCCTGCTTGAGCAGGGGGCTGGACTAGAAGACCTTCAAGGTCCCTTCCAGCTCTATTCTGATTCTGATTCTGAAAGCCCCAGAAGGCAGGACAAGAAGCAACAGATGGAAACTAATCAAAGAGAGAATCAACCTAAAACTAAGGAGAAACTTCCTGACAGTGAGGACAATTAACCGGTGGAACAGAAGTTGCCTTCAGAAGTTGTGGGTGCTCCATCAATGAAGGTTTTCAAGAAGAGACTGGACAACCATTTGTCTGAAATGGTAAAGGGTTTCCTGCCTGAGCAGGGGGTTGGACTAGAAGACCTCCAAGGTCCCTTCCAACACTGTCATTCTGTATTCTGTAAAACTTCAGAAGAGAAGGGCTAGGTGTGACATGATATCATGTTCCAGTATTTGAGGGGCTATCCCAAAGAAGAGGGGGTCAACCTATTCACCTGAAGGCAGGACAAGAAGCAACGGATGGAAACTAATCAAGGAGAGAAGCAACCTAGAAGTAAGGAGAAATTTCCTGACAGTGAGGACAATTAACCAGTGGAACAGCTTGCCACCAGAAGTTGTGGGTGGAGGTTTTTAAGGGACTGGACAGCCATTTGTCTGAAATGTTATAGGGTCTCTTGCTTGAGCAGGGGGTTGGACTAGACTAGAAGACCTCCAAGGTCCCTTCCAACTCTGTTATTCTGTTATGTCCACAAGAGACTGAAGGAGCCGGAAACCCATCCCAAAACATCTACTCTCTCATTGGCTCCTCAAATTGGCATCAAAGCATCTGGCAAGACCAGTGTTGAACTTACAGGCAAACCAAAGGAGAGGATTCTCGCACAACCTCTCCATTGCATTCACATGAACTGCTCTAACAGCCTCTGGCTCTCTGCTGCATCACAACCCCCATCATCCCCAGCCAGCCAGCCAAGCTGTCTTCCTGAGTGAGCAGGGAATTTCAAACGGCAACACACAACTTTGAAAGGACAACAGGAAAGCAACAGAGCCTCACGGACAACGGAGGGACCCTTGAGGAACGTCATGCATTGTCCCCGTGTCATTGTGCCAACGACATCAGCATGCGAGCGACACAGTGGTGGCTCCGCAGCTGCACTCACACAAGTGTGTTGCTCTCACAATGCTTGAGAAGGCAGGAGCATGGATCATTTGCTACCGAAACGGGGTTTAGCCGAGCTTCGAGGGAGGCATCGTCGCTATGCAGGCAAACCGTGGACAGGCCACAATTCAAATGCACCGTTTACCGAGAGTCAGAGCGGCAATTATCACAACAAACGTCCCGGCTATTTAAAGAACACACAACTGTGTGTTAATGAGACAGCCCTGCGAAGGAACACACAGCCTCCTTTTCCAGAAGGCAAAATGAGCTGGAGAACCAAATTAGGCAGGGGGTCCCTTTAAGAGGACGTCACTTGAGTTGTGTGGTCTTATTGTGGTGACATCACATCGTTATGATGTCATTGTGGTGGTGTCGCTTGTGCCACGCATCTAGACTCCGAGTCGTCTTTTAGAGCAGTGTTTCTCAACCTGGGCCACTTTAAGAGGTGAGGAATTCAACTCCCAGAATTCCCCAGCCAGCACACCTGGCTGGGGAATTCTGGGAGTTGAAGTCCACATCTCTTAAAATGGCCCAGGTTGAGAAACATTACAATTTACAACAGTTCAACTTACAACAGTTCATTTAGTGACTGTTTGAAGTTACAACGGCACTGAAAAAAAGTAACTTATGACTGTTTTTCACACTTAACGACCATTGCAACATCCCCGTGGTCATGTGATTAAAATTCAGACACCTGGCAAATGGCTCATATTTATGACGGTCGCAGCGTCCCAGGGTCCTGTGTTCCCCTTTTGCGACCGTCTGACAAGTGAAGTCCATGGAGAAGCCAGATTCACTTAACAACCGTATTAGTAACTTAACAACTGCAGTGTTTCGCTTAACAGCTGTGGCTAGAAAGGTCGTAAAATGGGGCAAAACTCACTTAACAAATGTCTCACTTAGCAACATAAATTTTGGGCTCAATTGCCATCGTAAGTCGAGGACTTAAATCTGGGTGCCACCAAATCTGCAACATTCACATGAATTTACCACAATACCACAACCTGTTACCTGTCCACTTTACAAACAGGTAAACACAATGACCTACAGAGAAGGTACAAAACCTGTTAGTATTTTTTGGAAGCAAAAATACTAACCATTTGCAAAATCTTTAATTTGCAAAATCTTTTATCACTTCTTGTCAAATCTTAGGGGGAGAAAGTCTCAGCCCTTCCCTGGGAATTTCACACAGCCACATCTTTTTAACAGCCTCTTTGCTGTTGTTAAGTTTGCCATATGTGTTACAAGCTAGGCAAAATAATTTATTATTTCCCTGTGGGTCTTTCATTCTTAATAAATGTATTAAATTTATTAATAAATTTATTCAATTTATTTTCCAAAGCACCAGAAGGCAGGACAAGAAACAATGGATGGAAACTCATCAAGGAGAGAAGCAACCTGGAATTAAGGAGAAACTTCCTAACAGGGAGGACAATTAACCAGTGGAACAGCTTGCCACCAGAAGTAGTGTGAGCTCCATCACTGGAGGTTTTTAAGAAGAGACTGGACAGCCACTTGTCTGAAATGGAATAGGATCTCCTGCTTGAGCAGGGGGCTGGACTAGAAGACCTCCAAGGTTCCTTCCAGCTGTATTCTGATTCTATTCTGATTCTGATTTGCAGAGTTCTAATTTAATGGCCTTTGTGTATTCTTTTAAAGGCCACTGAAATATTCTTTAAAACAGAAGGGTACAACATTGGCCGCTTTAAAGACTTGTGGACTTCAACTCCCAGAATCCCCCAGCCAGCATGGCTGCCTCTGGAATTCTGGGAATTGAAGTCCACAGGTCTTAAAGGGGCCAAGGTCAGACATCCTTGCTTTAAAACACAGGTATACATTAAATCATTAAACACAAATAAACCTCTTTTCTTCCCTGGTTGTAGGCCAGATTCAGAAGACACAAGAATGTTGTCGAAGAATGGTGCACTGCCTCTATATTATATCCGAGGAAGTCAGAGGTATGTGTCCTTGCAAACAACTGACACACAGAGGTGTGTGTCCTTGCAAACAACTGAACTGAGTTTGGCTTTCCTTCCGCTTAAATACGGTGAGATACGGTCTCTGTTGGGTGTACAAAAATGAGGAATCAAGGAATCCACCCAGACCAATATCGATCGGACAACTCTTGACTGGTGTGCTGGGAGTCCCCGACTTACAACAGTCCGTTTAGTGACCGTTCAAAGTTACAACGGCACTGAAAAAAGTGACTTATGACCGTTTTTCACACTTACGACTTTTGCAGCGTCCCCATGATCAAAATTCAGACACTTGGTAATTGACTCGTATTTATGACGGTCGCAGTGTCCCCGGGGTGACGTGATCCCCTTTTGCGACCTTCTGACGAGCAAAGTCAAGGGGGAAGCCGGATTCACTTAACAGCCGGGTTACTAACCTATCAACTGCAGCGATTCACTTAACAACGGTGGCAAGGAAGATCGTACAATGAGTCACTGAACAAATGTCTCACTTAGCAACATCAATTTTGGGCTCAGTAGTTTTAAGCTGCTTCAGATTTTTTTCCCCCTCCCGAAAGGGTTAACCTAAAGCCCAGAGCCAAAACTCCTGACAATGGAGAGGATGAGAAGGAATCACACCCTTGGACACTGAATGGCGGAATCAGCCCTGCAGGCCAGGAGGAAACCTTCTGGAGAAGAATGGCAGGAAGGGAGATAGACCGAGGTCTTCTCCTTCTCCTTTTCTTCTGAAGGAAGATCGCAGCAGATGTGTGGAAACTACCCTTCCTGGACTTCCTGGTTCTGGGCCCCACCTGAGGAGGCCTCCATAGATTGGCTCCGTCCCTTCTTTGGGTTGGTTCTCCTGCCCCCACCAGCCCCAAAGCCCCGGCACTCACCGTCCCCCTCCACCTTCTCGGGGGTTCGGCTCCAGACGATCTGACGGCTCTTCGGCCGGACTTGAAAACTCCTCCGTTCAGGCCTCTGGGACTTCTTCTGGTAGAACAAGGTCAGGATGGTGCCCATCTCCAAGCACTTGAGAACCTGGGCCATGTCCGCCCCGTTGGCCGTCTCCATCCGGGATGGGTCTTCCAGGAAGCCATTGGTGAAGCTGTTCAGCCTGGAGAGAGACATCTCTTTCAGCACATGGCCAGGGGGGTCCTGGCGACGGGGGTGGGTGTCTCCTCTGGGCGACCAAGGCAGGTTCCAAGGGTGAAGGTACTCCCCTTCAGTCCCCTGAGGGAGAAGTTGAAAAGGGTCATCATCTTACACGTAAGAGGGAAAGAAAGAAAGAAAGAGAGAGAGAGAGAGAGAGAGAGAGAGAAAGAAAGGAAGGAAGAAAGGAAGAAAGAGGAAGTGTGTGTGTGTGTGTGTCTGTGTGTGTGTGTGTGTGAGAGAGAGAGAGAGAGAGAGAGAGAGAGAGAGAAAGAAAGAAAGAAAGAAAGAAAGAAAAGGAGGGAGCGAGGAGATACGAATAAAAGGGAGAGAAGGACAGAAGGGATAAAGAGAAGGAAGGAAAAGAAGGTGGGAAGTGAGAAAGAAGGAAGGAAGGAGGTTGGGAAGAAAGGAGGGAGAGAGAGAGAAAGGAAAGGAGGAAAGGAAAGGGAGAGAAAAAGGTGAGGGAGGGGCGGAGGAAGGAAGGAGGGAAGAGAAGGAGGGAAGAAGGAATGGAAGGAGGGGAGAGAGAAAGGGAGGAAAGGAAGGAAGGGAGGGAGAAGGAATGGAAGGAGGGGAGAGAGAAAGGGAGGAAAGGAAGGAAGGGAGGGAGAGAAGGAGGGAAGGAGGAAAGAAGGAAGGGAAGGAAGAAAGAAGGAAGGGAGAGAGGGTGGAAAGAAGGGAGGGAGAAAAGAAAGAGAAGGAAGGAAGGAAAGGAGGGAGGGAGGGAGGAAGGAAGGAAAAGGAGGGGAGAGAAAAAGGGAAGGGAGGGAGGAAGGAAGGAGGGAAGAGAAAGAAGGAGGGAAGAGAGAGAAACAGAAGGAATGGAAGGCGGGGAGAGAGAAAGGGAGGAAAGGAACGAAGGGAGAGAGAGGGAGCGAAGGAGGAAAGGAGAAGGAATGGAGGGAGGAAGGAAGGAAGGAAGAAGGAAAGAGAGGCAGGCGGTACCCACCTCCTCATCTCCAAAGCCCTATGTGGCTTAGTATCCGGATAACAACAGAGATAGAAATAAAAAGAAAGAGAGAGAGAGAGCGAGAAAGAAAGAGAGAGAGAGAGAGAGAGAGAGAGGAATGGAATGGAATGGAATGGAATTCAGCAAGGTTTCTCTTTTCCACCCCCATTTGCTCTTCTAGGAGAGAGAGAGAGAGAGAGAGAGAGCGAGAGAGAGAGAGAGAGAGAGAGAGAGAGAGAGAGAGAGAGAGGGAGA
>QLTV01001843.1:175921-189232 GCA_003457575.1 Thermophis baileyi
CAGAGAACAAACCCCACTTCCTACTAGCACTGATGATGTTATCTAGTTGAAACATCTTCAAGAAAACAATCAAGCTTAGAGGGCACAGTCCTTTCCTCCTCCTCCTCCTCCCCCCCTCCTCCTCCTCCTCCCCCCCTCCGCACAAACCCCACTCCCTTCTTGCACTGATGATGTTCCCTAGTTGGGTCATGAAACGTCTGCAAGGAAACCACCCAGCTCAGGGAGCACCAACCACCCTGCATCTTAATATTGTTTCTTTATTTCTTTCCTAGGCCGTGAGAGCGCTGGGCGAAATGTTCAAACTCTTCACCTGCGCAGGAGCCATCCACGGTTTCTACCCCACCCTCTTCCTGGCTATCCTGACTCAGATCCACTTCCTGGTGCAAGTTCCAGGCTACACAGAGGAGGTGGAGGAGGAGGAGGAGGAGGAGGAGGAAGGCCGGATGCAGCAAACAGCCGGCTCCAGTGGCAGGGCTAACAGCCACCCCCCACTCCACTGCAAACATGTCGCTGAACATGTGAGGTGATTATATGGGGGTGACTGACAACCCCCCCCTTCTAGTTAAGGTCATGCGCCTGTCTGGGCTTCCCTCCCTGGATGCCAATGAAGACAAGGTCCCCCCAAATCTTGGAGATCTTGGTGATGGTGAACCTATGTCACGCGTGCCCGAAGTGGCACACAGAGCCATGTCGGCTGGAACGTGCGGCATCGCCCGTTCCGCTTCCGGGTTACTGGCGTGCATGCGTGCACAACGATCAGCTGTTTCTTGCACTTGCAGAAGTGCCGGAAACCGGAAGAGCTAATCTTCCAGTTTCCATTGTGCGCATGCACGCTGGCCAGCTGATCGGCGCGCACGCATCAGTGGTGGGTTGCTGCCGGTTTGGACCGGTTCTCCCGTACCAGTAGCGTAAATTTGCATCCGCTCGCCGAACCGGCAGCCATGGCCGGCTGTCCATGCGCCCGAACCGGTTCTCCGGTCGCTGCAGCTGGAAAAGAACCCTCTGCGCATGCGCAGAGGCTTCTGCGCATGCGCAAAGGGTCATTTCAGCATCATGTAGGCGCGCGCGCAGAACGTGCACTTCCATTGCGATGCGAACCAGTAGGGAAGGTAAGTGGAACCCACCCCTGGCGCGCATGCGTGCCAGTAACCGGAAGACAAGCTGGCTGGTGCGCATGCACGCGCCGGAAACCGGAAGTTCATTTCCCGGCACGCGCATGTCCACTTGGCAGCTTCTCTTCTGGGGCGCATCCCCGACGAGCGGTCGCCGGGGTGCCGAAAAGGTTCGCCCTCACTGTGTCCAACCCCCTGCTCAAACAGGAGACCCTATTCCATTTCAGATAAGTGGCTGTCCAGTCTCTTCTTTAAAACCTCCAGTGATGGAGCACCCACGACTTCTGGTGGCAAGCTGTTCCACTGCTTAATTGTTCTCCCTGTTGGGATGTTTCTCCTTAGTTCCAGGTTGCTTCTCTCCTTCATTAGTTTCCATCCATTGTTTCTTGTCCTGCCCTTTGGTGCTTTGGAGAATAGGTGGACCCCCTCTTCTTTGTGGCAGCCCCTCAAATACTGAAAGACTGCTGTCCTATCACCCTCAGTCCTTCTTTTCTCTAGACTAGATATACCCTTCAAATGTTCTTCATATGTTTTAGTCTCCAGGCCTTTAATCATCTTAGTTGCTCTTCTTTGCACTTTTTTCAAAGTCTCAACATCGTTTTTGTAATGTGGGGACCAAAACTGGATGCAGTATTCCAGCTGTGGCCTTACTAAGGCTTTATAAAAACAGTACTAATACTTTATGTGATTTTGATTCTATGCCTCTGTTTATACAACCAAGGATCGTATTGGCTGTTTTGGCTGCTGCCACACACGGCTGGCTCATATTCAAGGGATCGTCCACTAGGACTCCAAAGTCCCTCTCACGGTTACTGTTTTTGAGCCAGGTTTCCCCTAATCTGTACTTGTCCCTTTGGTTTTTCCTGCCCAGGTGTGAAACCTTGCTTTTCTCCACCTTAAATTTCACGCTGTTGGATAGGTGCCCATCGTTCAAGATCTGTCAAGATCTGTCCTTGAGACTCGTGTTGCCTGTGCAGGTTCACAGTGGAGACACTGAGGATCCTGATGCTCCGAGACCACAACTATAAGGTCCTGCTAGCCATGGAGAAGAACAAGGTCTGGGGTCTTCTGTCCAGCAAGGAGGAACATCTGACAGGTGTGGTCCTCCTTGCTCGGTAAGCAGCTGCTCCTGAGCTCCTGATCCTGAGGAAACCATCAGCCCACCTGTCCGATGAAAGTAACCTCTCGATGTTGGGCGTGGGACTCTGTCTTCCCAGAATCCTGGCCACTGACACAAACCATCATTTGTTGGGGCTCCTGGCAGAGGTCATCCCGCAGCTGGACGCCCAGGAGGAGGAAAGGGCTTTGACCGCCAAGGCGCTGTTTGCGGGGGTAAGTTGAGATGGGGTCTAGGGCACCGGAGGGGTGTAGGGTGGGTAAGGGGACGGAAGAGAGGAGTCTATAGCAGGGGTCTCCAAACCTTGCCAACTTTAAGCCTGGAGGACTTCAACTCCCAGAATTCCCCAGCCAGCAAAGCTGGCTGGGGAAATCTGGGAGTTGAAGTCCTCCAGGCTTAAAGTTGGCAAGCTTGGAGACCCCTGCTCTATAGGACTCATCTCTCCTTCTCCGGCTTGGGGACTCCTGAAGCAAAGATGGATCAGAAATGGTTGACCAGGAAGGATAAGTCAGGAGGACCTGGTTCTGGAGAGGTTCAGCTCTCCTGGGTCCACCAGAGGCTTCCCCTGGCATAGCAATAGCACTTAGACTTATATACCGCTTTACAGTGCTTTACAGCACTCTCTAAGCGGTTCACAGAGTTCACAGGCATCCACCTGTTGCTTCTGGGATTGCCACCCAGTTCCACAACTCAGTCCTTTTGGATTGCAGACTCCAGATGTTGGAGCTCTGGCCATCAGGAAGTCAACCAAGTGGGCCTCTGAGTTGGTTTTTGGTTTCTGCAAAGGCAGTCTGTCCCCTCCTCCTCCTCCTCCCCTCCTCCTCCTTTCTCCAAAATCCCCTCCCTTTTAGCACTGATGGTGTTACCTACTTGGGTCATGAAATGTCTGCATGAAAACCTCCAAGCTCAGACAGCACCAAGGACCCCACTGTCTTCCTTCTCAGTCCTTCTCCATTTCCTCCTTCTCTTCCTCCTCCCTTTCTCCTCCTCCTGCAAACTCCACTCCCTTCTAGCATTGATGATGTTATCTAGTTGTGTCACAAAACGTCTGCAAGAAAACCACCCAGCTCAGAGAGCACCAAGGACCCTGAAGTTCAACCCTGAGCCACAACAGTTCTCTACTCTGCATCTTTCTTTCCTTGGAGGAGACTTTGGCCCAGGAGCTATAGAGGGAAAGGGGGCTGCTGGGGGTGGGCAGGGACACGGATTTCCTCCCCCACCAAAGGAACTGCGTGCAGGGAGGGAGGCTGGACGGGCTCCGCACTGGGGAAGCAATTCCATCAAAGCTTTGTTAACTCAATTATGAAAGGAGTTTGGCTCATGGAACATCTGTAAGAAAACCACCAAGCTCAGAGAGCACCAAGGACCCCACAGTCCTCCTCCTCCTCCTCCTCCTCCTCCTCCTCCTCCTCCTCCTTCTTTTCCCCTTCCTCTTCTTCCCCTTCCTCTCCACACTCTGCAATCCCTACACCAACTAGCACCGATGTCGTTACCTAGTTGAGTAATGAACCCAGCGAGCTCAGAGAGCATCAAGGACACCCCACAATTCAACCCCGAGCTACAAAAATCCTCTTCTGCTGGAAACTGTCCTTGCTGGGCGGTGTCCTGGGACTCACCTTGGCCTTCCAAGGAACTCCTGCGAAGGCGCTGGAAGTTCTAGTAGCCATTGGCAGCCACGGGCAAGCCGAAAGCTATTGTGCGAGGGCAGAGGCTTTGCCCTGCTCTCCATATGGGGCCTGGAGATGCCAATGGGGCAGGGAACGCTGGAGTGGGGTCTTGGCTGCAGGGGGCTAGGGGTACAGGGCCAACCGTCGGCCCGTGTCTGATGCTGGCTGGCTGGGAAGTTTCTTTGCAGCAAGGTTTCCATGCGGCTCATCCCCAAGAAGAGAGTCCTGGCCAAGCTGGAGCAGTGGCAGGCAGACCCCCAACCGGTAGTCCGTTGGCTCAGCTTCCAGGGATTGGAAAACCTGGCGCTGCAGAAGCAGAAGGTAAATTGGGGATCCTGACAGGGGGGGGAGGGTCGAAGGTGGTTCCCGTCCTTGAAAAAGCTGTTCCTTTGGTGAGCTAAATCCCCAGATGGCAGCCGATTTCCAGGTTCTCCAGAACCCTTCCCCAAAAGATGGTGTAGTAAGAAGTAATCACGCCCCCCCCCGAGAATGAATTATTTTGGGGAATATTAAAAGAGACAGAATATTGTATTTCCCCAAAGGAGAAATAGAGAAACACGTTCTTAAAGGCAGAAAGCAGCCCCCAGTCTTTCTTAACAGCCTCCAGCAGATGCCTGAAGTCTTTAGAGATGGATATTTTGTGGCCATTAACAAATCCAGGCCAACCTATTCACAAACAAAACACCTTCACCTTCAAATGATGGGATTAAGAATTTATGTCCCCCCCCCAAATTCTAAGAACAGGACACGACCCTTAGGACATAATAGGATTGACCCACCACCATTAGAATAGCAAAAGACGAGTGGTGAGGTGGCCTAGAGGTGGAGCTCTTGCCTCACAATCAGGAGGCTGTGAGTTCGATCCTAGGTAGAGGCAGATATTTCTCTCTCTGGGATTGATGAGAATATATCAGCTGAATATAACTCCGCATTGGCGACAGGAAGGGCATCTGGCCAGTAAACAGCTCCATTCAGTTGCCCAGACTCCACCCCGCAAGGGATTAAGGGGTCGTTAAAGAAGAAGATGATGATTAGAATAGCAAAAGATGCCAGGCTCACTGCATTGCACAACCCCCTGCAGCATTTCAGAAACTGTATAAAAATACTTGCACTCATCAAGCTAATTTGTCAGCTGCCCCAGAACCACATGCTGCTCTTGGTTCTGCTCATCAATACACAGAGTCCTTCTTTCCAATCAGCCTCCATTTTATTTCCAGTGCCTTTCTTTCCGCTTGGAACCGGACCAGATTTTTTCTTCCTACAGTGGGATCGGTTGGGGGGGGGGCACATTTTATTTATTTCTTCAATTCAAATTTGATTTCACTCAATTAATTTTATTAATTGAACTTGAATTAAATTCATTCATTCGATTTCTTAGGCTGCCCATCTCCCCTACGAGGTGACTCTGGGAGGAAAGAATTTGCCATGGGAAAATTCCAAATTTCAAATACAGGTATTCCTCGACTTACGATCACGACTGAGCCCAAATTTTCGTTGCTAAGGGAGACAGTTGTAAAGTGAGTTTTGACTCCTTTGATGACCTTGCTGGTCATCAAATTTCAGTTCAGTTCAGGTTCAGTGAATCACTGCCGTTGTTAAGGGAGTAACAGGGTTGTTAAGTGAATCTGGCTTCTGTTCTGACCCAGTCTTAGCAGAACCAAGAAACAGACTCCTTGTCCTGAAAAAAAACCCTCTTTATTTAATTACTGTGAATTCATGGCATTCCCACACAGAAAAGTCCAGGCAATAATCCTTCCAAGGGATAATTGCAATAACAGACCTTATCAGTTCTTGGATAATTGCCAGGCCGGGAGCTTCCAGTCCCAAAGCTGTAAATTAATTCCTGGCAAGAAGTCTCTGAGACACGAACCACAAACAGTTGTCTCCTATGATGCCACTCCCCTTTTGCTTCTATTTATTCCCCAGCCAAGGAGGGGCCACTCAGCATCCATGTGTGCCTTGCTTCCCGAGTCATCCTCAGTTGTTCTCCTCTCCTGACAGCTCTGCGCATACGCGCATCTGGAACAGGTCCCAGCTGTTCTTCTTCCCCACTTATCTCCTACTCCAAAGGCAGCTGGAAAATGTCGGATGGCCCTGGCTCTATCTCTGCTTCCGAGGCAGAGCATCCATCAGAGCCTTCCCCAGACTCCAGGACTGGCCCAAGTTCCTCCCCAACCTCCTCATCGTCCGAATCTGCCCCCAGCTCCGCTGGCAGCTGGCGGGCCACAACAGCTTCCCCGTTGACTTGGCTTGTCAGAAAGTTGACCACATGACCTCAGGACACTGCAACCATCATAAATACGAGTCAGTTGCCAAGCTGAATTTTGATCCTGTGTTCACAGGGATGCTGCAACGGTCGTAAGTGTGAAAGACGGTCACAAGTCAGTTTTTTAGTGTCGTAACTTCGAACAGACGGCGAAGGTTGTAAGTTGAGGAGTACCTATATTTTGGGGGTACTCTTTTGGAGAGCTGCTGGAAAGGGAACCGGAAGAGGTCTCCCCTCCCCCCGCAATTTGATTCTGATTCAGAACGTCTTGGTCTCCAAGCGTGGGGGTCCCTGGGTGGGCTTTGGGGATGGGGTTTTAGGGTCTGGTTTCCCCCAAAGCATCCCTCCTTGCAGCTGAGCTCCCTGGAAGGGCTGGTCTCCAAAATGCTGAGAGGTCTGAACGAGGCTCACGAGAAGACGGTGAGGGACACCCTCGGAGCGCTGCCGAAGATCCTGAGCCAACACCAGCGGAGGCTTTACATGGGCTCCCTGTGCATCCTCATCGCAAAGAAACTCCGGCCTCTCCTGGAGGACGTAAGGCAAGAGGGAGGACATAAGGCTGGGGGGCGCGGGGAACTGGAGGGAAAATCCTATTTATTTCTGGGGAGACCTGCTCTGGCGCTTTAGGATTTAGCGAATACAATCCTTGGTTGTATAAACAGAGGCACAGAATCAAAATCACGTGAAGTATTAGTACCGTTTGTAAAGCCTTAGTAAGGCCACACCTGGAATACTGCATCCAGTTTTGGTCACCGCGTTACAAAAAAGATGTTGAGACTTTGGAAAAAGTGCAAAGAAGAGCAACTAAGATGATTAAAGGCAGTGGTGAAATTCAATTTTTTTCACTACCGGTTCTGTGGGCGTGGCTTGGTGGGCGTGGTATGGCTTGGTGGGTGTGGCTTGGTGGGCGTGGCAGGGGAAGGATACTGCAAAATCCCCATTCCCTCCCCACTCTGGGGCCAGCCAGAGGTGGTATTTGCCGGTTCTCTGAACTGCTCAAAAATTCCGCTACCGGTTCTCCGGAACCTGTCAGAACCTGCTGGATTTCACCCCTGATTAAAGGCCTGGAGACTAAAACATAGGAAGAACAATTGCAGGATTTGGGTATGTCTAGAGAAAAGAAGGACTAGGGGAGACATCATAGCAGTCTTCCAGTATTTGAGGGGCTGCTGCCCCAAAGAGGAGGGGCTCTGTACCCCATTTCTCCGCAGCTGCCCCTAAAGACAAACTCTTTACTTTTAGGAATAGATATTTCTTCTTTCCTTACAGCTGATTGGATCTCATTTTTATTTATTCTTGCGCAACCCCGGCTCGCGTTGGAACCCCAAATTATTCTTCTGACAGTTTGTTTGCTTGTTTTCTTTTTTATGGATTTGTTCTTTTCATCACTCCTCTTAATTTTTTTTATTTTATATTACTATTGTGGTTGGTCGCACAGTCAGCCACATGTTCATACGGGATTTCGCAGTTTTGTCTGTCTCCTTCCCAAGGGCTTAGGAGAGGCAGATGTGGGTGTTTGATTTTATTTCTTAATTTATTTTATCTTTTCATTTTTTAAAATTAGTCTCGCTCCCCCACCCCCCTGCCCTTGGGGGGGCACATAAGAGAATGGTGCCCCTCTGCCCGCCCAGCCTTCTTCTCCTTCTGTCCAGGAACGAGAGCCGGAACATTCTCTGGCCGTCCGCCTGTTTGGGGAGCTTCTGCCTTGGGTGAATGTCCGGCACAAAGCTCAGATGCTGGAGCGAATCCTGACACACTTGGTACCCTTCATCCTCCACCTGTACGACCCCAGCCAGCAAGTGGTCGAGGTAAGAGCCTCCTCGCTGGGGAGGATTTCTGGAGGGGCTGTTGCAAACTCACTGGGGCAGAATTCAGCCTTGGGTCTTTCTGGGGCAGGGGGCATTGGCCTAAGACCAGGGATGGGCTGCTGGGGGTTCGGGAGAACCTCTAGCTAAGATTCTGTGCAGTTCGGAGAACCCCCAAATCCCACTCCTGGCTGGCCCCGCCCACCCCTCCCCTCCCCTCCCAGGAGTCCCCACGCGGCCCGTTTTGGATGCCAGGTAAGTGCAGGGCGCACGCGGAGGATCGGGAAGAGTGAAAAACGGACCTACCGGAAGTTTGGGAAGGCCGGAAACGGGCCCGTTTCTGGCCTCCAGAGGGCCTCCGGTGCCTGGGGAGGCTGTTTTCGTCCTCCCGGAAGCTTGAGGAAAGCCTCCGGAGGCCAGGGAGGGCAAAAACGCCCCCCCCCATGGTGCAGGATGCCGACTAGGCCACGCCCACCATGGCCACGCCCACCCAGCAACTGGGCAGAGAACCCCTTGCTAAAATTTTTGAAGCCTACCCCTGCCTAAGACCCTGGCCTTGCTCCCCAAGATCGTGGGGGGAGGTGGCAAGGGGCCACTTGGGATGGGGGACACTTCCCTCGGATAGCCCCCAGATGCAGTGCCACTTTAACCACGCATCTGGGAGAGCTGTAGGCGAGCAGCTTGCAAGAAGAACACAGAAGCACATCTGGGTTGCACATCTGGCCTGAGAACCCTCCTTGTCCCTCTTTGTCCCTGACACAGACCTACAAGTGGACTTTGGCCCGATGCAGTAACTTTCTGGCCTGGAACCTCAGGTTGGAAATTTTGACCTTGGCCTATTGTGACTGCCAGAAAGCCCTGGACAAAATCTGCAAGAGCCTGGTAGGTGGGAGGATGGATGGATCCCCTTCTCCGAAGACGTCACCCCCACTCCAGCCCATTGACAAAATTCCCCTGGGATCCACCAGCTGGTTTCAGCACCGTCCGGGAGTGGGGCGTAAGTTGGTGCCCTTAGGATCCCTTGAATGGCCACGGGGATGAGATGAGCCGGCCGAGCGACGAGGGAATGGTGATCGTAAAATGAAACGGTCGTTGCTTTAATTCAAATCCACTGGTATTCCACACCTGGAATGCTGCATCCAGTTTGGGTCACCACAGTACAAAAAAGATGTTGGGATGTTGGGAAAAAGGGCAGAGAAGAGCAACTAGGATGATTAAAGGCCTGGAGACTAAAAAATATGAAGAACGTTTGCAGGAATTGAGTATGGCTACAGAAAAGAGGGGCTAAGGGGGGACCTGATAGCAGTGTTCCAATATCTCAGGGGCTGCCCCAAAGAAGAGGGAGTCAACCTATTCTCCAAAGCACCTGAAGGCAAGACAAGAAGCCAGAGATGGATACTAATCAAGGAGAAAAGCTAATCAAGGAGAGAAGCAACCTGGAACTAAGGAGAAATTTGCTAAGGGTTAGAACAATCAACCAGTGGAACAGCTTGCCACCAGAAATTGTAGGTGGAAGGTTTTTTTAAGAAGAGATTGGACAGCCACTTGTCTGAAATGGTCTAGGGTCTCCTGCTTGGGCAGGGGGTTGGACTAGAAGACCTCTAAGGTCCTTTCCAGCTCTATTCTGAATTGGTATCGTCCGCTTTCCTTGCGTGCCGTTCCAAGGCGAACGGCACCATTCCCCCCCCCCACCGCTCCAAAGGACGGGCGTCCCTGCTATGCAGGCCTTCCAACCCTTTTCGCCAGGGGTCTGCCCACTCCTGGCTGCCCCCTTGCAAATGCTTCACACACACACACACACACACACACACACACACACACACACACACACACACACACACACACACACACACACACACTTTCCCCTCACAAAGAAGTTCAGGGCAGCCCCCTCCCCTTTCTCTCTCCAGGTTCATTGGTATCCGGACAAGATCGTGGTCTTCCTGTCTTGTACGCTGGATTACCTGAAGAGCTCCAAAGCCCCCCTGCGCAGGGCGGCCGGGGTCTTTGCAGGTGAAGGGTGGGGGTATGCACCTGGTGGGGAGGGGACCCCTTCCAGCTTCCCCCCCGGACAGCAATTCTGGCCCACCCGTTCTCCATGTGATGCTGTGTCAAGCCCAGCCATCTCTCACCAGCCACGCTGATGCCCCCTTCCAGTCCTTGACTTACGACCATTCACTTAGTGACTGTTCAAAGTGAGGAGAGCACTGAAAAGGACCAGATTTTTTCACACTTAGGACCGTTGCAGCATCCCCAATTCAGGTAGTCCTCGAATTATGGACACAATTGAGGCCAAATGTTTATGTGGCTAAGTGAGAGATTTGTTAAGGGAGTTTTGCCCCATTTTACAACTTTTCTCGCCACTTATTTTACAAGTAGTCCTCGACTTACGGCCACAATTGAGCCCCAAATTTCTCTTTCTAAGTGAGCTTTGCCCCATTTTATGACCTTCCTTGCCACCATTGTTAAGTGAATCGCTGCAGTTGTTACGTTAGTCACACGGTTGTTAAGTGAATCCGTCTTCCCCCGTTGACTTTGCCGGTCAGAAGGTCGCAAAAGGGGATCATGTGAGCCCGGGACACGGCAGCCGTCATAAATATGAGTCAGTTGCATCTGAATGTAAATCACATGACTGTGGGGATGCTTGCAACAGTCATAAGTGTGAAAAACGGTCCTAAATCCCTTTTTTCAGTGCCGTTGTAAGTTTGAACGGTCACTAAATGAACTGTTGTAAATCGAGAACTAGCTGTATTGACAGTCTTGACGGTGATTAAAATTCGGACGCTTGGAAACTGGCATGTACTTACAACGGTTGCACGGACCCGGGGGTCAAGCGACTCCCATTTGTAACCTTCCCAGCCGGCTTCCAACAAGAAAAGTCAATGGGGGAAGCCAGATTCGCTTAACGACTGAGGTGTTTCGCTTGTGGCAAAAAACAGGCCATAAAATGGGGCAAAACACACTTAACAACGGCCTTCTTTAACAACGGAAATTTATCATCTCATTTCTCATTTCATTCTTTTATACAGTCATTATACATAAGTGATAAATAAGTGAAATGTCTGTATGGAAATAAAAATAAAAAAAATTTCAAAAAAACCCAACGGAAATTTGGGGCACAATTATGGTCGTAAGTCAAGGACTATGACTATAGCTCATACTATACTAGGTGTAGTATAAAATGCACAGAATGAGGAAAACTGCAACCAGGGGTGGGTTCCTCCCGGTTCGGACCGGTTCTCCCGAACCGGTAGCGGCCCGTTGGTGATGTCACGATGATGTCACCGAACCGGATCGGTCGGTGCTGGTCCGTGGGGGCCGCCATCTTATTTTGAATTTTTTTTTGGAAGTTTTTTTAAAAAAAATTTTTTTTTCCTTCTGAGCATGCCGACTCCCGGCACTGGGCATGCGATCGCCATCTTTTTTTCGGCTTTGTTTTTTTGTTTTTGTTTTTTCCCCCGTTTTTTTTTTTACTGCGCATGCGTGTGGGCGCGAAGTGCAAGCGCGCCCACGAGGCGCACCCACGAGGCACGGGAGGGAGTGAACCGGCAGCGAGGTAAGTTGGAACCCACCCCTGACTGCAACATTTGGCGTAAAGTTTTGGGGAAAAAAGGTATATACACCTTACTTTAGGAAAATGTGTACCTCTTTGCTGGTAGGTTGCTGTGAGTGCGAAGCGGGTGTGAATTCCAATCCTGGGCGGTCAGGATCAGAGGTGGGATTCAGCAGGTTCTGACCAGTTCTGGAAAACCGGTAGCGGAAATTTTGAGTAGTTCGGAGAACTGGCAAATACCACCTCTGACTGGCCCCGCCCCCATCCATTCTCTGCCTCCCGAGTCCCAGCTGAGCGAGAGGAAATGGGGATTTTGCAGTAATTTTAAACATTCACCTGGCAGACAGAAATGATGAAGTATTTTATATAGATGACTATACTGGAAGAGAATCCCACCACTGGTCAGGATGTACAGGTAGTCCTTGATTTACAATAGCTCATTTAGCGACCGTTCAAAGTTACAACGGCACTGAAAAAAGTGACGTAGGACCGTTTTTCACACTTAACAACCGTTGCAGCATTCCCATGGTCACGTGATCAGAATTCAGACGCTTGGCAATTGACTCATATTTATGACGGTCGCACTGTCCCGGGGTCACGCGATCCCCTTTTGCGACCTCCTGACAAGCAAAGTAAATGGGGGAAGCCAGATTCACTTAACAACGGTGTTACTCATCTAACGACTGCAGTGATTCCCTTAAGAACCGTGGCAAGAAAGGTCGTAAAACAAGGCAAAACTCACTTAACAACTGTCTTGCTTAGCAACAGAAATGTTGGCCTCAATTGTGGTCATAAGTCGAGGACTACCTGTATTAGGCCTGAGCGAGATCCCAATCAATCCTGGGCAGATCCCGCCAGCTGGCCAAGCCTGAAGCCGCCAGGAGGTGGGGGAAGCGGCCGAATAAGACAGCCGGTTAAGACTCCGAGGTGGCACCAGATGCGAATTCTGCTCCTTTCTGTCCACACAGGATACCTTGCCTTTTACATGGATGCCCGGCAGGGGACCCAGGAAGCTCTGATCGCCCTTCAGCAGGGTAGGTGAGGTTAGGGGGCACCGGGCATGTGGGGGGGAGATACCAGGCAGCCTTTTGCAAATTGGGGTGGGGGGCTTCCTCAGGGGATGGTGAAGAAAGTCAGAATTGGGCCACGTCCGAGGGAAAGACCCCCGCAAGTCGTTGTGTGGGAACCTCAGGCATGGCCAAGACCAACGCCAAGGGTTCACGGGGCTGGCATCGAAGTGAGATGGGCGGCATATCAATATAAATTTAATAAATAAATGTGCAAAAATTGATGGAGTTAGAAGAGATGACTAAACGGACTGCTTTAATTAAAGAAAAAAAAATACAAATACTTTTATTTCTACCTGGAAACTGATTCTGGACTTTGTGCTTGAGGTGGGGGAAAAAAAATGAAACTTTGATTGTGGGTTTTACCAATTCAATAGGTTTGTTGTTATAGAAATGGCATATTTCTATATATACTCCTATATAGAAATATCTATATACTCCTAAATACCTAGATATACTCCTATATCTAGGAGTTCATGGCTTCCATGACAACCATGGACGTGACCCAAGTAGTTCAGGGACCGACTCATAAGGGGGGACACACACTTGACCTGGTGTTTCTTTCGGGGCAGTGGAGACATGATCTGGAAGTAAGGGGTATAGATGTCTCTCCCTTGTCGTGGTCAGATCATTTCCTGCTGAGGTTAGACTTTAGGGCGCTACTCCCCCATCGCAGGGAGGCAGAACTGATTAAATGGTTCTGCCCCAGGCGCCTAATGGGCCC
>QLTV01001843.1:203423-219403 GCA_003457575.1 Thermophis baileyi
ATTCTATTCTATTCTATTCTATTCTATTCTATTCTATTCTATTCTATTCTATTCTATTCTATTCTATTCTGTTCTATTCTATTCGACTCTATTCTACTCTATTGTATTCTATTGTATTCTATTCTATTCTATTCTATTCTTTCATTCTTAATTCTATTCTCTTCTATTCTATTCTATTCTATTCTATTCTATTATTATTCTGTTCTATTCTATTCTATTCTATTCTATTCTATTCTATTCTCTATTCTATTCTATTCTATTCTATTCTATTCTCTATTCTGTTCTATTCTAAAAATGGGGAAAAGCACTGTCTCGCTTAGCAATGGAAATTTTGGGGCTCAATTGTGTTCGTAAGTCGAGGACTGCCTGTATAGGGTCTCCTGCTTGAGCAGGGGGGGTTGGACTACAAGACCTCCAAGGCCCCTTCCAATTCTGTTAACATTCTGCTCAATGAAAGTGGCGAGTTTTGTTAATATGGCAGTCGTTGCTGCTGCTCCAGGGGGAAGCTTCACTCCCTTCTTTCTCCATCCAGAAAGCCACATCGAGCTCTGAGCCGCGATGCCGGACTGTGGAGCCTCGATATCCAGAGGCAGTCTACCAGGAAGAGGCCAGAATGAGCACCCTCACGCTGGGCGGACGAGCAGGAAGGCGGGCGTGGCTGGGCTAAGCCTCTGAATCCCTCCCGCTGCACGGAAGGCAGGGCTGTGCGGCTTGGCAGGGGTGGGGATGATGGGATTCGTAGCCCTAGGCCTTGCGGGGCCGCGTCCCCTCTTGAGTTCCCCTTCCGCCGCAGAGCCGGAAGTGTCGGGTTGCAGCCGGCGCTCGCCCTCTAGAGGCCGCGACGCGTAAAAGGGTCCGTCGCGCGGCGATGGCGTCACAGGGGCGCCGGCGGCGGTTGGAGGCTCGGATGGAGCCCGAGCAGGAGCGGCTGAGGCGGCAGATCCGCTTGCTTCAAGGTGGGTCTCCGCTGGGGCGGATGGGAACTGTAGTCAGGCGGCGGAGGGGGGAGAGGCCCGGCCTGAGGGGCCCGGAGGAAAGCCCGGCGGGGTGGTGGTGGTGGGAGCAGGCCGGGCTGCCTTCCTCGGGCGGGGCCGGGGACCGTTCGCAGGGACGGGGCGGTAAGAGGGGCCCGCTAGGGACCCGGCCACAGCGGGCCCTGCCCCAGACCCTTGGGGGGAGGGGAATACAGAGACTGTCACCCCCTTCCCTGGGGGTGTCAGTGGGCGGGGAGGGCTGGACTGGATGGCCTCTGAGGTGCCCTTCAGCTGTATAATTCTGCTAGGCGAGGGGTCTCCAAACTTGGCAACTTTACTCTAGTATTGTGATTCCAAATGTTTGTGGCTTATGTACTGCATAGCTGAGAGACAGGTTGGCCTAGTGCTGAAGGCCTCAGGTTAGAACCAGGAGACGGGGAGTTCTAGCCTTACTGGGAAAGCCAGCTTAGAGACTTTGGGCCAATCACCAGGAGACTGGGAGTTCTAGTCCCGCCTTAGGATGAAAGCCAGCTGAGAGACTGGGCCAATCACCAGGAGATGGGGAGTTCTAGTCCCGCCTTACTGCATGAAAGCCAGCTGGGTGACTTTGGGCCAATCACCAGGAGATGGGGAGTTCTAGTCCCGCCTTAGGATGAAAGCCAGCTGAGAGACTGGGCCAATCACCAGGAGACGGGGAGTTCTAGTCCCGCCTTACTGCATGAAAGCCAGCTGGGTGACTTTGGGCCAATCACCAGGAGATGGGGAGTTCTAGTCCCGCCTTAGGATGAAAGCCAGCTGAGAGACTGGGCCAATCACCAGGAGATGGGGAGTTCTAGTCCCGCCTTACTGCATGAAAGCCCACTGGGTGACTTTGGGCCAATCACCAGGAGACTGGGAGTTCTAGTCCCACCTTAGGCATGAAACCCAGCTGGGGGTCTTATCTGGCTGGCTTGTTGCTTGGGCCTGACATTGGGGGTTGAGAGAGAATGGCTGGCCCAAAGTCCCCCAGTTGGCTTTCATGCCTAAGGTGGGACTAGAACTCCCAGTCTCCTGGTGATTGACCAGACTGGGAGTTCTAGTCCCACCTTAGGCATGAAAGCCAGCTGGGGGACTCAGCCACCAATGTCAGGACCAGCCGGCCGGTCACTTCCTGTTGCAACCAAATAAATCAACACTTGGTTGATCCAGAGAAAGGCAGACACCAGCAGCAGAAATGCTAGAATATAATATATATATTTTCAAGGTGAGCCTCCGCTGGGAACGATGGTGCCGGGGTGGTGTGTATACATATATAAAATATAGGTGTTTTTGAATCTCTGTTCATTCCTGGAGACTGACTGGACTGACCTCTGGGCTGGATTTTCAGATGTCGTCTGTCCTTGTCTCCTCCTTTATCGGGGTAAAAGAGAGAAGGACTGGCTCAAGGTCACCCACCCGGGTTTGTCAGATTAGAACTCAGTCTCCTGGCGTCTAGCCTGCTGCCTTAACTGCTTCTCAGAGCTGGCTTCCAGCGTACAGGTAGTACTCGACTTACGACCACAGTTGAGCCCAAAATTTCTGTTGTTAAGTCAGACACTTATTAAGTGGGTTTTGCTCCCTTTTATTTTCTTTCTTGCCACCATTGTTAAGTGAATCACTGCGGTTGATAAGTTAGTAACCCGGTTGTTAAGTGAATCTGGCTTCCCCATTAGCTTGTGTCAGAAGGTTGCAAAAGAGGACCTTGGGAAACAGCAACCGTCATAAATACGAGCCAGTTGCCAAGCGTATGAATTTTGATCACGTGGCCAAAGGGATGCTGTAACGTCTTAAGCGTGAAAAACAGCCATAAGTGACATTTTCAGTGCTGTCCTCACTGAACGGTCACTAAACAAACTGTTGGAAGTCGAGGACTACCTGTACTTACACACACACACACAATCCTGGTACCTTTATTTTGGGCTCTTCGCTTCTAAATCTCAGGATCCAGGGACTCCAGGAGTTGATAAACACAGAAAAAACCCATCATTTGGAACCTCTCCAGTGGGCCTCGTAAGTTTGATGGGTACCATTTCTACCACGCACAGGCAGTCCACCACTGGCCAGAAGTTGAGCCCAACGTTTCTTTTGCCAAGCGAGACAGTTAAGTGAATTTTGCCCCCTTTTAGTTAGCGACACGGTCATTAAGTGAATCTGTCAGGCCTTCCCCGTTGATTTTCCTTTCGGAAGGTGGCAAAGGGGGATCACGTGACCCCCGGGGTACTGAAACCGTCGTAAATGTGAGCCAGTGGCCAAGCATACGAATTTTGATCCCATGACCATGGGGATGCTGCAAGGGTCGTAAGTATGAAAAATGGTCGTAAGTCGCTTTTTTCAGTGTCATCTTAACTTTGAACGGTCACTAAACGAACTGTGGACATCGTTTTGAAAGAGGCCAGCGTTTGGAATCCAGAGCATGACCTGCCTAAATTCGGGGGCTTGGTTGCAATTTAATCCTTGCTGTTTCAGAACCATCAGGCTCTGAACAAATGGACTTGGTTTCTGCAGAAATAGGAAGTATGATATGGTTCCCTCTGATTTGCGCCAGGTTCTTATGCGCTGAAATATTTGAAGAATATCCTGATCTTTTGATCAATAGCAGGATAATCTCTCCCCAAGACTTTGATTGATTGATTATGTGCCATTAAGTCCATCCCCAGCAACCACATAAATAGATTTCCCCCCCCAATGATTTGATGCTAATGTGCTCCCTTCAGACCTCCGACCTTCACCACTAAACACAAACACACACACACACACACACACACACACACACACACACCCACACACACCACACACCAAGGGATGGGGAAGGCTAAAAGAGTTGTGCTTTTATGCTGGCTTGGAAGGTAGCTAACAAGGTCTTTCCGCTCTCTTTTCAGGAGAGATTGCTTTATCCTTCCTGCCTTTTAGCTAATCCTGGCCCATCCCGTGTTAGCAAATTCCACCGCTTAGCTTCTCCAGCAGGGCAGATAAGATGCCAGCCGTTTTCTAAATAAGCCAAAATCAAGGATAATTCTCAGCAAGTGCATAGCCAGATGGCAGAGCTGCACAGTGGTGGCCTCCTCCACACACAGCCACAAAGAATATTCAGTCTGTTCATCGCATTTTTCTTTTAGGATTTCCCCCACGTCTCGGTTGTCTGCAGGAAGAGCTGCAGGTAAAGTTTTAGACTTTCAACTTCTGACTGCAGGTAGTTCTTGATTTGCAACTAATAAGGGAGCGAACCATTACGGATAATCCTCAACTTAACAACCATTTGTTTAGGGACTGTTCAGAGTTACAACGGCAATGAAAAAAGTGACTTATGACCGTTTTTCATGACCGGAGCTTTGCTGGTGCAGTAGTTAGAATGCAGTATTGCAGGCTAATTCTGCTGACTGCCGGCTGCCAGCAGTTCAACAGTTCGATCCTGACCGGCCCAAGGTTGACTCAGCCTTCCGTCCTTCCGAGGTGGGTAAGATGAGGACCCAGATTGTTGGGGGCAAGAGGCTGACTCTGCAAACTGCTTAGAGAGGGCTGGAAAGCACTGTGAAGCGGCATATAAGGGCTAGTGCTAAGTTGGAAGGAAGGAAAGGAAGGAAGGGAAGAGAAGGAAAGAAAGAAGGAAAGGAAAGGAGGAAAGGAAAAGAAGGAAAGGAAAAGAAGGAAAGGAAAAGAAGGAAAGGAAAGGAGGAAGACGGACCATGGTGGCATAGTGGTGAGAATGCAATATTGCAGGCGGACTCTGCCCACTGCCAGCAATTCAATCCTGACTGGCTCAAGATTGACTCAGCCTTCCATCCTTCTGAGGTGGGTAAAATGAAGACCCAGATTGTTGAGGGCAATAATAGGCTGACTCTGTAAACCGCTTAGAGAGGGCTGGAAAGCGCTATGAAGCGGTATATAATTGCTATTGCTGTCCCTATGGTCATGTGATCCAAATTTGGACTCATGGAAACTGACTCATATTTATGACGGTCGCAGTGTCCTGGGGTCATGTGTTCCCCTTTTGCAATTTTCTGACAAGCAAAGTCAATGGGGAAGCCAGATTGACTGAGCAACTTACTAACAACAACTGCAGTGTTAACTTCACTTAACAACTCTGGAAAGCAAGGCCGTAACCTGTTTCCTATAACATAAAAACGTTTACATCCGTAAAATGTTATAGGGTCTCCTGCTTAAGCAGGCGGGGGTGGGCTAGAAGACCTCCGAGGTCCCTTCCAACTCTGTTGTTCTGTTATTCAGGTCTCATCAATGACCATAAAAACGCCCATGGGAATGCGCCGGTTCCTCCACCGCCTGCTTCTCTCTCCAGGTGGAGGAACCCTAAACTTCCTGCCTTTCACAGCCAAGCAGCCTTTGGCGCTGGATACGGCCAGCAACCCTCCCGAGATTTCCCATCCGGCCAGGCCAACGCGACTACCTGGAGGAAGAAATACTCTCTTGTCAACGCCCCGCCTAGACCAGCCCTGTCTTCGGCCACCAGCGTTTCTCCGGGGACTTCCTGGGCGGCCCAGAGCCGTGCCGGTAGGGAGGCTCCCGAGCCACAGCTGATGCTTTCGGTAGCGAAGGCCGTCTCCAGCGCAAAGGCAAATGTCGGGCTGCCAGCTGGCTCCGTGGCGGGCGATGCCGCCGGCTCAGGGTTCCCGCCGGGCTTTTCAGGATCAAGAAAGGCCCCGTCGTCTTCTAGGGGAAGCCTGTCCGCGGCTCCTTGGCCTTTCAACACGGACTCGAGACCCAACAAAGAGACGTGCGCTTCCACTTTGTCCCACGTACCCCGTTGCAAAAGTCTGGCTACGGGTGGAAATAACCGACCGGCGGCCGGTCAGAAGAAGCCCGTCGGGGGGACCGAGCTGACCCCCAGTTTAGGCAGGACTATCAGCGAGAGTGCCATTACGTTGAAATCTGAGCCTCGGCGGTGTCTGGCCTCGCCTGAACAGGGAACAGGGTCTCTCCCAATCTGGAAGAAGCCAGCACCCCAGGTTTCACACCTGTATGGTTCATCCCGCCCCCCCTCCCCTGCAGGGACAGCCAGGCTCAGCCCCACCAGGAGTGTGGGTCTGTCTGCCGGCTGCGCCCATTTGGGCGAGGAGGCGGCGTCTTCCAGCACTGGGAAGAGTCTTCCCCCAAACAAGTCCGCCATTTGTTTGCTCCAGAAGTCGTCTTCCTTGCCGGCCTCCGGCAGGTCTTCCCGCTTCAAGAGAGCCAACTACACCTGGGTGGCAAATCCCAGCAAATCCCCTCGAAGCGTGAAGCGGTGGGCCGTTTCCAGGGCCCCCGAAAGCACCCCCAAGTTCGCCACCTGCACTGCAGCGACCTCCCCCAAGTTACAATCCAAGGGAGCGCATCTCGAGCTGGGGGCCAAACCAAAGAAACCCACCCCGCATTCGAAGCTGGCGGTTTCCTCCAGCCAGTACAGGTGGAAAGCGGCGAGTGCGAAGTCTGCTCCTTCCACCTCGGCATCGGTCTTCACTTGGAAGCGCAAGGAAGGGGTTGGGCCCGGGGAGGCCCCCTGTGTGGGTGCCAGCGCCTCCCTCCAAGCACTGAGGCCGATCCCTCTCGGACATGGCAGCCCCAGAGGCTTCTTTGGAACTAGCAGCTTTTTTAATTACAGACTCAGGAGCTGGCCGAAAACCACGAAGAGGAAAGGAAGCGCCAGGTAAGTTCCTGGTCCTGCTATGAGGATCTCTGTCCAATTGGTTTTTTTCTTTTCTTTTAACTTCGATTGCTCATCCTGGTTAGGAAAGTGGGAGTGGAGTGGAGACTGGAGTGGAGTGGAATAGAGGAATGAAGAAGAGAACAGAGGACAGGATAGGATAGAGGAATAAAGAAGAGAAGAGAAAAATGAAGAGAAAAAAATAGAATAGAATAGAATAGAATGAAAAGAATAGAGGGATAGGATAGGTCGAATAGAAAGAAAAGAAGAGAGGGATAGGATAGGAAAATGAAGAATAGAGCGAATCGAATGGAATGGAATGGAATAGAGGAATGAAGAAGAGAACAGAGGACAGGATAGGATAGAGGACTAAAGAGAAGAGAAAAATGAAGAGAAAAAAATAGAATAGAATAGAATAGAATGAAAAGAATAGAGGGATAGGATAGGAGAATGAAGAATAGAGAGGTTAGGATGGAATGGAATGGAATAGAGGAATGAAGAAGAGAAGAAGAGAAGAGAAAAATGAAGAAGAGACTATAGCTATAGAGAAATAGAATAGAATTAGAATAGAATATAGAATGGAATGGAATGGAATGGAAAATAGGAATGGATCCATACCCCTATTTGCTCTTCTAGGAGAGGGAGAGAGAGAGGGAGGGAGGGAGATAATAGAAAATAGGAATAGAATAGAAAATAGGAATAGAATAGAAGAATTTAATTCTTTATTGGCCAATTGGACACACAAGGAATTTGTCTCCGGTGCATAAGCTCACAGTGTACATACAAAAAGCAAGTAATAGGTCATAGATCACAAATCATAGTTACAATCATTAATCATAAGTTAACGTATGAATCCACATGTTCCATGAAGTAGAATTACCATTTTTCCCCAGCCACAAAACCTTCCTTTTCTTCGTGGCTGGGGGAAGTGGGTTCAAGCAGTGCCATAGTTGGGGACTTCAGTAGAGGTTAGCCAGGCTGGTTTACCTGCGGTGTCTTCCAGTGAACCGGGGGGGGGGGGTTTCACTGAAAGACACTGCAATTTTATGAAGATGGTTAAGATAAAGTCAGCTAATGTGCATAATGTGTAAGAGCCATGGTGGCGCAGTGGTTAGAGTGCAGTACTATAGGCTACTTCTGCCTGCCTGCCAGCTGCCTGCAATTTGGCAGTCCGAATCCCACCAGGCTCCAGGTTGACTCAGCCTCCCGTCCTTCCGAGGTGGGTCAAATGAGGACCCAGATTGTTGGGGGCAAGAGGCTGACACTGTAAACCGCTCGGAGAGGGCTGTAAAAAGCACTGGGAAGCGGTATAGAAGTCTTAAGTGCTATTGCTATCTTCCAATCCTTGAAGGGCTGCCATAGAGAAGAGGGGGTGGGTTTATTTCCCAAAGCACCTGAGGGGGGAGGACAAGAAGCAACGGGTGGAAGCTCCTCAGAGGGAGACCCAACCTGGAAATGAGGAGGACTTTCCTGACGGTGAGAAGGATGATGAAGGAAGGGGAACACAGCCATAGGTGCTCCATCCATCCCTGGAGGTCTTCAGGAAAAGATTGGAGAAGCATTTGTCTGGGATGGTATAAAGACCCTTGCCTTGGGCAGGGGGTTGGGCTAGAAGACCTCCAAGGTCCCTTCCAGCTCTAGGAGCCTATGAAGAAGAACTCTAGTGGTGTACAATGTGCTGGTTTTGAGGAGGGAGGAGCCTAGAGCAGCAGGGGCCTAGGCTGACTGAGGAATTCTGGGAATTGAAGTCCACAAGTCTTAAAAGTTGCCAATTTTGGAGACCCCTACTCTAGAGCATGGAGATAATGCTCTGGAGGGGGAGTTTGGATACTCTTTTTTTTTTTGGTATATGTTTTATTTGCAGTTTAACAACCAACATATTTTGTGGAAAGTGTAATGACTGGGTCAATACATTTTTTTACACAGTGCTAACCATAATAATACAATTACATATACATAGTTTTTATCTTCCAACTTCTAACCTTAATATGCTCATTATAATTATAATATTCTTTTATGTGTCAATATGTATAATACTAGTTTCCCAATTTATATTTATTTCCCCCCCCCACTTGTTGGGGTTCTATTAGCTTTTAATACAGTCACAGCATTACAAGATATATCTATCCGTCATCTCTCAGCCTTTTTAGAATTTCATCATTTATTGACTTTTTGATGATTCTTTTATATTTTGGATACTCTTTCAGAATACAGATATAGTCCTCGACTTACAACAGTTCATTTAGTGACCGAAGTTACAACGGCCCTGAAAAAAGTGGCTTACGACCATTTTTTTCCACACTTATGACCGTTGTAGCATCCCCAGGGTCACGCGATTTACATTGGGATGCTTGACTCACATTCACATGATCCCCTCTTGCGACCTCCTGACAAGCAAAGTCAGTGGGGAAGCCAGATTCACTGAACAACCGTGGCAAGGAAGGTCGTAAAAGGGGGCAAAACCCACTCAACAAATTTCTCACTTAGCAACATAAATTTTGGACTGTACAGGTAATCTTCAACTTACGACAGGTAGTTTAGTGAGGCCAATACCTCGTCCTCTCTCTTGCTTCTGGAGAGTTTCTTTTTCCTCCTGTTTGGGAAAAAAAATGCATTTTATTTTATTCTCACTTAACAACCTAAATTTTGGCCTCCATTTTGGTTGCAAGTCGAGGACTACCTGTCTAGACCTGGGCTGACTTAACTTTGCAAAAGCTATGGATTCTGCAAGCGTGCCCAATTCAACAAGATGAAGGGGAAGGCTGGGTTTTCTGGTCCAGACACCTGGAGGACTTTCAGGTGAGGGGAGATGTCGGAATGCTTCCTTGTGGCCGGAGTCACGTTTAGAGAACGAGTGTGCTAGAGAAGAAGATCCTGCCCAGGTCTGCATTATGTGCACAAGAACTTTCTGCGTGGTGCCCTTTCCATGTGGCGCCTTTGCAGACGCGCCTGTTTGTGTCCCAGGCGCCTTTGCGGTGAAGGATTCTGACACGCTTTCTGCTTCTCCTTCCAGCTCTCCCACCCTGCTCCTGAAAAGCCGCTACTGCCTCCGGAAGCGCCACGCCACGCGGGGAAGGTCCTCCCCCACCGCCCGCAGAACCGGCACAAAAGGCCTCGTGCAGATCGGCAAGCACCGGTTGCGCCGGCTGCCGGCCTCTCGCGCTCCTGGTTCGCCCAAAGAAGGTAAGAGATGCTTTGAATTGGGAGATGCTGGCTGGGTGGCGGGAGCGAGTTTGACCTGCCGCCCTCGACGCTGGATGGGTGGCCAAGCCAAGACTGTCGCGCGCCAAGAGGCCAGCTATTGTGGTTCTCTTGGGTTGGTTATCCCCGTTCCGATCCGAACGCTGATTTTTTGAGAGGGTCTCTAGCCAAACAATCAGGACCGGTGAGGGTCTTTTCTCTCATCACCTGGAGGGCTGTGGGTGATGTCCCAGGGGGTCCCGGATGTTGCAGTACCCCATTTGTGGTGTTTTAAGGGTGGGGATAGGGGTGGGCTGCCTCCCACTTCCGAAAAACCTTGTGACCCGTATTCAGGGTGGATTTGATTTTAATCAAGTCGATTTAAATCAGGATTTGAATCACGATTTAAATCGCTAGTAAGAAGGCTTGATTTCAATCAACTCGATTTAAATCATAATTTTTAAAGAGCAACTGTCATCTCTGCTGTGAAGTTGTGTGAATGCATCCATGCAGTGCATGTTATCTCAGCTTGCGGGGCTTGGATTCATTGAATGAGTTGACCAAAAATGTAAATATTGCAAAATATGCAGCCTCATGCTACATAACTGAGCTCCGCTTCATGCTGAATAAACTAAATTATTAAAGTATCTTAAATAGAAAACTCTCTTTAGATAGATTTTGACTCCAAAAGCATTTTATTAAAATAAATTTGATAAAAATTAAAAATTTGATTTTGAAATTGAAATAAAAATCCGATTTAAATAAATAAAAATCTGATTTTTTTTTATTTTTTATTTTAAAAAAATCGATTTTTAGCCATCTTGTCCGTATTCAGGATCGAGGTGATGAAAGTTACCTGATTTTCAGAGATTTTGGCTGTGGAAATTTGGGGTGTCGGCCGATCACTAACCGGGGTGGGTGGGGCTTCTGCGGTCCGTGGTTTATGGTTTGCTGATACCCACCTAGGATCTGAGCTTGGGACACGGCTCTTTGGCTCTCGGTTGCCTTTTTACCTTGAAGAGGAAGACGGTGGGAGGAAGAAGGCCCCTCCGTCCCTTGAGTTAGTTGGAACAGGTGTAAAGTAAAGATTAAAAAAAATCTCCCCGCTGAGCGTTGAGGCAGAAGGGCCTAGCTCGGCATCTTTCTGGCATTTTTGCGGCTTTTGAAATGTTGACAATTTCAGAAAGCTGTTTGAAGATCTGGGGGAGGAGGCCGAGGCTTCAAAGACAGATGTGCTTTACAGTTGTTTTGTTGGCTCTTTATTTAGTTTACTCCCCGCCGGCTAACTCCGACTTCCTCATAAACAGAATTGCGGGGGCGGATGGGGGGGGGAAACAAGTCTTTAAAATCTTTAAATGGGAGGGGGGGAAAATGGCTTAGATTATTCAGCCTACCCAACGCACAACCCTTGCTCAAAGCGTCTGTGTTTCTGCTTTTCGTGTTTGCATCTCCTTTTTACAACTAGTGTTTTGTGCTGTTCCTGGGGGGGGGGGGAGAGAAACACTTTATGTACGTGACCTACATTTATTAGGTGCGACGCATTCCAGGGTGTAAGTTCTTGTTTGGGTGGATGTTGGTAGGTTTTGTTGTTGTTGTTGTTTTTTATGGTGCCTTGTGACTAAGACAGGATTTCGTAATAGGTTTTGGGCGTACGATTGGAGAAGTCAAGCTTTCAGTCCAGATTATATAGGGAATTCTCGGCTTACAACCGTTTGTTCAGTGACCATTTGAAGTTAGAACGGCGCTGTTTCCAGTTTGCACATGACCATGGCAGCATCCCCGTGGTCACGTGATCAAAATTCAGAGGCTTGGCAACTGGCATGTACTTATGACGGTTGCAGTGTCACGTGATGCTCCGTTTGCGACCTTCTGACAAGCAAAGTCCATGGGGAAGCCAGATTCACTTAACAACCGTGCGAGTAACTTAACAACTGCAGCGATTTGCTTAACGGGGGCAAGAAAGGTCGCAAAATGGGTCAAAATTCACTTAGCCACTATCTCGTTCAGCCACAGACCTTTTGGCCTCAATGGTGGTCGTAAGTCGAGCACCACCAGCACAGCTTTTGGTGTGAATAGCCAGCAATTTTCAAAAATTACCATTTTATATATATAAAACAAGGGCCTTGCAGCCAGAGCCACCAGAGGACCAGCTGGATATATTTGCTCAGAAGGTAAATAAAATTAAGATATTTCTCTCCCTTATTTTATTAATGGAGACTCAAGTAGCTCTGATTATAATTAAGGTGTGCCAGGTTCTTCATGCATAACTAATAGTGGCCTAAGGAACAAGTGTGGAAAACCTGGGCCATTTTGTGAGGTGTGTACTGTCTGTTGGGACAGGTGGTTGTGGATGTTGGCCCAGAGACCGAGGTCGTCTTCGCCCAACGAAGCTTCTAGTCCTGTTTGTCACCCTAAAAACTTTTGACCAGCACATACACGATTTGGAAGTCTTGCTGTGAAGTGCGGGAGGTAGCGAGTAGTCATCCACAAGGTTCAGCCTCTTACAGGTAGTCCTCGACTTACAATGGTTCATTTAGTGACCGTTCAAAGTTACAGCGGCGCTGAAAAATGTGACTTAGGGCCGTTTTTCACACTTAAGACGGTTGCAACGCCCCCAGGGTCACGTGATAAAAAATCAGAGGCTTGGCAACTGGCTCGTATTTACGACGGTCGCCATGTCCCGGGGTCATGTGATTCCCCTTTTGCGACCTCCTGACAAGCAAAGTCAAGGGGGGGGGGAGCCGGATTCACTTAGCAACCATGCGACTAACTTAACAATCGCAATGATTCACTTAGCGACGGGGGAAAGAAAGGGGATAAAATGGGCCAAAACTCACTTAGCCAATGTCTCGCTTTGCAACAGAAATTTGGGGCTCCATTGCGGTCGTAAGTCGAGGACCACCTGTACTTGAGAGGGGTGTAAAAAAAGGTCCAGATTTACAAACGAGACCCGCTGGGCCATTTGCAACGCTGCCCATTGCAGCTCCAGGGCAGTCGGCATGCGTTTCACGGCCGTCACCTGAGACCTGAACCTGAAGCCGGCAGGTGCACCTGTGTTCCCCCAGAGCCAGGTGAGCAGGCCCTGAGGCCTGCAAGGAAAGGGTGAACGTTTGGGCTCTCGGCCTTTGCTCAGCTTTGAAAATCAACGCTATCACCCCAAGGCCCCTCCATGGTCTGAACCCTGGGGCTCCCCCCCCCCACCCCAGTGCAGATTCTTGGCGCTGGGGGTTCGGGGCCAGGCCTTGGTGTGGGGGGCGTCCCTCCTGATAATGAGGTCCTGCAGGTAATTTGGGTAGGGCCTGTTTAGTTGCAACGGCTAGCAAGCTGCTAGGTGCAGCCCATTCCTGGCCCTGCCTCTTTCTCCTCTTCCTCTTTCTCCTCCTCCTCTTTCTCTTCTTCCTCTGCTTCCTCCTCCTCCTCTTTCCCTTCTCCTCTAGTACTTCCTCCTCCCCTCCTTCTCCTCCTCCTCCCCTCCTTCTCCTCCTTTTTCCTTCCTCCTCTTTCTCTTTCCATTCATCCCCCTCCTCCCCCTCCTTTCTTCCTCCTCTTCTTTCTTCTTCTTCCTTCTCTTCCTCTTTCCCTTTCCTCCTCCTTCCTTCTTCCTCTTCTTCCTTCTCTTCCTCTTTCCCTTTATCCTCCTCCTACTCCTCCTTTCTTCCTCTTCCTTCTTCCTCTACTTTTCTTCTTCCTTTTTTCTTCCTCTTCCTCCTCCTCCTCCATCATCATTAATCATCATGTTTGGGGCCTTCTCCAGAGGCCGGAGCAGGGGGCCTTGTCCCCCCCCCTCTTCAGCCGAGGCTCACGTGACGCCTCCTCCCCCCGCTGACCTGTAGAGGGCAGTCTTGGCCCTCCTGTTTGTTTCCCTGGCCCACCTTTTCCTGGTAATTGATTGCCTAATTCGCTCTTTATGTGAAAGAAAGCAGATACCGGGTAATTTGCAGCAATAACCTGCTATTGCCGGGCCAGTATCAAAACTCCCATGTTCATTTCAAGTGGCAGATAAAACACTAATATATAATTATCCTTGCAAATTGGATTGTTTTAAATAACCAAAAGACTGTGGCCAGGAGAACACTCTCCCATTTCCCTTGAGTTAGGGGAGCGCCGTAATTGCTGCGTTCAATCAATTTCCCTGGCATTAGAAATTCCATCACCATCAACATTAAGCTATATTCATTGTGATGGCTAAGAGCCGGGCCATTTCTCCTCTTTTCCTTAACTGGCAAAATTAATCAGGGAAAAGATTTTAAACATTTACCCGTGCGAAAGAGGTCAGCCCTGCCACTATATTGCTCAGCAGATAAGGGGGCTAATAAAAAGAAAATTGAATTACTAATGATCGCCAGGAACCGAGTATATAAAAACTGGCAATCGCTCGCTTCAGGAGGAAAGGAGAATCAATTTTCTTCGGACAAGGTGCACTCGGTTTTTTTTTTTTTTTTGGTTTTTTTTAAACTTGGGCGCATATTATCAGCAATTTAATTTGAAAGCGCATAAACAGGAGAACACCGTTAGGAAAATAATGAGCCTTTAGGTGTAAACTGCTACAGGATATATGCTGTACACAATTTATTTGGCACAACAGATAATCACTTTAATTGAATTCAAAACTGCATTGTTCAGCAGTGCGGCCGGTCTCCCTGTTTTTTTTTTTTCTTTCTTTCTTTCTTCCGCCGGTGGGGAACTGCGAAATATTATACAGAGGTGCCGCGTCCTTTCCTTGTAATGTCTCCCGCAAGGCAACGCTGTGTGCCGCCCCGTTCATGCGTGGAGGTGGGCTGGGGGTGGCGTTGCCGTTAAAAAGCGGTGGGAGTTTCTGCGAGCGGCGGGATCCTCCTGCCTCTCTGTGGGAACCCACGATTCCCGGAATCGGTGGCCAGTGGTCCCTTTCTCCTCCAGGGCCAATGCTCTGAATGTGCTAACTTTCCTGCTGCCTCTGGTGGGCAATGGCCCCTGGACCTAGGGCATCCAGAGACGGTGTATTTTGTGTCAGAAGCATTGGAGTTAAAAGAAGGCATATTATAAGATAGTGGTCCCCCACCTTTCTGGCAGTAGAGTAGAAGATAGAAGATAGACTATGGAATATAGAATATAGAGTGGAATATAGAATGGAGAATGGAACATAGAATATGGAATATAGAATATAGAGTGGAATAGAGAATGGAGAATGGAACATAGAATATGGAATATAGAATATGGAATATAGGATATAGAATATAGAGTGGAATATAGAATGGAGAATGGAACATTAAGAGCTGAGGTGGCGCAGTGGTTAGAGTGCAGTACTGCAGGCTACTTCAGCTGACTGCTAGCTGCAGTTCGGCGGTTCAAATCTCACCAGGCTCAAGGTTGACTCAGCCTTCCATCCTTCCGAGGTGGGTAAAATGAGGACCCAGATTGTTGGGGGCAATATGCTGACTCTGTGAACCGCTTAGAGAGGGCTGTAAAGCACTGTAAAGCGGTATATAAGTCTAAGTGCTATTGCTATAGTGCTATATTAAAAGCCTCCTGAAGCCTGGGGAGGGTGAAAAACAGCCCAATGGCCCAACCGGAAGTTCGTTTCCGAACTTCCGGTTGGGCCGTTGGGTCCATTTTTTGCCATCCACAGGCTCCGGAGGCTTTCCTGAAGCCTGGGGAGGGCAAAAATGACCTCCCCCCCGTCCTCCGGAAGGCCAAAAATCAGCTGACACAGGGCAATGCCTTGCGTGTCCTCAGATGGCCACGCGTGCCATAGGTTCGCCATCACGGCCCTAGACCATTTCAGACAAATGGTTATCCAATCCGTTCTTAAAAGCCTCCATTGATGGAGCACCCACAACTTCTGAAGGCAAGCTGTTCCATTGATTAATTGTCCTCCCTGTTAGGAAGTTTTTCCTTCTTTCAAAGTTGCTTCTCTCCTTGATGAGTTTCCACCCATTGCTTCTTGTCCTGCCCTCAGGTGCTTTGGAGAATAGTTTGACTCCCTCTTCTTTGTGGCAACCCCTGAGATATTGGAACACTGCTCTCATGTCACCCCTGGTCCTTCTTTTCATTAAACTAGACAAACCCAGTTCCTGCAACCGTTCTTTATAATTCCAGCAACTGTTCTTTATTTATCTAGTTGTTTTGGCGTGCAATGCCAGGGATGAGTTTCGCGGAAGACCATTTTTCCCACGGACTGCGGGTGGGTGGGT
>QLTV01001843.1:219630-237524 GCA_003457575.1 Thermophis baileyi
GTTTCGCGTGCAACCTAGATCCCGTGCACACACAGATGAAGCTTCGCTCATTTCACCCACTGCTTTCGTGGCCTGGTTCCTAACAGGCCACAGCCCGATACCTCTGCCGTAAAATTTAAAAGATAAAATTCAAGATTGAAATATGTACAAATGAAACCGATCTCGCCCAGAATGTAGTAACATGAATTGTCCAGAAGCATCCAGAGACTCTGATTCAGGTGCCTCTAGATGCCTTCAGATGCGGCGAGGAGACCGTCTCATTGCTTGCTAATCTCAAAATAGCCGTGTGTGTGTGTGTGTCTGTGTGTGTCTGTGTGCGCGCGCGTGCGCGCACACACACACACACAAGAATGAACTGGGAACATCTTCCCCTTTGGTTTGGTGTGCCTTTTTGCTTTCTCACCGGCCTGGTGTCGGGAGCCCGGGCTGTGTAAGTTGCCAGAAACCCAGCGCAAGAAGGCGCATGTGTTTGTGTGTGCTGAATTAGCAGTAATTTTAATGCGCTTCTCCGTTCTCCTCTGCTGTCTCTGGACCGCACAGATAAACAAGATTGCTCTGTGTCTGGGCTGCCATTAAATCTCTCCTATGAACGCAGATGAAATATATCGTGTAGCAGCTCGCGTACAGGTTTTTTTTTTAATCGCATCGCGCTGGAGGCTTGCGAGGTTCAGGTTTGGAAATGAGGGTGCAGGGGACCCCAGACAAAAACGCCGGGAGCTTGTCAGCGAAACAGGAACCTTTGCTGGTTTTCTGTCGGCGCTTCTGAGCCAGAAACCTTCAGTGTCAAAGAATTAAACTCCCCGGTTTCCTAAAATTTTGGTATTGTCACATCACACTTGGAAGACAACTGGGGGGGCAGGGGTGAAATCCAGCAGGTTCTGACAGATTCTGGAGAACCGGTAGCAGAAATTTTGAGCAGTTCAGAGAAGCGGCAAATACCACCTCTGGCTGGCCCCAGAGTGGGGAGGGAATGGGGATTTTGCAGTATCCTTCCCCTTTACAGTATCCTTCCCCTGCTACGCCCACCAAGCCACGCCCACCAAGCCACGTCACACCCACCAAGCCACGCCCACAGAACCGGTAGTTTAAAGAAAAAATGGATTTCACCACTGCTGGGGGGAACTGCCAGAAGTAAGATGCTTAGGGCTGGACCCAAATGCCTTAAACAAAGAATAAAAGGTGTCCCAGTCCATACCATTTCCTAATTTTGAAGACAATTTTAGTGTTGATATTTATTATTTCAATGTTCTACCATCTATCTCATTACTTTGATTGGTTTTAAACCGCCTGGAGTTGCTTCTGGGCAAGATGTGAGTCCTAGAGGTCAGTGGTTCTCAACCTTCCTAATGCCGCGACCCCCTCCCCGCCCCCTCCCCGTGCGTGCGCGTTGCCAGTCACCAAGATGGCGGGCTAGCGCACGCTTAGGCGACCCCTGTGAAAGGGTCGTTCGACCCCCAAAGGGGTCGCGACCCACAGGTTGAGAACCGCTGCTATAGGTAGTTCTCGACTTAACAACAGTTCATTTAGTGACACTTCAAAGTTACAAAGGGACTTAGGACCGTTTTTCACACTTACAACCGTTGCAGCATACCCCAGGGTCACGTGATCGAAATTCGGACGCTTTGGCAACTGACTCGTATTGACGACGGTCGCAGCGCCCCGGGGTCACGTGATCCCCTTTTGCGACCTTCTGACGAGCAAAGTCAATAGGGAAGCCAGATTCACTTAACACCTGTGTGACTGCAGTGATTCACTTAACAACTGTGGCCAGACAGGTCGTAAAATGGGGCGAAACTCACTTAACCAATATCGCTTAGCAACAGAAATTTTGGGCTGAATTACGGTCATAAGTCGAGGACTGCCTGTATTTATTATTTCAGCGTTTTATCTCGTTACTTTTATTGGTTTTAAGCTGCCCAGAGTCGCTTCTAGATGAGATGGGTCCCTGGGAATTGGTCCTTCCTTGATCAGATCTTTCCTTTTAATTGTCCTTAAGGAGTTGGTCAGCCTCGAAATTGGATCAAATCAATCCATCAATTATGCAGTTGGTCTCATTTCTGAGGCACACGATGTCACCCATGCTGGATTTATTCCTAATTCGTTATTATTTCACGCAGGATTCCCCCTTCCCCCTCAGCCCCCATTCCGTTGATTTGTTTCAAAATAAGGCTAAGATAAAAGATGTACTCCAGCAGGGGTACAGGTAGTCCTCGACTTACGACCACAGCGGAGCTCCAAAATTTCTGTGGTTAAACGAGACATTTGTTAAGCGAGTTTTGCCCCGTTTAATGGCTTTTCTTGCCACCGTTGTTAGGCGAATCACTGCAGTTGTTCATTAGTAACACGGTTGTTAAGTGAATCTGGCTTCTCCCTTGATTTTGCCTGTCAGAAGGTCGCAAAAGGGGACCACACATGACCCCTGGACACTGCGACCGTCATAAGTACGAGTCAGTGGCCAAGCGTTTGAATTTGGATCACGTGACCCTGGGGATGCTGCAATGGCCATAAGTGTGAAAAACGGTCCTAAGTCCCTTTTTTTTAAGTGCCGTTGTAACTTGGAACGGTCACTAAATGAACTGTTGTAATTCAAGGACTGCCTGTACCTCTCCCCCCCCCCCCCAGTTTGCAAAAGCTTTTGAGGGAGCCCAGCTACGGTTCCTTTGCTTTCCTTCTGATTTCCGGCCCTTGACATTTCTCTGTGTCCCCGTGATTTCTTTTCCTGACCCCCTTTTCAGATCTGTAGTAAAACCCAAGATTGCCGCGCTTGGCTTAATTACAGCTCCACGCTTCTTTTTCCAGCTTCCGAGGAGGAGAGAATGGTCGGAGGTTGGTGAGGGCCTGAGCCAGGGCTCGGCCTCTGGAGACCCCGGAAGGCAGCCGTGTCTCTTGTCTTGTCTTCGGAGATCCTCAGTCATCCTGGCCATGGTTGGGGCCAAAGATGCTTTTCCGAAAGGCAACTGTGGACTTTCTGGTTTTTCTTTGAAGACCTTTCGCTTTTGGAGAATTGGAACCGAAGAAGCTTCTCGGATGAGAAACGAAACGTCTTCAAGGGGAGAAAAAAAGCCCAGTTGCCTTTTGGAAAAGCGTCTTTGGGACTATCTGTTCCCTTGGTGTTGGAAAGCGAGTCTCGGCTTCAAATTGCCTGTTCCAAAACGTATGTCTCATCTTCTCCCACCAGTTTTTAGAATTCGAGTCCCGAGGAGGGGCCCGTTGGCAGCCTTCGACACGACGGGCATCCGTTCTTTTTAATAGAGGTAACAGAGTTGGAAGGGACCTCAGAGGTCTTCTAGTCCAAACCCCTGCTCAAGCAGGAGACCCTATACCAGGCCTGTCAAACTCCCAGCCCACGGGCCGGATGCCTCATGTGCTGGCCACGCCCGGTTTAGCGAAGGGGAAATAAGTCCCGATACGTCACGTGATGCCGCCGTGACGATGTGAGTTTGACACTCCTGCCCTATACCATTTCTGACATGTGGCTGTCCAATCTCTTCTTAAAAACCTCCACTGATGAAGCACCCACAACTTCTGGAGGCAGATTAGAATAACAAAATAACAGAATTGGAAGGAACCTTGTAGGTCATCTAGTCCAACCCCCCACCCAAGCAGGAGACCCTACACCATTTCTGACAAATGGCAGTCCAGTCTCTTCTTGAAAGTCTCAAGTGTTGAAGCTCCCACAACTTCCGAAGGCAACTTCTGTTCCATGGGTTTATTGTTCTCACTGTCAGGAAATTCCTCCTTATTTCCCGGTTGAATCTCTCCTTGGTCAGTTTCCATCCATTGTTCCTTGTCTGGCCTTCGGGTGCTTTCGAAAATAGCTTGACCCCCCTGCTCTCTGTGGCAGCCCCTCAAATACTGGAAGACTGCTCTCATGTCTCCCCTGGTCCTTCTCTTCGCTAGACTAGCCAGGCCCAGTTCCTGCAACCGTTCTTCATATGTTTCAGCCTCCAGTTCCCCTAATCATCCTGGTTGCTCTTCTCTGCACTCTTTCTAGAGTCTCAACATCTTTTTTATAGTGTGGCGACCAAAACTGGATGCAGCATTCCAGGTGTGGCCTTACTAAGACCTTACAAAGATGCTGCAGTGCATTGTCTCAAAAGTGCTTTTTCAAGAGGCAACTGGACTTTCTAGTTTTTCTTTGAAGACGTTTCGCTTCTCATCCGAGGAGCTTCTTCAGCTCTGACTCGATGGTGGGGAATGAAAGGGTTTATACTCCTTGCAGACAGCTGGTCATTTGCCTCCTTTTAGAGGGTCATTGAAGCACTTGGAGGTTTATCTGTGTCCTCAGGGTCACTGAATAGTGCAAATGGTTCCTGTAGTCTGCATTTTTTTCCTCTGGAAATCCTGTCCGCAAGGAATATAAATCCTTCCCTTCCCCACTATCCTGTCAGAGCTGAAGAAGCTTCCTGGATGAGAAGTGAAACGTCTTCAAAGAAAAACAAGAAAGTCCAGTTGCCTCCTGAAAAAAGCACCTTTGGGACAACCATGACCTGGATGACTGAGAATCTCTACAGACTTTTGGCTGCATTTTTACAATAAAGAGGCATAAAGATGGAGAAGCTACGATGGCCGTGACTATTTTTCAGTGTTGTTACCGTATAACTTCAGATGGCCGCTAAACGAATGGCCGTAAGCCGAGGGCTACCCGCAGTGGTTTCCACGCAGCTGCTTCTGTGGGCCTCTGACTCTCAGGTGGCGAAGTCCCGTTTCCTGCAAAATCTCCCTGCTGGCCTCAGTGGGCAAGGCTGCTGATTCAGCCGGTTGCCGTGCGTCTCCCTCCCGGCCTTCGCTTGCAAACGTTTCCTCTCTCGTTATTCCGCAGAGGCCATTAGCCTGCGAGGCAGTTCTGCTGTTTGGCTTCCATCCGCAGCCCTCGCTCCGTTTTCCAGAGCCGTGGCTTTAATGGCGTGTGGACGCACTCTCAGCGAGAGAAAGCAAATGAATCGGAAGGGAGCTGGAAGGGACCTTGGAGGTCTTCTAGTCCAGCCCCCTGCTCAAGCAGGAGAACCTATACCATTTTACATAAGTGACTGTCTACACTCTTCTTAAAAACCACAGTGATGGAGCACCCACAATTTCTGAAGGGAAGCCGTTCCACTGGTGAATTGTTCTCACTGTTAGGAAATTTCTCCTTAATTCCAGGTTGCTCTCTCCTTGATTAGTTTCCATCCATCGTTTCTTGTCCTGCCTTCTGGTGCTTTGGAGAATAGGTGGACCTCCTCCTCTTTGTGGCAGAACCTCAAATACTGAAAGACTGCTGTCCTATCACCCTCAGTCCTTCTTTTCTCTAGACTACATATACCCTTCAAATGTTCTCCATATGTTTATGTCTCCAGGCCTTTGATCATCTTAGTTGCTCTTCTCTGCACTTTTTCCAAAGTCTCAACATCTTTGTTGTAATGTGATGACCAAAACTGGATGCGGTACTCCAGGTGTGGCCTTACTAAGGCTTTATAAAGTGGTGCTAATCCTCCACGTGATTTTGATTCTATGCCTCTGTTTATACAACCAAGGATTGTGTTCGCTTTTTTGGCTGCTGCTGCTGCTGCACACAGCTGGCTCATGTTTAAGTCGTGTAAATCAGGGGTGTCAAACTCAAGGCCTGCAGGCCGGATCTGGCCCGCGGGGCTGCCCTGGAAACAGTGAAGGACCGGCCCGCAGTGCGTCTGCCAGAGAAAATGGAGCTTGCAAGGGTCGCATGCGGCCCTCCCGAGCTCTGTTTTCATTGGCAGAGGGTTGCAGGAGGCCGTCGCAGCCGAAAATGGAGCTTGGGAGTGATGTCATGCTGGCCACGCCCATCCTGGCGATGCCCCCCCCGGGCCCCCCCGAGGTCAAACACAACCCTGATGTGGCCCTCAATGAAATTGAGTTTGACACCCCTGATGTAAATGGTTTGGACTCTGCTTGTGTCCTCCTTGCGGTCCATTTTTGTGTGTGTGTCTGTGGGGGAAGGAGGTGTCATGGGTGAAAGGCGGCTGTGTTTCCGCATTATTATTATTTTTTATTATTATTTATAAAATTTGTATGCCGCCCAACTCCCAAAGGACTCTGGGCGGCTGCAGGGGTTAACTTAACCACACGGTTGTTAAGTGAATCTGGCCTCCCCATGGACTTTGCATGTGGGTCTGCCTCTTTTTCTCTCTTCCAGTGGGGAGAGACGCTGAAAGCGGAGGCTGGCACCCCACGTCTGATACTTTGCAAAAAAATGTTTGGCCCCGATCGGCCTTTGCAGGCTTGAGCTTCTCCGGCCATCCCTGGGTCAGGTAGGGAGGCTAATCTGCCCTTTCCAGGAAATTCACCCAGATAAAAATATATTGTCTCCCACTTCTTCTCTGTCCCTCCCTCCCTCTGTATTCTTTGCAAAGAGAGTGGCAATTCCCAGATCGCACTTTAGGCTTAAATATTTTGAAGTCCAGGTAGTCTTCAACTTATGACCACAATCGAGCCCAACATTTCTGTTGTTAAGTGAGAGTTGTTAAATGAATTTTGCCCCATTTTACGAATCATCTTGCCACGGTTATTAAGTGAATCACTGCAGGGGTTAACTTAACCACACGGTTGTTAAGTGAATCTGGCCTCCCCGTGGACTTTGCTTGTCAGAAGGTCGCAAAATGTGACCCTGGGACACTGCAACCGTCATAAATATGAGTCAGTTGCCAAGCGTCTGAATTTTGATCATGTGACGGTCGTAAATGTGAAAAGTGGTCATAAGTCCCTTTTTTCAGTGCCTTTGTTGCTTTGAATGGTCACTAAATGAACTGTTGTAAATAGAGGACTGCCTGTAGGAAGTTCCTACTAAAAATGTCCATGCTCACTGATTAGGCTTAGGGATCTTTTCCACCATTCTGTTGGTGTTGCAAATGCCATCACTCATTTTGCACACCTATCGGTGACCTCATCCGTCTCCCCCTCCCCCCAAAATATTTGGAGGGCTTTTTGGAATCTAAATGTAGAACTGCTGAAATGTATTCAGCAGCATGTCTATGGAGATTCCCAGCCATTCAGGTCATCCTGGATCCAGGTTTTTCTTTCGAAGACGTCTCGCTTCTCCTCCAAGGAGCTTCTTCAGCTCTGACTGGATGGTGGGGAATGGAAGGATTTATACTCTTTGCAGACAGCTGGTCATTTGCATTCTTTTTAGAGAGTCCTTGAGGCCACTTGGAGGCACTACTCAGGTGACCCTGAGGACACAGACAAACCTCCTGGCGACCTCAAAAGGAGGCAAATGACCAGCTGTCTACAAGGAGTATAAATCCTTCCATTCCCCACCATCCGGTCAGAGCTAAAGAAGCTTCTTGGATGAGAAGCGAAATGTCTTCGAAGAAAAAACAAGAAAGTCCAGTTGCCTCTTGAAAAAAAGGCACCTTTGGGTATTCAGCAGCAGAAGGTGGTCTTGTTGCTGATTTTCAGAGCATGGTGCTTTGCAAACACAAAACGGAGCCCCGAAGAGCACAAGACGAAAGTTTCTAAAGGTTTTTCTCTCGGCCTCTGAATGACAGTTTAATGCCGGCTATCTCTGCCGGAGGTTATCAGCCTAGCGAAAGACTTGCGAGAAAATCCAACGGAATCCTTTATCTGGGGGATGTTGAGTTGTTGACTAGGTTAAAAGTGCGGCTTTCCAATTTAGGAATATGAGGCCAAAGATGATAATGCATCACCCTTTCCCTCCCCTTTCCTCTGGCCTTGAACATAATTTTCCCCTTGGCCAGATTTCACCTTTGATTGGTGATCTTAATTTCGTGACGGGCAGTAAAACAGGCCCCATGTAATGCAGCTGCTTCGGAAGATATTAAGAGGGAAAAAATCCCTCCATGTTTTATGGGAAACGAGCCACCTTATCAGGAGGCTGAATCGAGCAACTGGGAGGGGGTTGAGCTGGTGGACAATTGGGAGCATCGAGCAGATTTAAACCTTCAGCTCAATACAGATATAGTCCTCCACTTACAACAGGTCGCTTAGTGACGGTCCAAAGTTACAACGGCACTGAAAAAAGTGACCTATGACCGTTTTCCACACCTACGACCGTTGCAGCATCCCCAGGGTCCCCTGATTTACATTCGGAGGCTTGACAACTGACTCACATTTAAGACGGTCACGGTGTCCTGGGCTCACACGATCCCCTTTTGCGACCTCCTGACCATCCAAGCCAGATTCACTTAACAACCGGGTTACCAACTTATCAACTGCAGCAAGTCACTGAACAAACGTGGGGAGAAATAAGTCGTAACACGGAACAAAATTCACTTAATGAATTTCTCACTTAGCAACCTAAATTCGGGGCTCAGGGCTGGTCGTAAGTTGAGGACTGCCTGTGTTGCCATCTAAGCCGTGCCCTGTGCTGGCAAGGAAAAAAAATCACCCTGGAATATCGCTGAGAAAGTGACAAAGAGGGTTGTCGCAGGTTTTCTGCCACTTCGGGTAAGGAAACATCTTTGCGGCCTGCGGGAAAATAAGGAAAAAAAGAAATAGCAATAGCAATAGCAATAGCACTTAGACTTATATACCGCTTTACAGTGCTTTACAGCACTCTCTAAGCGGTTCACAGAGTCAGCATATTGCCCCCAACAATCTGGGTCCTCATTTTACCCACCTCGGAAGGATGGAAGGCTGAGTCAACCTTGAGCCGGTGAGATTTGAACCGCTGAACTGCTGAACAGTCAGCTGAAGTAGCCTGCAGTACTGCACTCTAACCACTGCGCCACCTCGGCTCTTAAAAAAGAAATTGAAATTGTTGAGTGTCTGTGGCTCCTTTCGTGAAAACGCTTGATTTTCAGGATACAACGGTCATTTTCTTGGTGCCTAAATGGCAGCGCCTAGCTTCTCCTTCCCAGAAAGGGATGTTGGGAATTGTAGTTTGGGGAAAGGCCAGAAAGAAACATGGACACAGCTTGCAAGCAAAACCAACAAATGGCGTCAGGCGATCCCCTTTTGCGACCTCTTGACAAGCAAACTCAGTGGGGAAGCCGGATTCCCTTCGCAACCCCATGACTCACTTAAGAACTGCAGCGATTCACTTAACGAACGTGGTGAAAAAAGTCTTAAGCGGAGGAAACTCCCTTAGCCAATTTCTCTAGAGGAGGTCTAGATTAAGTATCTGGGGGTGCAGATAACTAACAATCTGAACTGGTCTCTCCACATGTCATCCTTAGTGAAGAGTGCAAACCAGCACTTGCATTTCCTGCATCGGATGAGGAGAGCACCTCTTTCTCCTTCTGTCCTGGCCACTTTCTACAGAGGCACGATTGAGAGCGTTTTAACAAACCGCATCCCTGTTTGGTTTGGTGGCAGCAGTGCCTCAGATAGAAAGTCCCTACAGAGAGTGGTGAGGACAGCGGAGAAGATGATAGAAAGCTCGCTTCCCGTTATTCAGGATGCTGCATACAAGGGCCATGCGCTTAGAGCTTGAAGCATTGTTAGAGACCCCGCACACCCACTTTAATGCTCTGTTTCTGTTGCTCCCCTCTGGGAGGAGGTTTCAAAGTATTTCTAGCAGGACTTCCAGATTCTGGAACATTTATGTTCCCTAGGTCATCCGTCTGGGAAACTCGCAAGATTCGTTTTTCTCGCCATGAACATGTATACGTCCGAACTAGACTGTGTTGTTTCTCTAGGTCATATATGTGGGTATGTCCATAATTTTGTATTTATTTATTTTGTCACGTTTACGTATTGGAGGTGGTGACTCTTTGAGAGCTGTATGCAGCGAAATCTCATTTTAATGTAGGCCGATGAGTGTACATTCAAAGTGACAATAAAGTTATTCTAAGTCTCGCTTAACAGCATAAATTTTGGCCTCAATGGCGGCCGTAAGAGGAGGACTACCCTTTATTAACCGGGCCATTGTAGACCTACTACAGCAAGGAGGAAGGCGCAGCCGGTCAGCCCCTTCCCTGGCGCTGGAGTGTCGTGCTTTACAACCCCCAAACCCTGCCAAAGGGCATCGGAGCAGTTCCACAACCCCGGGCGTTGCTTCCCTAAGGAAAACTAAAACTAAAAAATAAATAAATGCTGAATTAGGCAAAGGAGGCCAAAAAGGCTACCGCCGCGTTCCTTTAATCTTGAATAAATTATCTTTTAATCTTGAATAAATTATCAGAAAAGTCAGAGGCTGGCCTTTTTTAATGTATCGTTAGAGCTGTGCTCATGAGCTCTTCCCCAATAATCCGTGAGTTTTGACTACTTTTGGAGGGGGGAGCGGTAATGGGCCGTGGGATATTTGCTTCTAAATGGCAGCTAGCGGTACACATTTTTGGGGAGGGGAGGGGGGCATGACTCCCTTTAACGGCTTGCCTCCGGAAGTTGTGGGTGGTCCATCTCTGAAGGTTTTTACGAACGTTTGTCTGAAATGGATTTCTTGCCAGAGCAGCGGGTTGGACTAGAAGACCTCCAAGGTCCCTTCCAACTCTGCTATTCTGTTATCTAGTCCTGTCTGATTGGGGATGGGGGGGAGGAGGGGGGGCTTGTGAGCAAATGGTGGAGTTGGTACAGCTGGGGAAAAGGAAAGAGGCCAGCAGCTCAAGGTTTGGACCGTGTCCTTTCCAATTGGGCATGCCCAACCTGGCGCCCTCTCCAGATGCCCGCCAGATGCAAAACACCCTGGCTCCCAAGATCCCAAGGCGGTAGGAAGATCAGCCAGGATCCATAGGGAGGATCAGACAGAGGAGTGGGCCTCCCCCTTGCCATGCGTGTTCAACCGGCCTTCCCCCACTCAAGGGCACCATTTCCACGTACCTTAAGGGGAATGTGTGGCTTTGCTGGGAAGACGCATCTTGGGGACTTTCCTCCCTGCAAGGTAGACCCAATGTAGGGTTCAGATTCCTTGACGATCGTGGCCAAGGATTGGCCAGCTTTAACCAGGCTCCGCCCCCAGAAATCCAGCTGTCGCTTTAGTCCAGTGGAATCATTTTGTGTTCAAATTCCCTCTTATTGTGCAAATGTCCCCTAAGGATCCACATAAGGACAGGTGCTCCTCAACGTATGACCACAGTTGAGCCCAAAATTTATGTCTCTAAGTGAGACATCTGTTAGGTGACTTTTGTCCCGTTTTACCAACTTTTCTCGCCACCTTCGTTAAGCGAATCATCTTGGTTATTAAATGAGTAACCCGGTTGTTAAGTGGATCTGCCCAGGATCGATCGGGATCTCGCTCAGGCAGGATAATAGGTAGTCCTCGACTTACGACCACAATTGAGTCCAACGTTTCGGTTGCTAAGTGAGATATTTGTTAAGTGAGTTTTGCCCCATTTTACGACCTTCCTTGCCTCGGTTGTTAAGCGAATCACTGCAGTGGTTAAGTTAACCACACGGTTGTTAAGTGAATCTGGCTTCCCCATAGACTTTGTTTGTCAGGAGGTCGCAAAAGGGGATCACGTGACCCTGGGACACTGCGACCGTCATAAATACGAGCCGGTTGCCAGGCCGTAAGGTGTGAAAAAAGTCACTGTTTTTGTTGCCGTTGTAACTTTGAACGGTCACTAAACGAACGGTTGTAAGTCGAGGACGACCTGTATTGAGGATTTGGTTCCTCTTTCGCTCCTCTCTGATTTCTCTCTGGCATTTAACTCCGTCGTAAGTGCTCCGTCTTAATTATACCGACTCCGGCTTGGGAAAACATTTGGCGGTTTATGTATTTTTCGATCGCGACTGCTGGTTTCTTGACGCTTGTTTTAAAACGTGGCTCCTGCATGAGAAACGGAGCCGTCGGTCTCGCCCTCGGGGTCCCCTCTGACCCCGGGTGGGGCTGGGGCTGGGCCTGGGCCCTTTGGGGTAAAAGCTTGCAGGAAGCAGAATTCATCCACAAACGAGGCCTTAAGAGAAATCCGGGAAGCGGATGTCAAAATGCTGGCAGTTGAACGATGGTTGGGTTTGAATTACAGGAAGTCCTCAACTTACAACGGTTCACTTAGTGACGGTTCTAAGTTACAACGGCACTGAAAAAAGTCACTTAGGACCATTTTTCACACTTACGACCGGTGCAGCATCCCCGGGGTCACGTGACTTAAATTCAGATGCTTGACAGCTGACTCGTATTTATGACGGTTGCCGTGTCCCCGGGATCACGAGATCCCCTTTTGCGACCACCTGACAGACAACGTTAATGGGGGAGCTGGACTCACTTAACAGCTGTGTGACTAATTTAACAACTGCAGTGATTCACTTAACAACTGAGGCAAGAAAAGTCGTAAAATGGGGGTAAAACTCACTTAACAAATGTTTCCCTGAGCAACCTAAATTCTGGGCTCAATTGTGGGTATGAGTTTCCTATACAGGTAATCCTCAACTTATGACGGGTGCCTTAATGATGCCGATACCTCATCCCCTCTCTTGCTTCTGGGGAGAGTTACTTTTTCCTCCTATTTGGAGAGAAAAAAGCTGCATTTTATTTTTGCCTCCTGTGTTAAAGTCCATCCCTTAGTTGGTGTTAGAGAAGGATATGGGAGGTGAGGGCAACAGCACTAGGTGAAAAGAAAAATGAGGAGGGGGATTCTGCCTATGAAAGGGTCCAGGAAGGTCTTTTCGGGGTGAGGGAATCGGACTTGTTCCATTTCCGGTTCTTTTGGTTGCCTCTTTTGTGGGACTGAGTGCTCGGTTAACAGAATTAACAGAATAACAGAGTTGGAAGGGACCTTGGAGGTCTTCTAGTCCAACCCCCTGCTGAAACAGGAGACCCTATAAAAATGGCTGTCCCGTCTCTTCTTAAAAGTCTCCAGTGATGGAGCACCCACAACATCTGGAGGCAGGTAGTTCCACCGATCGATTGTTCTGTCAGGAAATTCCTCCTTAGTTGTTCTAGGTTGCTTCTCTCCTTGATGAGTTTCCATCCGTTGCTTCTTGTCCTGCCTTCAGGGGCTTTGGAGAATAGGTGGACCCCCTCTTCTTTGGGGCAGCCCCTCAAATATCAAAACACGATATCATGTCACACCTAGCCCTTCTCTTCTGAACTTTTACAGAATACAGAATGACAGTGCTGGAAGGGACCTTGGAGGTCTTCTAGTCCAACCACCTGCCCAGGCAGGAAACCCTTTACCATTTCAGACAAATGGTTGTCCAATTTCTTCTTGAAAACCTCCAGTGATGGAGCACCCACAACTTCTGGTGGCAAGCTGTTCCACTGGCTAATTGTCCTCACTGTCAGGAAATTCCTCCTTATTTCCAGGTTGCTTCTTTCCTTGATTTGTTTCCATCCGTTGCTTCTGGTCCTGCTTTCCGGTGTTTGGGAGAATAGGCTGACCCCCTCTTCTTTGGGGCAGCCCCTTCGATGTGAGATGTTCTACTGGAGGGCTGCTCTTTGGAGCTGCCTGCGAGCGAAGGCCCGCAAATCCACGTTTGAACGCTGCAGCGGCCCATAAATAAAGACGGGCTTTGCTATAAAATGTAATGAAGAATATTAGCATGAAATCAAGATGTTAAACTCCCCCGTGCGACAGGCCATAAATTCCAGGCGCTCGCTGCATTCCAGCCTCTTTATTTATTTATTTATTTATTTATTTATTTATTTATTTATTTTAAAAGGAATACGTATAAATTTAGGCGGATGGGTTTATGTTCCTGGTTCTCCCCCCCCCCGCAGTCCTTGAGGAGGTGTGCGTCTCCCTTCTCCGTGACCCTCGCTTCTGCGCTCTCTTTTCTTCAGCGCCTTTAAGTCAGCTAATCAGCCCAAGACTAATGGCCGGGAGAGTCAGCTTATTAAAAATTTCCGTCCCACCGCAGTAGATTTCCTGCATCTGGCAGCGGCAAAGGTGGACTCCGGAGTTAGCAGGCCCTTAGTTGAGAAACAGACCGTCTGTCGCCTGGAAATGGGGAGGGGCGGATACGCACTGAAGGACAGAGGGACATAGAAAAGTGATGGCAGAGAAAGAGCGGGTGGCCCATCACTTCCAACCTTTGAATTTATTTGCCTCTCTCTCTCTCTCTGTCTCTCTCTCTCTGTCTCTGTGTCTCTGTCTCTGTCTCTGTCTCTGTCTCTCCTTCTCTCCCTCTCCCTCCCTCCCTCCCTCCCTCCCTCCCTTTGTGGAAATCAGCAAACCAGCTCCATCATTTTCTTTCAGCCACACCCACCTCGCAGGGTTGTTGTTGTGAGGAAAATAGGACAAAGAAGAAGTATTAGGTTTATTTGCCATCTTGCACTATTTATAAAAATAATAAAGGTGGGATAAAAAATAACTAAGTTAATTTAAATGTGTTGTGTCGGTAGGGAGGGTAGTTGGTTTTACTTTACTTTCTTTTTTTCCCTTTCTTTTTTTTCTTTTTTTTCTTTTTTTCTTTCTAAATTTTCTGATTTTTGATTTATGTTGGATGATGGACATGTGCTTATCCCAATGTTTAAACTCATTTTCTATCATTTCCTTCCAGGGCCCTTTTTGTAACTGGGCAGTGGCTGCCTGGAGCCATTGCCAAGTCGGGCCCTTCTGTAAACGGTGCCTAATCCCCCGACCCAGTCCTCTGGGGCAGTTCCCCAGGGCTGAGTTCAGGGCCCCCAGGCTGTGCATCTCTGCTTCTCCTGATCTTGTTTTCCAGCCTTGATGTTCCTGAACTTTTGCGTGGCTCCTTTGGCTGTTCTTTGCAAGCGTCTTTGTCCTCCCTGGGTTTCCTGGCAAAGTATTTTAATTGCAGACTTCGGCTTTTAAAAAAACCTGTTAGATCCCGAAAACGCAAACCAGTTGTTTGGGGAGAAGCTGCGCGTCTTCGGATTTTGCTTTTTCCTGGGCTCTGATCCTCCTCCCCCCCCCCCCGTCAGTGGTTGTGCAAATCCCTCCCTGGCCTTGTTCTAATTTGCTTAGTAACTTTTTCTCTCTCTCTCTTTTTAAAAACAAGAAAGAAAAGAAAAACTTTCAGTTGCATCCTCCAGAGTGCCGAGCAAAACAAAACCCCATTACCAAGCACTTTTCAAAAAACCCAGCCGCCGTGTCACATCAGGCTCTGCCGCCGTTTGTCAAGTTGTGTCTCATCCATCTCCGGGTATTGGAATCGAGCGAGAGATGGAGATGGGCTCCTCCTGCCTCTCTCCCGTCCGGTGACCCAAATGTAAAGGGAATAGATTATTTAGCAAAGCTGTCAGAAAAAAGAGAGACAGGCCGGAGGAGGAAAGTGGCAGCCCCCCCCCTCGATGCTCCATGCGCAGCTTCACATTGTCCTCCATGGCTGCTCAGCACAGTTGCCCTCCACTTACGGCCACAATGGAGCCCAGAGTTTATGTTGCTAAGCAAGACAGTTCTTAAGTGAGTTTTGCTCCATTTTACAACTTTTCTCGCCACAGTTGTTAAGTGAACTACTGCCGTTGTTAAGTTAGTCACACAGTTTTTAAGTGAATCCGGCTTCACCCTGGACTTCGCTCATCAGGAGGTGGCAAAAGGGGATCGTGTGACCCTGAGACACTAGCGACCGTCATAAATATGAACCAGTTTGCCAAGCGTCTGAATTCTGATCACGTCGCCATGCGGATGCTGTAACGGTCGTAAGTGTGAAAAATGGTCGTAACTCACTTTTTTCGGTGCCGTTGTAACTTTGAACGGTCACTAAATGAGCTGTTGTAAGTCGAGGACTCCCTGTATCCCTTTCAACCCTGCTTTGGAGCCGTCCGCCCATCGCTGTCGTCGTGGCTGAGATTTCGAATGTAAAATGCCTTTTTTTTTCTTCTGAAAAACAGCCAGTGTCTAATTCTTAGTTACCTATTCCAGGTGTTGCTAATCCATGGCAATGAATAGAAGAGATTTCGGGCATTTCAGGTGCCACCAGATTTATCGCAGCTGAAGCATTTTAGAATCAGAATCGAGCTGGAAGGGACCTTGGAGGTCTTCTAGTCCAGCCCCCTGCTCAAGCAGGAGATCCTATACCATTTCAGGTAGTTCTCAAACGCCCCTCTCGCTGTGGACAATTTAGCAATTCAGTTTATTTAAAATAAATTAAAATATTATTTTAAGTTTTGTCATTCACCTTTCATTCTGTCCCTCCTTTTGCATCCTTTCTTTAATGATTCTATTCCACCATTTCTTTGATATTAGCGTAAGTCTTGTCCCGCGGCGAGTTGGCCATGGTGAATTGTTATAGATCCCATCCAACCTTGGCAACTTTAAAACTTGTGGACCTCAACTCTCACGGCTGGGGAATTCTGGGAATTGAAGTCCAGAGGTCTTAAAGTTGCCAAGGTTGGACACCCCTGCTCTGACGGGAAGAATCTCAGGCAATTTCTGACCACCTTCTAACCACTTACAAACTGAGATTAGTGCGTTTGAGAGAAACGGTTGTCTCTTGGTCAGGGAGGGAACCTGCATTTCTCCAGTAAGACTGCATTCCTTTATTTGAAAAAGGAGAGAGAGAATGCCGTTGAGGAAGACAAGAGAGGTTCTCAGGGGAATCCGGCAGAAGATGGGATCCCATCTCCTTCACTTTCATAAGTGGAAGTGGGTGGAAGCATAGAACATTGGAATTTTATATGATTTCAGCAATTTTATATGTTTCCTCCCATTTCAGAGATGCCTGCTGTGCAGTTCAGTCGAAGAAGGGTGCTTTTATTTTATTTTTTTAAATTTGTGTTGGAGGCTCTTGGTGTAAACAATAAGAGATCCTTTCTGCGGTGTGGGGGACGTATGAGTTTTATTTATTTAAAAAAAAAACTCTTGGCAGTTTTTAACTTGGAAGGCTCCTTGGCTGCCTCAAGGTTCTCGGGCACTCGGCTGCCATGAATATTTTAGCAAAAAGCTAATGTGCATTCATCCATTTGGGTAAGGTCATCTTCCTTGGGGCTGGGTGGGGAGACTTTGAGAAAAGTCTTGCTTCCTTGATCTATCTCTCAGCTGGCCCACAGTAACAGAATAACAGAATGACCGAGTCGGAAGGGAGCTTGGAGGTCTTCTAGTCCAACCCCCTGCTCAAGCAGGAGACCCTACACCATTCCAGACCAATGGTTGTCCAGTCTCTACTTCAAAACTTCCAGGCATGGAGCATCCACGTCTTCTGAAGGCACTGGCTAATTGTTCCAACTGTCAGGAAATTTCTCCTTAATTCTAGGTTGGATCTTGCATTGGTAAGTTCCCACCCGTTGCTTCTTGTCCTGCCTTCAGGGGCTTTGGAGAGTAGCTGGACCCCCTCTTCTTTGGGGCAGCCCCTCAAATAATGGAAGACTGCCATCATGTCACCTGTAGTCCTGATACAGAATAACAGAGTTGGAAGGGAGGGACCTCAGAGGCTGACCTTACCAAGGTAGTATAAAGTGGTACTAACATTTCACGTGATTTTGATTCTATCCCTCTTTTGGTGGGATGAGAAAAGGCCAGGAAATCCCAGACTCGTAGATTAGACAGAGAAGGTGGGAAAAAACCCTCTTTGGGATTATTTCCAAGGAAGTCACTTAAAATCAAATTCACCCGTTCCCATTCTCTCTGGTAGGTATCCAGGTGTTCTCCTTGGGCCCATTTAATGCCCACAAAATATCTGTCTTCTAGAAACGGAGGATTTGGCAGCTTGCCTTGTGATGCGAGCTTCCTGCGCAGGGTGCTGTTCGAACCGGTGGATTTTTCCAGCCCTCAAGAGCGGAGATGCTTTCATAACGATTTTACCGCCGTTACAAAATCCATTACGTGCCCCACTCATGCCCTGCTGTCCTCTGTTCCGCCACCTTTGCGACCGAGACCTTTAATTGGATCCAGGAGGGTCGGTTTCATGTTCTCCGAGTGGCGTGCCATGCCTGGGCACCCAGGAGAAAGCTCTGCCCATCAATCTTCCCAACTGGCCCCGCTGACAAGCGCCCAGTCAGTTTCTCAGCTGTTCCGGGCTCGGCTTGTACCATTGCCGAGACCCGGAGTCCAGGCAGCGAAGCAGCTGTGGGGACTTTGGACGTGTGCCTTCCCCCATCGTGGCTTGTTTGGCCTGGAGTGTGCAGGGGTGGGCGGGTGGGC
>QLTV01001843.1:254488-287531 GCA_003457575.1 Thermophis baileyi
AGTTCTGGGGGAGGAAAGGGAAAGGAAGAAAGGAGAGAAAGAAATGGGAAAGGAAGAAAGGAGAGAAAGAAATGGGAGGGGAGGGAAGGGGAGGGAGGGAGGAAGGAAGGAAGGAAGGAAGGAAGGAAGGAAGGACCGTAGTGGCGTAGTGGTTAGAATGCAGTATTGCAGGCTAACTCTGTCCACTGCCAGCAGTTTGATCCTGATCGGCTCAAGGTTGACTGAACCTCCCATCCTTCCGAGGTGGGTAAAATGAGGACCCAGATTGTTGGGGGCAAGATGCTGACTCTGTAAACCGCTTAGAGAGGGCTGGAAAGTAGTATGAAGCGGTATATAAGTCTCAGGGCTATTGCTAGTGCTATTGTCCAGAATACCTGCCCCAAAGTATTACCCTATTTCAAGCCAAGGGGCTGGCATTGGGGATGACGACAAAGAAGGTTGTGTTAATTCTTTTTTTTTTTTTAAATAGCCACAGGAAAGATATTGAAATGGTGCGAAGGCTTTTGTCAGTGGTTCCCGTTTCTATCGCTTAATACGGCGTGTGGTGTGCAGATTATCCACCAATAGATTAGAAACGGCTCCCTTGATTGTTATAAATTTCCATGTGGCTAAATATTGATATTCTGCTTCGGTTTTTATTGATATGCGTTCTCTTGGGCTGCCCTGTTGGTCCACTTTTTATGAATATGAAAAATCAAAGGCGCTTTATTATTTTAAATAGACCCCAGTTCGGCTGTATTATTTTATGTCCAAAATCAGCTGGGTTAGTTAATGGGAAATGGCTGGCCCTGAATTAATGCTACCATTTCCCAATGGAACTGAATTAAAAGGTAGAGCAAACAGGTAATGGGGGAGGAGGGTAGTTTTAATACAGGTGCAGAAAAGATCTTTGGAGGAGAATTTTCAGAATAGAGCTGGAAGGGACCTTGGAGGTCTTCTAGTCCAACCCCTTGCTTAGGCAGGAATTCCTATTCCATTTCAGACAAATGGATTTACAATCCCTTCTTAAAAGCCTCCAGTGATGGAGCACCCACAACTTCTGGTGGCAAGCTGTTCCACTGGTTAATTGTCCTCACTGTCAGGAAGTTTCTCCTCAGTTCCAGGTTGTGCAGCACAGAATCTGCACTGATATTTTCCCTCTGAAAGACACGGGGGCAGAGTTGCTTAGCACGCGTGGTCCTTGACAGTTGAGCGAGACATTCGTTAAATGAGTTTTGCCCCATCTTGCGACCTTTCTCGCCACAGTTGCTAAGCGAATCCCTGCAGCTGTTAATTGAGTAGCCCGGTTGTTAAGTGACTCGGGCTTTCCCCATTGACTTTGCTTTTCAGAAGGTCACAAAAGGGGATCCTGTGACCCTGGGACACGGCAACCGTCATAAATGTGAACCAGGTGGCCTGCCTCCAAATTCTGATACTGCAGCGGATGCGAGTGTGGAAAAGTTGGTCATGTCACTCTTCTTTCATGCCATTGTAACTTCGAATGGTCACTAAACGAATGGTTGCAACCCGAGGGCAACCTATAGGAGTAACTCTCTCAGGTGTATCTGTAGATGCATTTTTACTACCTGTTTTCCTCCACAGCTGCTCTTGTGAGCCGAGTGCGAATCACCGAATCCCAATTTCTTCTCTTTTCCTGAAAAGAAGTAAATGACCCAGGTGGGAAACTCTGCCGAGCAGCGACTCACTCGCTCCCTTTCCAACTTTAAGATTGACAGGAGGAAATGGAAAGGCCATTCGGGGCCTGCCGAGGAAGAGGAGATGAAAGGGGAAATGGCCACTTGTGGTCACCGCACTGATTTTCTCCTTGCTTTCTGTCCCTTGAAAGTGGCGACATCAAATTGAGGCCATCAGCCCTTTCTGGATGCTTCCATTTGCAGTCTACTTCATTCTGACAAACTGTGCTGCCCTTGAAGGGGGGGAGGATGGAGAAGGGGGGGGGAGAGGAATGCCTACCAATAGAAGAGAACCTCTGTAGGTCAGGGTCGAACTGTGGGGTCCTTGGGGCTCCCTGAGCTCAGTGGTTTCCTTGCGGACGTCTCATTACCAGACTAGAGAACATCATCAGTGCCAGAAGGGAGTGGGGTTTGCAGGGAGGAGGAGGAGGAGGAGGACTGCGGGGGTCCTGGGTGCTCTCCGAGCTTGGTGGTTTTCTTGCAGACGTTCCATGATCCAACTAGGGAAGGTCATCACTGAGCTTACAAGAGGAAGGGAGGAAGGAAGGACGGAAGGACGGAAGGGCGGACACTGATGATGTTACCTAGTTGGGTAATGGAATGTCTGCAAGAAAACAACCAATCGTAGAGAGCATCCAGGAACTCCCCCCCCCCCCGGGATCTGTCCATCTTATCTCCTTCCTTCCTTCCTTCCTTCCTTCCTTCCTTCCTTCCTTCCTTCCTTCCTTCCCTCCCTCCCCTCCCTCGCATCTTTCCCCTCCCTCCCTTCTTTCCCTCCCTCCCTCCCTCCCTCATGGAGGGCCACCCTGTCACCCCAGGTATGGCTTGGGTGGAGCCCCCTCCCCTCCCTGTTTCAGGGCCGCTTCAGGGCAGGAGTGCAGAGCTCCTGGGACCCTCGGTGCTGCTTTCCCCAAAGGCTTTGCACGGCTCCCTTGGCAGCGCATTCCCGCATAGCCTGGTTGCTCAGGTTCCCTTGGGGGGCGTCCTCCTCACTGCACATGGGAGGGGAATACCAGGGGGGGGCAGTGAGTTCACAAAGAGCACATCTCTGGGGGGAGGGGAGGGCTTAAAATGCCCCAATTCTCTTCTTCAGTTGAAAATGGTCCTGAGGGAACTCTTGCACGACATTGGGGAAAATTGGAGCGTGGACCCTTGAAGGGAAGAGCCTCCCCCCCTTCCCCCCCTTCCCCCCCCAGCACATTTTAAAGGCTTTGTCCAATTGTATTTGTGAGAAAAAGTCAATTTCAGCCTCTTCCGGCTCTGCATGTGAAGGGGGGGGGGGGCTGCGATGAGGCATTTCCACAGTCTGAAAACTCCAAGGTTCAGATGTATAGACATTTGCAAGGAAGCAAGAAAAATGCTATTGTTCAGAAATGATTGCATGTGAATCCACCGACTGTACAGATAGACTTCCTCCGAGGTGAATTGGTGCTTGACCTGACGCCTTCCTGGCTGCTAGAATCCATCCCTCTGGCTGCTTGTGGCCCTCCCAGCGCTGCGGCTTCTCCAAAGGAAGCTGTATAATATATATATATCTTTATATAAAAGACATAATAGGAAACATGCCATCACGGTATCTTTCTTGCTCTTGGTTTCTTACTTTTTGATCTAATCCTGTTAATTTTTAATATTAATGGTGTTATTGTAAGCCAGCCACTTTGGATAGTGAGATGGACAGCAGATAATTTTTTGATAGATGGATGGATGCATGGATAGATAGATAGATAGATAGATATAGACAGAGAGAGAGAGAGATACATAAAAGATAGAGAGAGTGAGAGAGATAGCGATAGACAGATAAATATAGATAGATAGATAGATAGATAGATAGATAGATAGATAGATAGATAGATAGATAGATACTGTAGATAGATGATAGACAGATAGACAGACAGACAGACAGATAGACAGATAGACAGATAGACAGATAGATAGAGATATACATAGAAGATAGACAGACAGAGATAGATAGACAGAGATATAGATAGACAGATAGATAGAGAGAGATACATAGAAGATAGATAGAGAGAGATATACATAGAAGATAGAGATATAGATAGACAGATAAAGAGAGAGAGATACATAGAAGATAGAGATAGATAGATAGATAGATAGATAGATAGATAGATAGATAGAAAGAAAGAAAGAAAGAAAGAAATTGGAATAGATGAAACAGATGATATAGGTAGACAGACAGAGATAGAGATAGATAGATCAATGGTTGGATGGATGGACAGAAGGACAAGTAGATAACAGATGAGAGATAAGATGGATGAGAGGTAGATGATAGATATCGATAGCTATGTGATAGATGATAGAAAATAGATTTTTATAGATAGATAAATGATAAATAGACACATACCTCATTTGGGTCTCTGGTAAGAACTCTGGGCTAATTTTTTCTAAGATCCATCTCTTAATGCAGAACACCCTGGCACAATTGAAATAAGTAAACAAAAAAACGATAGTTGAAATCAATGTAATTTTTTTTAACGTATTGCAGTAGAGTTACTGCCAGCCGCTGTTAAAATGCTGTACGCCTATACAACGTCCGGATGCGCCTTCCATTCAAAAGCCAGTTGTTCAGAGTTACAAAATGTCACAGCCTGTTTCTGCTGAAGTTGAAGCTGCCAAGGGTGGGAAGCCTGGCATGTTTGAGAAGGCGAGGGAGCCCGCCTGACTTTTAGACTTAGATACAGGGGTCCCCAAACTTGGCAACTTTAAGACTTGTGGACTTCAGCTCAGCTATGCTGGCTGGAGAATTCTGGGAGTTGAAGTCCACAAGTCTTAAAGTTGCCAAGTTTGGGGACCTCTGATTTAGAATAACTTTATCGTCACTTTGAATGTGCACTAATCGCCATACATTAAAATGAAATTTCGTTGCACAAAGGGTCTCCACCTCCAATATATATATATATATCCCTCCAGGCTTGGGGGTCAGGACCAGGTCCCGTGCGATGCTGCCCCGGGTGCGCCCTGGAAATCTCTCCAGAATCCCAGGCTGAAGAAGGGGGGGGGGGGGGGAAGGAATTTGGAGAAAAGTCCTGTCAGATTTTTTTTTCATTAAGTTCAAAGCAGATGGATGTTCCTCCAGTATCCTGAGGCAGCAGTAACAAATCAAAGGGTTTAGATTAGAATAAATTCCTCAACCAGCCTTGCCAATGTGCCAACAATTCACTCGGCCCGTCTCTTCCGATTCGCCTGAGGTTGCTGTTTTCTTGAAGGGTGCATTAATAGAGTACACCATTAGGAATCGGGTGCCAGCAATTTGCCAGTCCCACCCGGGTTCAGGTTTTTGCAAAGTGGGAGAAAAAAAATGGGGGGGGGGAAACACACCTGGGGTAGCTCCTCGCTAACCGCACGACTTAAAAATACGTTAGGTTTCTCTGAATGGATAGCAGCGTCGCAGCTCCAAACGCTTTCAAAATGATGGCAGGAGCTGGGTCCCCGTGCAGAGTATCTGCTCTGAATTCAAGGGCTTCCCAGATTCGGGCTTGGGGTCTCTGCCCCTTTGACACCCCTGGGCAGGGTTGGGTTGGGTTGGCATGCGCTCAGCCTTAGGGGACCCTGTGACAGCCTGTCGCTCCTGCTCTCCGGCCCTGCCTGCGGCAGTCACAGGGTTACTGGTTGCTCTTGATTCTTGTTGCTCTTTTATTCGTTCATTCGTTTATAAACCTATTGTACTCTGCCTTAGAAGCTGCTTGTGATTAAGTGACTTTATAAGAAGAGAAAGAAGGAAGGGAAAGGGAAAGGAAAAAGAAAGAAAAGGAAAGAATGAAAGGAAAGAAGGAAAGGAAAGGAAAGGAAAGAAGGAAAGGAAAGGAAAGGAAGGGAAGGGAAAGGAAAGGAAAGGAAAGACGGAGGGAGGGAGGGAAGAGAGAGAGAGAGAGAGAGAAAGAGAGAGAGAGAGAGAGAGAGAGAGAGAGGGGGGGAGGGGGGGGAGAGGGAAGGTGTGGGGGGGGGGGGGGGAAAGGAAAAAGAAAAAGAAAAAAGAAAGGGAGAGAGGGAGGAAAGGAAAGAGGGAGGGAGGGAAGGAAGGAAGGAAAGGGAAGGGTGAAGAAGGGAAGGAAAGGAAAGACGGAAAGGGAATGGAAGGGAAAGGGAAAGGAAAAAGAAAAAAGAAAGGGAGAGAGGAAGGAAAGGAAAGGAAAGACGGAGGGAGGGAGGAGAAGGAAAGGGAAGGGAGGAGAAGGAAAGGAAAGGAGGAAAAGGAAAGGAAAGGAAAGAAGGAAAGGGAATGGAAGGGAAAGGAAAAAGAAAAAGAAGAAAAAAGAAAGGGAGAGGGAGGAAAGGAAAGAGAAAGGAGAGAGAAAGGAAAGAAGAAAGAGGGAAAGAAAAGAGGGAAAGGGAAGGGATTGGAAGAGAAGGGAAAGAAAAGAGGAAGGAAAGGAAAAGAGAAAGAAAAGGAGAGAGAAAGGAAAGGAGAAAGAGGGAAAGAAAAGAAAGGAAAAGGGAAAAAGGGAAAGGGAAGGGAGAAGAATAGGGAAGCGAAGAGCAGGAAAGGAGAAAGACAATGGAGCAGGTTTGCTGATTTCCACTAGGGTGTAATAAGTGTGTACAATGTTACTAAGTACTTTTGAGGCCACAGACATTGACAAAAGGGAGAGTCTTCCAGCAGCAGATGTGGTGAGAAGGGAGGGCAGTAAAGAGACGGGGCTGGGAGAGCAGCAACTGCCACCTCGTTCTCCTTGGGGTATCGATAGAAGAGAACATTTGTAGGGTCCTCGGTGCTCCCTGAGCTGGGTGGATTTCTTGCAGACATTTCATTACCAAACTAGGGAACATCATCAGTGCACTGAGGGTATTACCTAGTTTGGTAATGAAATGTCTGCAAGAAAACATCTGCAAGAAAACCAAGCTCAGAGAATATCAAGGATCCCACAGTCGACCTCCTCCTCCTCCTCCTCCTCCTCCTCCTCCTCCCCTAGCACCAACCAAGCTCAGAGAATATCAAGGATCCCACAGTCGACCTCCTCCTCCTCCTCCTCCTCCTCCTCCTCCTCCTCCTCCTCCTCCTCCTCCTCCTTTTCCTTTTTCTCCTCCCCCTCCCCCTCCCCCCTCCCACTCCATTCTAGCACTGATAATATTACCTAGCTGGGTCGTGAAATGTCTGCAAGAAAACAACCAAGCTCTAGAGAATATCAAGGACCCCACAGTTGTCGTCGTCGTCGTCGTCCTCCTCCTCCTCCTCCTCCCTTCTAGCACTGATGACGTTCCCTAGCTGGGTCATGAAACGTCTGCAAGAAAACCATCAAGCTCAGAGATCACCCGGGACCCCTCATTTCCACCCCGAGCTACCAAGATTCTCCTCTGTCAGGAAGTGACATTGGTGTGGGATCGGGGCGCGTAGCTTGAACAGCGACAAGTGCCTTATATCACTTGGGGGACGAGAAGTCTGCGGAGCTCCCGAGACCTGAGACCCCCATCGGGAGCAGGAGAGGCAGCGTCGCTGCTTCCTGGAGGCCCGGTTGCTGGGCTTCCTCCCTATTACAGACCCCCCCTCCCCAAACCCTTATTTGGTTTAATAACAAGCAGCAGAGGGGACCTTTCCCCCAGGAGGAACACAGAAATCCCCCCCCCCGCAGTGCCGTCAATAAAAAGATTACCTGACAGCCGAGGAGGGAAAATGAGAATTTATCAAATGTTGCCGAGTGCTGTCAAAAACAGCTTGTCAGGCTGGGGGTTTTAGATAAGGAGCCTTTTTTTTCTGCTGCCGCTCCAGCTGCCTCCCCAGCATCGGTTGGGTGATCCCCCCCGCCCTCCCCAGGGAAAACCGTTCTGCTCACCCCACAAAATTTAGGGGTTCCTCAGTAGCAGAACTCGGGCACCGCCGTGGGGTGCGGCTGCAAAAAACAGGGCTGCGTTGTTAGTCCCCCCCCCTCCCCGGGGATGCGAAGGAACAAGGGGAGAGCGACAAACCAGACGGACAAACCACAGACACGGGCTAAACCAGGGGTCTCCAAGCTTGGCAACTTTAAGACTTGTGGACTTCAACTCCCAGAATTCCTCAGCCAGCTTTGCTGGCTGAGGAATTCTGGGAGTTGAAGTCCACAAGTCTTAAAGTTGCCAAGCTTGGAGACCCCTGGGCTAAACCAATATTTATTGCAAGGATGAATGTCCAATACAAATATAGTAAAAATGCAATAACCCCCCACCCTCTATGGTGGATGGCATTTGGGAAGGTTTCAGATCTCCGTGTGGACAGGATTGTGGGGCCTTTAGGTAGGGAAGGCTGTCAGAAGTCTTTGCTGTGACTTGTAATCTACAACCCTTTGTGCCTGAGGTCCCTTAAAAACTCAAACCTTCCCCAAAGATTGGGGGTCTCATCTCTCGCCAATGAATTACGCAGGACACGTAATGATTAGAGGGGCCCTTGGTGCTCTCTGAGCTTGGACTAGAAGACCTCCAAGGTCCCTTCCAACTCTGTTATTCTTGTCTAATAAAGGAGAATATTTGTAGCTCGGGGTTGCCATTAGGGATCCTTGGTGCTCTCTGAGCTTCCTTGGGTTTTTTTTGCAGACGTTTCATGACCCAACTAGGTAACAGCATCAGTGCTAGGAAGGAGTGGGGTTTGCTGTCAGTTTATATTCTGCTGTCTTGCCTGTCTGAGTTTCTTCATTGGGGGGTTGTTGACTTGATTGTTGGTCTGATGTTAACCTTGGAGTTAACCTATGCTGATGGCTGGTGGGGAGGCGATGGAGTCTTTTTTGTTCTCTTTTGGGCTGGTTGATGGTCTCTTTTGCGTCGTCTATAGACGTTGTTCATGTCTCTGTGTCTGTTGATGGCTGATTTGTCAGAGTGCCAGGCTCCTAGAAATTCCCTGGCATTTTTGGACTTGGCCTGGTCTAGGATGGTCACATTTCCCCAATTGAACCTAGGGTTAAATCTGTCTCTATGTTGTGAAATTAAAGGATTTTCGTCAAGTCTTCTGGCTGGCAGTTGGGGTTCGGGGATGCCTTCTGCCTGTGTTCCACCTGTCTGTCCTACATAGTTGGTTTGTCCTACACAGTCTTTACATTGTGTGTTGTAGAATAGATGACTCCTCTTTTTCCTTCTGGGGTAGTTGGGTCTTTTGGTCTGCTTAGGATGTTTTGAAGGGCTTGAGTTGGCCTGTGTGCTACGCGGATTCCATGTGGTTGTATTTGTGGTTTCTGAGATATTCTTGATGTAATTGATTAATTACGCATTACTCTGAGTTAGGCTAGTGGCAGTCTAACTTATTTTATTCATTTGTTTGTTAAATTTATTTGCCACTTACCGGTATCTCGCCATGGGACTAGGTGGCTTACGAGAATAAAAAGGAAGAAAATGAAAAAGGCATGCAAACAGAACAGACGTAAAATAATAGTGCAATAAAGTAAAACTTTGACAAAGGAGCACCACGAGATATGATCACCAATTGACGGTCATCCCTCCACCCCACGCCTGGCTTCACCTGGTGACATTGGGCTTCTCTTCCCAGAATTCCCAACCGGCAAGCCCAGGAATCCTGGGAGTTGTAGTCCAACTCATAACGGACATTTCCCCCCCCCCCCGCCCGGGGTGGATAACTCAGAACTGCAAAATGAATCGTGAGAAATGTCACCCTTTGACACCCTCTGGGTTTTTTGTGTTTTGGGGCAGGAGTTTTCTTCCTTTGAGATGCAGACCTCGGGGGGGGGGAGAAAGGGAGGGAACCCACCCACCCTCCACCCACCCATAATCTATGGGAACTGTCACCTAGCAAACTACTCCCATTTCATACAGATAGGTTAGGTGTCAGCCCACGATCGATGGCTCTCCAACAATAATTATAAAAACTAGCAGGTTGTGTTGCTTGAGTGAGTTTAAGAAGAGTGGGGTCTCAATCTTCCCTCTAATAGGGTGTTGACAGACCGCAGATGCAAGGGGGGGGGTTTCTGTCTTCTTCTGACAGCCCTGTCATTAAGCACCAGGTAGCGTGGAACAGGGGAGAACACGGATCTGGCGCACGAGGGAACACGCGAGGTTGACAGGAGCCATTTGTCTTTGCGCCGCTGCCCAAAAGCCTTTCGCTGCGGTTGGGGTGGCTGCTTAAAGTGACTTATGGCCCCTGTCTGGGGGCCACGCTTGTGATTTGATAATCGGTAAATGTTTGTCAAAGACGAATTCCCTGCCTGATTCAGGGCTCTGCTGGAGACACAAATGAAAAGTGGTGGGCTGTGAAAAACACATTGGATGGATTTAAGGAGCCCGGCGCAGGGACGAGCGATGGCGCGCGGACTGCGCTGGGCGAGCTGCCGGACTCTGCACGCATCGCAGAGGGGTGATGTGCAGATCGATCCCGAAAAGAGATCTGGGGTTGAACAGCCACAGTGTAGGAAGCACTCGACTTACGGATAGCCCAACATTTCCATTGCAAAGGGAGATGGTTCTTTAAGTGAGTGTTGCTCCGTTTTATGACCTTTCTTGCCACAGCTGTTAAGTGAATGATAGCAGCGTTCCAATATTTGAGGGCCTGCCACAAAGAAGAGGGGGTCAACTTATTTTCTAAAGCACCAGAAGAAGGCAGGACAAGAAGCAACGGATGGAAACTCATCAAGGAGAGAAGCAACCTGGAATTGAGGAGAAACTTCCTAACAGGGAGGACAATTAACCAGTGGAACAGCTTGCCACCAGAAGTTGTGGGTGCTTCATTGCTGGAGGTTTTTAAGGAGAGATTGGACAGCCACTTGTCTGAAATGGTACAGGGTTTTCTGCCGAGCAGGGGGTTGGACTAGAAGACCTCCAAGGTCCCTTCCAACTCTGTCGTTCTGTTATTCTGAATGACTGCAGTTGTCAAGTTAGTAACACGGTTGCTAAGTGAGTCTGGCTTCCCCATTAACGTTGCTTTTCAGAAGGTTGCAAAAGACAATCACATGACCTCGGGACGCTGCAACCGTCATACATACGAGTCAGTTGCCAAATGTCTGAATTTTGATTACATGACCATGGGGGTGCTGCAACGGTTGTAAGTGTGAAAAATGGTCATAAGTCACTCCTTTTCAGTGTCATCGTAATTTTGAATGGTCAGTAAATGAACTTGTGAAATCAAGGACCACCTGTAGATGCGCTTTGCTTAATATTGTGCCAGAAAAGCAAAACCACACCTTACAACTAACTCATCACGATCGCTTGATTCCACCTTTGGGATACCTCAAAATAAATTGAAGCGCCTGAAAAATGTAGTCGTGTGCGACCTGTCCTTCTCCGGAGAGGTGATTTTTAGCCAGGAATAATGAGAATTTAAGGGCAGGCACATCTGGAGGAGAGCAGTTTGGAAAAAAAAATATTTTAAATGTATTTTAAATGTATTTTAAACCCTTCTTTCCCAGTTGTCCTTTGTAAATCAGTGGCTTGAAAGTACAACTCATAATTTTTTTTTAGCAGCGAGAATATCTCTCTTTTTCCCATCACATCTCGATGGAGTTCCATAAAATACAATCAAGTGTGTATATCAGTGATATTTATTTGAACAATGACCAGCAAAATTTAAAAAGAAGGAAAACAGAGTGAAGCAAATAACTACAATAATATACTGACAACTAGCAAAATAAATCTGGGGGAACTCTATGGGGATGGTACCTCGGGGAAATCTTAATTTTCTTCTGTTCTGGTCACTTTCTCCGTGTCTGGCCGTTTGTCTCCTATGACAAAATCTCCTCTCAAATCCAGAATTTTCTAGTAAGAAGTATTGATGTCAGCTAGGAAATCAGATTTTTGATTTGTGTGATGTCTTTAAGATTTTTTTTTTGTTTAGAACCATTAATTCAGAGCCCCAATAAGCTTTGAACATCGGAAGTTTACTCCGGATTAATTCCATGTCCTGTTAATAGGGTTTACCAGCTGAACTTCCTAGCAAAGATTCTTTATTTCCTCAAAAGAATCTAGAAAGATTCGTTATAGTTTTTAATATCGGTAATAGAGGGGAGATTCTCTTAAAATCATATGGCTGCGGGAGGAATGAGAGGAACTTCTTCAACTTTTCGTTTAGTGACAAATTTACAACGGCACTGAAAAAAGTGACTTACGACCCTTTTTCACACTTAATGACCGTTCCAGCATCCTCATGGTCATGTGATCAAAATTTGCATGCTTGGCAACCAGATCATATTTATGATGGTCGTAGGTAGTCCCCGACTTAAAATCATTCGTTTAGCGACCATTTGAAGTTATGACGCTGGGGGAAAAAAAGTAACTTATGAGCGTTTTTCACACCAGGGTCACGCGATCAAAGCCCCTCCTCTCTACCAAATGGCCCACTCCCCCCCCCCCCTGAATCGGGTCAAACAAAAAAGAGAATTTCCCCACTGGCGGCTGGACGTCTGAATCTCATCTCGGAGGCTGTTTGATTACAGCCTGCATTTCTTTCCATTTTCTTTTCTTTTCTTTTATTTATTTATTATTTTTCCCCCCATATCCCCGGCGTTTGAAGTGCCGAGCGACGCCGAGACGAAGAGCAGGAAAAAGTGGCGTGATTTATTAGACTCATAAAAATTCATACTTTGTTATTCCAGTCATCTTGCATCTGAAGCTTGTTAGAATGAGAAGCCCTGGCGTCTCCCACCGAGCGCCCGGGGTGGGAGGGGGGGCCCCATTGATCACATTTCAGCCTTTGCTGAAGTTCTCGTTTAGTGTGTTCTCGTTTAGAGGAATGGACCATCGGGTGGTTGGAAGTGCATTAATAATCATCCGTGGATTGGGGAGGAGGAGGGGGGGGTCAGAGAGAAAAACCCCTCCGTTATCGTGTTTGAACAAGGCCCAATACACCCGGGATCCATTTGCTCTCTTTAACCGCTCCTTGCGCCTTCTGCAAACACTTCCCTTGCACGAGAAGATGTCGTCCCGGCAGAGAAAGGAGGAGATGTCCAACTGAGTCTCCATCACCCATGGTTCTCCTGCCTCCTGCCATGTCCTCTTAGGGTTGCTTAGCCGTGTAAAACCCAGATGAAGGGGTGCAGGGAGGAAGTCATTCGTTTTAGTGCGAATGTGAATGGAGGTCAGGGAATCCTGGGTTCAAATCCTGTTTTGCTTACAAAACTGACAGTCAGTTTTGTCTAGAAATTAAAGCACCAGGCTGGAAACCAGCAGAGGGTGAGTTCTAGTTCCGCCTTAGGCACAAAAGCTGGATGGCGGACTTTGGGACAATCCCCAGGAGACTTGTGAGTTCTAGTCCTGCCTTAGGCATGAAAGCTGGTTGTGTGACTTTGGGACAATCCCCAGGAGACTGTGAGTTCTAGTCATGTCTTAGGTTTGAAAGCTGGCTGGGTGACTTTGGGCCAATCACCAGGAGATAGTGAATTCTAGTTCCGCCTTAGGCATAAAAGCCAGCTGGATGATTTTGGGCCAATTACTGTCTCAGCCGAACTCACCTCACAGGATTGTTGTTGTGAGGAAAATAGGAGAAGGAAGGTATGTTGGAATACATTCTCTGCTTGAGTTATTTGTAAAAATAATATATGGCGGGATGCAAATCATTAAAATAAACTGCAAGCATAAGAGGGGCTTGCAAATAAATCACTGAAGCGACATTGTCCTGTCTGGAGATGGGAGCCAAAAGACTCGTGCCATCTTCAAAGGCACGACAACTTGAGGACCATGTCCTTAATTTGTGTAGGCGAGGAGCAAAAAATTGAGAAGCATTTGTGTTGTGCTCCTAAATTACACTCCTCTCCGAGCGGAGAATTGGTTTCAGCGCTGGGATTTGGGAATTGTGAGAATCCCACGGTTTAAAGGGCCCTAGATAACTTGGGTAGATAACTTAATTCGATATAAAGGCAGAGTCTTCTTTCAGGATCCAATCTGGGTCGGTCACCGGGACCAGAGGTTTTGCCTTCCGAGCTTTCGGACTCGTGCGGAAACCCATCCTCAGGGAACCGCTCTCTAGCAGAATGTGCGCGCTGTTCTGTGTGTGGTATTTATATGGTGCTTGTTGTGCGTGGCTTTTTAGATGTTGATTGGGGTGTGTTGATGGCTGGCTTTTAAGTCATTAGCTTTGTTTCCTTGTGGTGCCCAGCTCTCTCGCCTTCTAAGTACTTGATAAATCAGCACTCCTGTTTCCCAGCCTTCAATCGCTTCCCTGGCTGTTTTTGTGCCTGCTCGGCCAACAATCTTAGTAACTCCAAAATGGAATGTGGGTCCCAGGTCATTGCAGAAGACAAACCCTCTGGTCGGTCCCAGTGACCAACCCAGATTGGATTCTGCAACATTATCCCGGGACACGTCCGTTCGCCTTCGTTCACCAGAGGTTTCTGATTGCGCTGTGCTATTGGTGTGAGTGAAAATGCACTTACAGCACGGCTGGCTCAGGAATTCTGGGAGTTGAAGTCCACCGGTCGTAAAGGGGCCGTAATTTGCACTACGGATTTTAGTCGAGCTAGCACTGTGTACCTAGATAGAAGCAAAACTGTTCTTTCCTCTCCTGGTCAAAATGAAAGGGAATTAAGACGCATCTAATAGCTGCCGGTGGCCTTTATCCCACCCCCAAGGAAAATGCCAATCTCCTCCTAAAGCTATAATTGATGGCTAGGGGCGGGGGCTGCAGTGGATTGCCGGTGATATTTGACGTTCCCTTCGACGCAGCCTCTGCCGAAGAATCTCTGGCCTCTCGCTCGTTTCAGCTTAAATGAGCAGTGGTTAGCCTGGGATGATAATAATATGATGATTGCTTAATTATATCATAAGTAGAAAGGACCGTTTTGGTGCCTCCAAGCTGGAAGCTGATTGCGCATCAGTTATGACCCTACTTGGATTGGGGGGACTTGGCTGAAAGTCAACCCCACCGCCTTCATCCCTTCTTGTTTGGACTGCTGCACTGGGCTGTGCGTGGGTCTACCCTTGAAGACCCCCTAAGAGGTCCAGATGGGGGCAGCAGCCCAAGCGCTAGACAGACCACGGGCCCTCTTTGCCCCAGGGGACGCACCGGTGGCCCTTTCTTGAAGGTGATGGCCATCATGAATGAAAGCTGCCCGGGGATGAATATCTTCAGGAGCGCTGATTCTGTCTGGTTTCCATCCAGCTGAGAACATCCGTAAACGTTGGATCCCTCCTCTGGGGATGGACCTTCTCAGTGGCAGTCCTCTCCTTTGGAGGGACATCTTCCCAGATGGGTCCAGCTCCTTGCCAGTGAAGATCTGGCTCTTTTGAAGGCTTGAGGTGGAGGGGTGGGGGTGGGGGCAAAGTTATTGTGAAAAAGGAGGCCCCTGCTCTAGGATGTCTTGATGGGAGGTTATTCTCTTGATGCTCAGTTCATAGCAATTGTAATCTGTTCCTTCATATGATTTCTTTTGTTATTGTGACACACTGCTTTTAACAGAACAACAGACTGGGAAGGGACCTTAGAGGTCTTCTAGTCCAACCCCCTGCTCAACCAGGAGACCCTATGCCATATGAGACAATGGGCTGTCCAGTCCCTTCTAAAAAACCTCCAGTGATGGAGCACCCACAACTTCTGGAGGCAAGTTGTTCCACTGGTGAATTATTCTTGCTGTCAGGAAATTCCTCCTTAGTTCTAGGTTGCTTCTCTTCTTGATTAGTTTCCACCCATTGCTTTTTTGTCTTGCTCTCTGGTGCTTTGGAGAATAGAACATAGAATAACATGATTGGAAGGGACCTTGGAGGTCTTCTAGTCCAATCTCCTGCTAGAGCAGGAGACCCTATCCCATTTCAGACAGGTGGCCGTCCAGTCTCTTCTTAAAGACCTCCAGTGATGGAGCACCCACAACTTCTGGAGGCGAGATGTTCCACTGGTGAATTCTTCCAATTACCAGGAAATTCCTCCTTAGTTCCAGGTTGCTTCTCTCCTTGATCAGCTTCCATCCATCCATTCAATCCAATCCTTATTTCCTGCCCTGAATGGAGCTGAGTTTGCTTCCCAATTTTGGAGAGAAGGCTTAACTTCGGAATCGGTTGGTCGTGATGAATGCTTTTAATGAATCACTCTGGGAGGATGTTGCTCCCCTCTGGGAGGAGGCTTTGAAGGATTTCTAGCAGGACTTCCAGATTCTGGAACAGCTTTGTTCCCTAGGCCATCCGTCTGGCAGACTCGCAAGATTCGTTTTTCTCGCCATGTACAGTACATGTATACCTCCGAACTAGACTGTGTTGTTTCTCCGTGTCATAGAATATATGTGGGTACATGCATATGTATGTATTTATTTATTCTGTCATGGTTATGTAGTGTATATTGGAGGTGGTGATCCTTTGAGAGGTGTATGCAACGAGACTCGCAACATTCGTTTTTCTCGCCATGTACAGTACATGTATACCTCCGAACTAGACTGTGTTGTTTCTCCGTGTCATAGAATATATGTGGGTACATGCATAATGTTGTATTTATTTATCTTGTCATGTTTATGTTTCTCTTAGAGGGGGCGACCCTTTGAGAGCCGCATGCAACGTAATTTCATTTTAATGTATGCCGATCAGTGTACATTCAAAGTGACAATAAAGTTATTCTAAGTCTACGTTCTAAGTCTAAGGACTTTTGCCGCCCCCCCCCCCGAACGCAGCAGCCCAGAATAGCAATAGCACTTAGACTTATATACCGCTTCATAATGCTTTCCAGAAACCCTTCCAGGGCAGAGAAAGAAAGAAAGAACGAGGTGCCCCAGGCAGGGGTCACTAGCTCGGGGTACCAAGTGTGGCTGGGCTGCCTCCCAGCCGGTTGCTGTACGTGTCGGCAGGGCCCTGGGCTGCGTCGGTCAAGGGATGCGCTTGTCTGCACTCGGAATTGCTACCTGGCTGGATTGAAGTGCTTAAAAGCCGAGGTTGATTGCCAGAACCGGAGGGCAGCCGGTCGGCATAATGTGCTGATCGTGGGCACATAATCGGCCAGCCCGCATCAGCGGAGACCTGGAGTATTAAATCAGCGTTAGCCTTCGGAGGCCTTCAAGACAAACCTCGTGAGTCTCGAGTGGCCGGCTGAGATTTACATGCCTAATTTAATGCCGTGAAAAATCCCCCCTCCCCCCGGCGGAGAAGAGGGGGCTCCTGCCACCCGAAGTATTATTGATGGATAAATTTAGGAGGCTTTTTGAGCCTTCCCCCTCCCTCTTTTGCCTTGGCACATATGTCGAGGAAGGCTGTTGTCGGGGACGAGGGATGTAAACCGATTTAGCCCTGCTGGTCATGGGGATTCTGGAACTTAAAGAGATGTTTCCGTTTTGCAAATTTTGGAATTGTGGACAAGAGTTTGCTTTCAGCACATTTTAGATCCCGGTTTCTCCGTTTCTCTCTTCTCACCGGCCCCTGAGAAAAGCCATCGCTTAACTTCTTTGCCTATTTAAATTGTCAGTGTGCAGTGGGCACAGCTTTGTGCAACGACAATGATGATGATGATGATAGATTTTATTCTCGTTTCCTGATGCGTATTCATTGCTCTGTAGGAACTTGCAGTAATTAAAAAAACACAATATTAAAATACGGGCGCAATAACGGAGGCCGGCGTGACAGATAAAATACAGCCTTCAATAAAATCACTCCAACCTGGCAAATTAAAAACCTGCTGAAAGTACATCTTTGCCAGCCCCTCCAAAGGTAATTGGAGAAGAGAGCACCTTCACCTCCCCGAGCAGGGTTGGTTTGGCTACTCGGGAAAAATGTTCTCCACAGCTCTTCCTCAGCGCTGGAGAGAAGATAGACAAGGACTCCCACCCTCGATCTTAGAGCAGGGGTCTCCAACCTTGGGCACCTGAAGACCTGAGGACTTCAACTCCCAGAATTCCCCAGCCACCGGGCAATTTAACAAATGTTTCGCTTAACAGCAATTTTTTTTGGCTCAATTGTATAATAATCAGAATAGAGCTGGAAGGGACCTTGGAGGTTTTCTAGTCCCACCCTATGCTCAAGCAGGAGACCCTCCAGAAGTTGTGAATGCTCCAACATTGGAAGTTTTTAAGAAGATGTTGGATAACCATTTGTCTGAAGTGGTGTAGGGTTTCCTGCCTAAGCAGGGGGTTGGACTAGAAGACCTCCAAGGTCCCTTCCAACTCTGTTATTCTATTCTATTCTACCCTATACCATTTCATACAAGTGGCTGTCCAGTCTCTTCTTAAAAACCTCTAGTGATGAAGCGCCCACAATGTTTGGTGGCAAGCTGTTCCACTGTTTAATTGTCCTCACTGTTACGAAGCTTCTCTTTAGTTCTAGATTGCTTCTCTCCTTGATTAGTTTCCATCTGTTTCTTTTTGTCCTGCCTTCGGGTGCTTTGGAGAATAATTTGACCCACTCTTCTTTGTGGCAGCCCCTAAAGTACTGGAATACTGCTGTCATGTCACCCCTAATGCCTTCTTTTCTCTAGACTACATATACCCTTCAAATGTTCTTCATCTGTTTTAGTCTCCAGGCCTTTGATCATCTTAGTTGCTGTTCTCTGCACTTTTTCCAAAGTCTCAACATCTTTTTTGTAATGTGGGGACCAAAACTAGATGCAGGATTCCAGGTGTGGCCTTACTAAGGCTTTATAAAGTGGTACTAATCCTCTATGTGATTTTGATTCTACGCCTCTGTTTATACAACCAAGGATCGTATTTGCTTTTTTGGATGCTGCCGCACACGGCTGGCTCATGTTTTAAGTGATCGTCCATTAAGACTCCAAGGTCCCTTGTGAGGCACAAGGTCCCTTGTGGTCGTAAGTTGAGGACTACCTATATACCATCCTGCACAAATGATTGTCCAATCTTTTCTTGAAAACCTCCAGTGATGGAGCACCCATAACTTTGGGAGGCAAGCTGTTTCATTGATTGATCTGCTTGAGCACAGGGTTGGACTAGAAGACCTCCAAGCTCCCTTCCAACTCCGTTCTGTTATTCTCCATGAATGGCAAAGGGAATGTATGCACAATGCTGGCCTGTTTTAAACTTTAAGGTTAAACTTAGAGCAAAGCCTCTGTTCTGATTTTCTGAGCCTGAAAATCGGTTCTTGAGTTTGGCATCCCAAAACCAAACATATACATATAAACTGGGTGAAACTAGGCTTAATAGCAGTGACTGTGAGAGGGATCTTGGAGTCTTAGTGGACAACCAGCTAAACATGAGCCAGCAGTGTACAGCAGCTGCCAAAAAAGCCAATACAATCCTAAATTGCATTAACAGAGGGATACAATCAAGATCAAGTGAGGTACTAATACCACTCTATAAAGCCTTAGTTAGACCACACCAAGAGTACTGCATCCAGTTTTGCTCATCACACTATAAAAAAGATGTTGAGACTATAGAAAAAGTGCAGAGAAGAGCAACCAGGATGATTAGGGGACTGGAGGCTAAAACATAAACGGTTGCAGGAACTGGGCATGGCTAGTCTAGTGAAGAGAAGGACCAAGGGAGACATGATAACAGTCTTCCAATATTTGAGGGGCTGCCCCAGAGAGGAATGGGGTCAAGCTATTTTCCAAGGCACCCGAAGGCCAGACAAGGAATAATGGATGGAAACTGATCAATGAGAGATTCAACCTGGAAACAAGGAGAAATTTTCTGACAGTGAGAGCAATCAACCAATGGAACAGAAGTTGCCTTCGGAAATTGTGGGAGCTTCATCACTGGAAGCTTTGAAGAAGAGACTGGACCGCCATCTGTCAGAAATGGTGTAGGGTGGTGATGGCGAACCTATGGCATGTGTGCCACAGGTGGCACACGGAGCCATATCTGAGGGCACGCGAGGTGTTGCCCTATGTCAGCTCCAGTGCGCATGCGCACGCTGGCCAGCTGATTTTCGGCCTTCTTTTCTTCTTTCTTTTCAGGAAAGCCTCCTGAACCCTGGGGACAGCGAAAAATGGCCAAATGGGCCAAATGGAAGTTTGTTTCCTAACTTCCAGTTGGCCCGTTTGGCTGTTTTTAAGAGTCCGGAGGCTTCAGTGAGGGGGGAGGGCAGCGTGGGGGTTGTGCGCATGTGCAGGAGGGCATGGGTGTGGGCACGTGAGCCAAAAAAGGTTCATCACTGGTGTAGGGTCTCCTGCTTGGGCGGGGGGTTGCACTAGATGACCTACAAGGTCCCTTCCAACTCTGTTAATCTGTATCTGTAAGGCATCCCTTTTACCTTAATCACCTCCCCACCCTTTTCTGTTCTTTATAACTATTTTGGGCCCACGGATCTTAATAATAAATTAAAAGGGTCCCCAAGGGGAAGGTTGCGCAAGCTCCGGAGCCCTTCATCTTCCCACCGTCCGCGGGAACTATGACACGGGTCCTGTCGCACATCATTAACTCGCCATCACGCCTGCGATCTCCGCGTTGTGTAAAGAGTTCCTGCAGCAGACAAATGTGAAATGACAGATTCTAGAGACAGATTGCGGGGACGGTGTCGTACCCACCTCGACAGGTCCCGAAGATGGGGGAGGCTGAACGTATTAAACAGATGGGCGGGTGGCTTCTCAGAAAGACGGAGAGGAGGGTCTGAGCGACTGACGGGGAGATTCCTTTGGGGGGGAAGGAAACCGGCAGTGATTCACTTAACAACTGAAGCAAGAAAGGCCGTAAAATGGGGCGAAACTCACTTAACAAATGTCTCGCTTAACAACAGAAATAGAACAGAACAGAATATAACAGAATAACAGAGTTGGAAGGGACCTTGGAGGTCTTCTAGTCCAACCCCCTGCTTAGGCAGGAAACCCTGCAACACTTCAGACAAATGGTTATCGAACATCTTCTTAAAAACTTCTTAAAGTGTTGGAGCATTCACAACTTCTGGAGGCAAGCTGTTCCACTGGTTAATTGTTCTAACTGTCAGGAAATTTCTCCTTAGTTCTAGGTTGCTTCTCTCCTTGATTAGTTTCCACCCATTGCTTCTTGTCCTGCCTTCTGATGCTTTGGAAAATAAGTTGGCCCCCTCTTCTTTGTGGCAGCCTCTCAAATACAACTTCTGGAGAGAAGCTGTTCCATTGATTAATTGTTTTCACTACTAGGAAGTTTCTCCTTCGTTCAAAGTCAGTTCTCTCCTTGATTAGTTTCCATCTGTTGCTTCTTGTTCTACCCTCAGGAGCTTTGGAGAAGAGTTTGACTCCCTCTTCTTTGGGGCAGCTCCTGAGATATTGGAACACTGCTATCATGTCTCCCCTAGTCCTTGTTCTTCATATGTTTTAGCCTCCAGTCCCCTAATCATCTTTGTTGCTCTTCTCTGCACTCTTTCTAGAGTCTCAACATCCTTTTCTACATCGTGGCGACCAAAACTGAATGCAGTATTCCAAGTGTGGCCTTACCAAGGCCTTATAAAGTGGTATTAACACTTCACGTGATCTTGATTCTATCCCTCTGTTAATGCAGCCTAGAACTGTGTTGGCTTTTTTGGCAGCTGCTGCACACGGCTGGCTCATATTTAAATGGTTGTCCACTAGGACTCCAAGATCCCTTTCACAGTTACTACTATTGAGAAAGGTACCACATATACTGTACCTGTGCATTTTGTTTTTCTTGCCTAAATGTAGAACCTTACTTTTTTCACCCTTGAATTTCATTTTGTTAGATAGCGCCCAATGTTCAAGTCTGTCAAGATCCAAACTCAACCTTAAGGGTTGAGTTTGCTTGTATATGCTTGTATACCGTTTGTTGGACAATGCTGGTAGAAGAAATCCAGTTCAGCAGAAATTGTTGGGCTAAAACAAGCATGTCATTGATGAAGATGTTGAAGAGTCCTGGGCCTAAAACAGAGCCTTGGTGTACTCCACTCCATACTTCCCTCCATGTAGATGCAGTTCCGTTGAGGACTACACGTTGAGTGTGGTTGGTCAGCCAGTTTTGAATCCATCTGGTGGTGGTGCTGTCTAACCCACATTTTTCTACTTTATCTAGTAGTAGGTTATGGTCTACTTTATCAAATGCCTTACTGAAGTCCAAGTAAATTATATCGCCTGTTGGGCTCAGTTGCACTCGTAAGTCAAGGACTACCAGTATATAAGGAATGATGATATATGGTTATAGTATACATATCATTAATGATAATTCTTGGTGTGATTGCCCTGGGCACAATATGGGTGAGCCTGGGGGCTCCCGGGATGGTCACCCCACCCCGTTCCCGGCTGTGTCATTGTTCTCAGATTCTGACTTTCCCTTCAAATGGTCCAAATGCTGAAGCCCAGGAACCATCTTCTCCTGCATTCTGCCCCAACTCTTATTCCATTAGTCTGGATTAAGCTTGTACTTCCTTATATTGATGGCTGGAAACACGGCAGTTTTTGCTTCGGCTTCGGTTTTTTACATTATGGATCTCGGAGGCTTGCAGACAGATGACTCTTCCTTACAACTAAATTGTGAATGATGTGCGCGTCTCAGCTCCAGAGGCCCTGGGATGCTTTGCACAACATTCCCTCCCGCAGCCCGAGTTCGTCACAGGCTTGAGTTAGTCCAACTGGCTGGCATGGCTTGGTCAGGAAAGGCTGGGCCTAGGAATAAGAACCCTGTCTTTGGGGGTTCAGGGGTCTCCGTGGCTGCGCCCTGGATCAGAATACAGAATAGAAGAGTGGGAAGGGACCTTGGAGGTCTTCTAGTCCAACCCCCAGCTCAAGCAGGAGACCCTATACTATTTCAGACAGGTGGCTGTCCATTCTCTTCTCAAAGACCTCCAGTGATGGAGCAGCCACAACTTTTGGACGGAAGCTGTTCCACTGGTTAATTGTCCTCACTGTTAGGAAGTTTGTCCTTATTCTAGGTTGCTTCCCTCTTTGATTAGTTTCCATCCATTGTTTCTTGTCCTGCCTTCTGGTGCTTTCAGAATCAGAATAGAGCTGGAAGGGACCTTGAAGGTCTTCTAGTCCAGCCCCCTGCTCAAGCAGGAGATCCTATACCATTTCAGACAAGTGACTGCTTTGGAGAATAGCTTGACTCCCTCTTCTTTGTGGCAGCCCCTGAGATATTGGAGCACTGCTACCATGTCACCCCTAGTCCTTCGTTTCATCAGACTAAACATACCCAGTTCCAGCAACCGTTATTTGTATGTTTTAGCCTCCAGTCCCCTAGTCATCTTGGTTGCTCTTCTCTGCACTCTTTCTAGAGTCTCAACATCTTTTTTATAGTGTGGTGACTAAAACTGGATGCAGTACTCTAGGTGTGGACTTACTAAGGTTTTATAGAGTGGTATTTAACACTTCACGTGCTCTTGATTCTATCCCTCTGTTAATGCAGCCTAGAACTGTGTTGGCTTTTTTGGCAGCTGCAGCACACGGCTGGCTCATATTTAAATGGTTGTCCACTAGGACTCCAAGATCCCTCTCACAGTTACTACTATTGAGAGAGGTACCACATATACTGTACCTGTGCATTTGTTTTTTCTTGCCTAAATGTAGAACCTTACTTTTTTCACCACTGAATTTCAAGTATTGAAATTCCTGGTAATGAAGAAAAGTTGTGTGCGTGTTGGAAGTATTTGTGTGCAAGTTCAAACACACAATTCACATCGTAAGTCGCGGACTACCTGCAGACGAAGAAAAGTGGCAATCAGTCAGTCAGGGCAAAATCGTATTCGGACTGGCAAAGAAAGGGTGATGGGCATTTTCACCCCCAGCGTTGGCTTGCGTGTAATTCTTGAATTACTGCTTTCATAAAAAGCTGCAGATTCGCCTCCAGTTCTCTTCCAGCTAGCAAGTCTTCTCCTAGCAGCGGGCCCGACTCCCAGATTGATTGGATCCATGGAGCGAACTCTCCTCCACGACCATTATAAATATTGCTGTTGTGTGCACTAGCTTAATGGAGATATTTATTAAGGATGGGTAGCAGAGACGATCATGGGGGGGACACCATTTTGAATGTTCCCTTTGCTTCTTGCAAGCTGCAGAAACGGGGAGGTTTTTGCTCTGGTGGATCAGACCCAAGGCTAGGAGAGACCGGCAGGGATCCCTTTGATCTTAAAGCCACGGCCGCCAGCCCTGAATGTGGTTCTTTCTTGGCTTGTGTAGCTTTCTCTGCGGATAGAGAAATTTCCAAGAGGAAAGAGAAGCAAGAATTTCAATGTTCTTTTTAAATGTTTCTTGTGCTGTAAGCTGTCCGGTGTCGTTTGAAACGAGATGGGCAGCAAATAAATTTCCTTAATAAAAATAATAAGTAGTAAACAAGAATGACAAGAGCAAAATAATGTTTGATAAAATTTAGTAAAGTGCTCTACGCTGGACTTTGGTTGCGGGAGAAAGTTTTACAACTAACATAAGAAAGGGACTTTCGGTGTAAACTTGTTGTCCTGAGGTTGGGTTTTAAGAGGCTCCCCTTTCGGCATTCCTTGATAGGAACTCGAATTTAATACAGGTAGCCCTCGACTTACGACCACAGTTGTTAAGTGAGTTCTCTTAAGTGAATCACTGCAGTTGTTAAGTTAGTAACTCAGTTGTTAAGCCTTGCTTGTCAGAAAGTCACAAAAGGTGAGTTAGTAACTCAGTTGTTAAGCCTTGCTTGTCAGAAAGTCACAAAAGGCGATCACATAACCCCAGGACACTGCAACCATCATAAATATGAACCGGTTGCCAAGCGTCTGAATTTAACAGAATAACAGAGTTGGAAGGGACCTCGGAGGTCTTCTAGTCCAACCCGCTACTCAGGCAGGAAACCTTATACTATTTCAGACAAATGGTTGTCCAATCTCTTCTTAAAAACTTGAAGTGTTGGTGCATCCATAACTTCTGGAAGGAAGCTGCTCCATTGATTAATTGTTCCCACTGTCAGGAAATTCCTCCTTAGTTCTAGGTTGTTCTCTCTTTAACAATCTTCCATACCTTATTTATTGTCCTGCCCTCTGGTGCTTTGGAGAATAAGTCAATCCCCGCTTCTTTGTGACAGAACCTCAAATATTGGAAGACAGTTATCATATCAGAGCCGTGGTGGTGCAGTGGTTAGAATGAAGTTGCTAAGTTAGTAACACGGTTGTTAAGTGAATCTGGCTTCCCCATTGCCTTAGCTGGTCAGAAGGTCGCAAAAGGCGATCACATAACCCCAGGACACTGCAACCATCATAAATATGAACCGGTTGCCAAGCGTCTGAATTTAACAGAATAACAGAGTTGGAAGGGACCTCGGAGGTCTTCTAGTCCAACCCGCTACTCAGGCAGGAAACCTTATACTATTTCAGACAAATGGTTGTCCAATCTCTTCTTAAAAACTTGAAGTGTTGGTGCATCCATAACTTCTGGAAGGAAGCTGCTCCATTGATTAATTGTTCCCACTGTCAGGAAATTCCTCCTTAGTTCTAGGTTGCTTCTCTCCTTGGTTAGTTTCCACCCATTGCTTCTTGTCCTGCCCTCAGGTGCTTTGGAGAATAGCTTGACCCCCCCCTTCTTTGTGGCAGCCCCTCAAAAATTGGAAGACTGCTGTCATGTCCCCCCTAGTCCCTCTTTTCTTTCAACTACTAGACATACCCAATCCCAGCAACTGTTCTTCGTATGTTTTATTTTGATCACGTGGCCATGGGGATGCTGCAACGGTCATAACGTGGGAAAAACGGCCATCAGTCCCTTTTTTTCAGTGCTGTTGTAACTTTGGTCACTAAACGAACTGTTGTAAGTCGAGGATTCCCTGTATTTGGTCTTGTTTGAGGCTCGATTGTGCATGAGCGGGAAGGTAAAATTGCCATTACCTTTGTTGTTTGAGAACTGGACACGTTCATCCTGATATTTTATGCAGCTGGGTCTCCACAATGCATTTTACTCGTTCCGTGCCTTTTATCCAATTTGTTCTAAACAAGAGAGACCCTAATTGAAATGGCTTCTGAGATGGGCTGTCCCTTAATATCTGCCCCGCAGCAAAGAAAATGTGATTATTTTGCTTAAACTTGGCAATAAATACTTTAAAAACACAGGTTGCTATTTCAAGGGGGTCAGCTTTATTGCTAATATAGAATAAACCATGAATTCTTATGTGACGTTTTAAAAAAGACTTGTCCTGGCATTGCACGAAATAGTTTTTAAATATCTTCATAGCAATTCAACTCTGAAGAATCACAGGCAGCAGACGGAGAAAATAATGCGTGGAAGCCAAAATGGCAGAAAGAGTTGTGGCTTTTAAACAGTGACAAATACAGGTACCGTAGTCCTCGACCTACGACCACAATTGTGCCCAACGTTTCTGTTGCTAAGCGAGACAGTTGTTAAGTGAGTTTTGCCCCATTTTACGACTTTCTCGCCAGAGTTGTTAAGTGGATCACTGTAGTTTTGCAATTAGTAACACGGTCGTTAACTGAATCTGGCTTTCCCCGTTGACTTTGCTTGTCAGAAGGTCGCCAAAGGGGATCTCGTGACCCCGGGACGCTGAGACTGTCATAAATACGAGTCAGTTTCCAACTGTCCGAATTTTGATCACGGGACCACGGGGATCCTGCAACTGTCGTAAGTGTGAAAAACGGTCATAACTCATTTTTTCCAGTGCCATGCTAATTTTGAATGGTCACGAAACGAACTGTTGTAACTCGAGAACTTTCTGTGTTTTGCAGCAAAATATATATTTTGGGGGTGAGGTCTCGATTTGAAGTAGTAACCAGGGGGAGAGAGAAATTATAAATCAGTTGACGTTCAGAATTAACGACAAGTGAGAGAGTCACTTTCTTTCTAACACAGCAGTGTGTTGAAGAGGTTTGGCAACTCTGCAGGTTACCAGGATAACTCTCCAACAGGGAATGAAATTTTGGGGAGTTATGGGGAGGAAATGGTCAGGACCCATCCCGGGTCCTGGAAGGGAGAAAAAAAAAATCCGGAATAAATCCATCAATATTGACTTTTTAAAATTTGGATTCAAAAATTGTGTTTTGACAGAGTTTATCAATGGTTGGTTGGTTTTTATTTAAATTTATTAATCCCTTCAACTCCAGTGGATTTTTATTGAATAAACTTAGTGGCTATAGGACAGGTGTCCAAATTTGACAACTTTTAAGTCTTGTGGACTTCAACTCCCAGAATTCCCCAGCCAGCGCATGCGTTGGCTGGGGAATTCTGGGAGTTGAAGTCCACAAGTCTTAAAGTTGTCAAATTTGGAAATCCCTTGCTATAAGTTAAGAGAATACATCCTCTTTTGGAGCACTAACTGTTGAAAAACCAGAAAGCTAAGTTACTTTTTTCTCTATAGCCTGTCCTCTTTTTTTCTGCACTCTCCAATTTTCCTTTCTCCCTGTTCCTTCTCTCCTTTTTTCCCCTTTTAATTCCGCCCCCCCCTTTTTTTGGTATTTTATCTTCATTTGAAATTCAATAACGTTCTATTTAAAAAAACAAAAACCCAGAGAAGGACTAAATGAACCCTTTTCTCCAGGGGGGAGGAATTAAAAAGAATCCCTCAAGGTCCCGCGTTCATTAAATGATCTTGACTTAGGCAAAAAAAAATAATAATTTAGCAACGATAGCTCCTGTTAATATTCCCTATTAATGTGGCTCCATCCTTTGATCCTGCAAAGAATCCGGAAGCTTCCTCTCTCCCCCCATTCTTGGGGAATAGAGTTGAGATGGATAACGTTTTCTCCCGCCCCCCGCCCCCCCCAAATGTCCTTGACTTAGGTGTTGGATTAAAACCCATCGTATTAAAAAAAAAAAAACCACCTCATTTTCAGGGCCTCCAGCTCAGATTTTTTTAACAAACGTACCAGCTCTTTTGTGCACCAAATGGCTCTCTCTATACTCTGTAAATTGCTTTAATGGAATTGGAGGATTTAGTGTGCACAGCCTGGAAATGCACGTGGATCTGACCGGCGAGGGCACCTGTCTTTCCGTGGCATTACCGCCCTTCACTAAGCCCCGCTGGAATCTGTGCGGAAGTCCATTCGGCACGCGGAATTAGCACCGCTGATTTGGCACTAAATTCCCCTCGAGCATCTGCAGCCGAAACCCATGGCCGCTGGCCGAGGCAAACGTTCCCCGGGCCCTCGGAGCCTCATAAAAAGCCTTTTCAAAAAGTTTTCCAGGATGGCGGTTTCGGTGGTCTTCCAGCGGAGCGCAACGGGACCCCCGCTCGGGCCCACCGGTGAGTGATGCTCCCTCGTAGGGGTTTATTACCTGTTAAACAGCACCAGCAACTCGCGAGCATCAAAGCCCTGCGATCGTCATAAACCTCTGGCATAAGCAGAAGATTTTTTTGGTTTTTTGTTTTCCATTTTCCAAAGCGGAATTAAATGCTCTTCCTTGAACGAAAGGAGCAAGCCAACTTTGCGAGCGATATAAAATTAACCTCTGACTGCGCCACTCCCCGGGAACATCTTGAGCAGCTTGCAGGCTAATCACCCCTCTCTAATCCTTGGCTTGGCTTTCGCGCCGAAATTGGCTACTCTGTAATAGAGTCATCCTGGCTCTCTTTTTTTTCCTCCCAGCACCTGGGATTTGAGCTAGCCGTGGGGGGAAGAAACCAGGACGCGCACCGTTGAGCCGAGCAGCAGCGTGGCACAAACGCTGTTCAGATGTCACTGATGGAACCCAAAGCGCCAATTAAAGGGGATTTTTGCCGGGAGGGTTCGGAGGCGTGACGTGCTGCGCTGGCTTTATTGACCAGCACGGGGACAACTGCTTGGGAACAACCAGAGGCCTCTCCTCTTCCAGAAACCCTCTTCGCTTCTCCTGAAGTTTCGATGTGGAGAAGGAAGTGGGATGCCCCGAAGGTGCTTTATTCCCAAATGGCAAAGGGGATTTTCTTGGGTTTTTGAAAGGAAAATAAACCAAGAAAGTTCAGTTTTTCCTTTTTTTGGAAAGACAAGCGTCACCTAGATGACGGAGAATCTCAATGGACCAAGTGGGACGTCAGCATTTTTGGTCCCCTCTCCTGTCTCTTATGGCTTGCTGTCTTCTCTTGGGTCCTGAAAGATGTGCCAGCTAATCCCAAAGGGGCTTTTTTCAACAGGCAACTGGACTTTCCTGTTTTTCCTTGAAGACGTTTTGTTTCTCATCCAAGAAGCTTCTTCAGCTCTGACTCGATGGTGGGGAATGAAAGGGTTTATACTCCTTGCAGATGGCTGGTCATTTGCATCCTTTTAGAGAGTCCTTGAGACCACTTGGAGGTTTATCTGTGTCCTCAGGGTCACCTGAGTGGTGCAAATAGTTCCTGTAGTCTGCAATTTCTCTCTCTCTGGATATCCATTCCTACTCCCACACCATTCCAAGGGTGTTCATCCCAAATTGTGTAGCTAAACGTCTGTATAGATTCTCAGTCATCCAGGTCATGGTTGTCCCAAAGGTTCTTTTTTTCAGGAGGCAACTAAAAGAAAAAGCAAGAAAGTCCAGTTGCCTCCTGGGAAAAAAAAAACACCTTTGGGACAACCATGACCTGGATGACTGAGAATCTCTACAGACTTTTAGCTATACAATTTGGAATGAACACCCCTTCGAATGTGGGAGTAGGAATGGATTTCCAGAGGAAAAAATTGCAGACTACAGGAACCATTTGCACTACTCAGGTGACCCTGAGGACACAGGTAAACCTCCAAGTGCTTCAACGACCCTCTTAAAGGATGCAAATGACCAGCTGTCTGCAAGGAGTATAAATCCTTCCATTCTCCACTATCCTGTCAGAGCTGAAGAAGCTTCTTAGATGAGAAGTGAGGTGCCTCCTGAAAAAGCCCCTTTGGGACAACCAGGACCTGGAGAACTGAGAATCTCTACAGACATGAGCCAACTATTGGTTTTTTTTTTTTTAAACGCCTTCTTTATATTTTAAACCTATGAATATATATGCAAGTAGTCCTCGACTTACACCCATTTCTTTAATGACCAAGTTACAACAGCACTGAAAAAAGCGACTTGCGACCATTTTTCACTCTTACGACCTTTGCAGCCTTCCCATGATCCAAATTCAGACGCTTGGCAACTGACTCACATTTACGACGGTCGCCCTGTCCCTGGGGACACATGATTTTCCCTTTTGCCACCTTCTGACAAGCAAAGTCAACGGGGAAGCCAGATTCACTTAGCAACCATGTGACCAACTGAACCACGGCAGTGATTCGCTTAACGACTGTGGCAAGAAAAATCCCAAATGGGGCGTAATTCATTTCAAAACGGTCTTGCTTAGCGGCGTAGAATTTGGGTTGAGTCGTGGTCGTCGGTCGAAGACTATCCCTACTACTAAAATTCTCATTGTGTTTCCCTGATGTCTGTTTGCACCCGCAAGTTAGCCCAAATGGCGCATTATATATGGCAGGCCATATTTAGTTTTGGATGCTATTTGGAACGCTGACAATATATCATGATTGTTTTTGAATCGAGAGACTGAAAATCCGCTACCTTAGGAATGCATAAAAAAATCTGGGACTTCACTGGAATTGAAATTTTCACAAAAGCAAAATGGGAAGACACAGTGGGGGGGGGGGGAGAGAAGGGGAAAGAGAAGTGAGGAGGGGTTAGGGTTAGGGTTAGGACTCCCTCTGTTGTGGTAAAATAAAGCATTAACATCAAACCACAACTTGTTTACTTTTCCATCATAATGTAAACTAGCCATTTCTATAAAAACAAATCAGTCTAATTGGGAAAACCCAAAAATCGAAGTTTCATTTTTTCCCCCTACCTCAAGCACAAAGCCCAGAAGCGGTTTCCAAGTAGAAACAAAAGTATTTCTATTCTTTTCTTTGATCAAAACGGTCAGTTTTAATTGTTTCTGCCAACTCCCATCAGCTTCTGTAGCCAGGAAACTTTCACCGTTTAAGCCAATTTGATTTGCAAAGTTGTGGCCGTGGCTGTGTCCCCGCAGTCCCGTGCTTGCGATTTCCGACGCTGCCTGCCGATTTCCCTCAAGGAAAGTCGATGGGGAAGCCAGCAGGAAGTCGAAAGCCTCTCCCCCTCCCATGGTTTTTTCCCACACTTCAAAGAAGGGACACGCCCTGCCCCTCTTTTGATCAGCCCCCAAGATTGGGAGGACAGTCCAGCCCTGGGGGCAAATTCAAGGCCCTCACCCGAGACAGCTTGCGAGTAGTATAAAAACAATTCATTTTTGCATTTCATGTTGCTTACCGCTGGGATATACCCGCAGACGAACAGCGCTAGACGCAGTGGTTTCTTCCGTATTAGCCCGTTTTAAAAGTAAAAATGGAAAAATCTGTTAAAAATAGAGCAATGCACTGGAAGAACGAAAGAGAGGATGATTCCTGGATAGGCTCTCTGGGCTGCTTGTGTTGAAATTGAAGAAACGTCGTTAAGATTCACTTAACACCTGTGGCAAGAAAGGTCATAAAACGGGCAGGGGGTTGGACTAGAAGACCTCCAAGGTCCCTTCCAACTGTCATTCTCTATTCTATTCTGCATTTTCTTCCCTCCCATCCTCTTGTAACCAGGAGACTCGGGCTGGAGGCTCATGGTGGGGTGGGGGCTTCTGGATCTCCCGAGGAGTGGCTTGGCCATCCGAGTAAGAACCCACCGAGAGGAAATGAGCGCTGCGTTTGGAGCCACCTGCTGCGCGTGGGCATGGCTCCTCCGTGACTGTGGGGATAATGAGGTATGGCAGCGTGTGGAGGGGGGGGGAAACGCAGCCAAAGAGCTGGGGAGCATCCTAATGATGCGCTTTGCTGGACTGTGCAATGCCTGCTTGTCATCGGGGAGAACTGAGAAATGCGCCCGGAGACACTTTTCAGTCTTTGGAAAAGATTCTCTCTCTCTCTCTCTCTCTCTCTCTCTCTCTCTCTCTCTCTCTCTCTCTCTCTCTCTCTCTCTCTCCCTCTCTCTCTCTCTCTCTCTCTCTCTCTCTCTCTAGAACTAGAACTAGAACTAGAACTAGAACTAGAACTAGAACTCCCAGTCTCCTGGTGATTGGCCCCGAAGTCACCCAGCTGGCTTTCATGGTGAGGGCAGAACTAAAACTCCCAGTCTCCTGGTGATTGGCCCGAAGTCACCCAGCTGGCTTTCATGGTGAGGGCAGAACTAGAACTCCCAGTCTCCTGGTGATGGGCCCAAAGTCACCAGTTAGTGGGGGCTTTTCTTGAGCTTCCAGAAGGAGCTCCGTTCTCTTTTCTTCCTTGTCCTTCCTGCCAAGCCTTGTCTGCTTATATCGCGTCCCTTTAGGTCCACCCTGGTTCCTTTCCCAAACTCCCCGCCAAGACTTCCATCCTTGGCCTGCCCCTTCTGTCTTCCCTCTCGGGCAGGGTCTTCCGGAATCGCGAAGGCAGCCCAGGAGCAAAAAAGCCCCACACTCAGCAATGTGCCCGAGCCTCTCCGGGTCCGTGCGAGCCCCCGAACGAGCCTCGGGGTGATGAATGATGCTCATATCCCATTCAGATATGATGCCAGCAGTTTCTTTGTGGTTTGCCTTCCATTGCGGTAGTAAAGTTTTTAATTAGGAAAGCTAATGAGATCGATTAGTCATTAGGCCTGACCTCTGGATCTCGGGCGAGGAGGCGCATGGTGTGCGCTGGGCTGATAACAGGGACGCCGGGGCATTGTTCGTAATAAAAGCGGAGAGCGTTTGAGTTGAGTGAAACGTGCCACGGGGAATACATCACGGCCGGTGGGGGTGGGGGGAGGAGAGAAACATCGCAACCCCGGGAGCCTGTAATGAAGGGAATTAAACCAACATCCTATCTAAATAACATGATTATCTACACAAAAGCTCTCGGCCAGGAAGGGAGAAGAGAAATCGGAGCGCCGACAGACGGCCCTTCCGTGCCAGGCGCTGCACCGCGGCCTCGGTCGATGCAGGCCCTCCGGAAGAAAAGTCGGGGGGGGGAGGAGGGCTTCCCCCAGATAGGGGGGTGCGGGGGGTCTTCCAGGTGGGATCCCGAAAGGTCTCCTTCCTGCTGGATCTCCACCTGGACCTCTCTGGGATGGAGTTCCTGCCTTGGCTGGCAATGGGGAGAGAGGATGGGGGCGATTGAGTCTCTGGGTCATTGCAGGTAGTGTTCGACTTACGGCCACTCATTTAGTGGCCATTCGGAGTTGCAACGGCACTGAAAGAAGTGACCCAAGGCTGTTTTTCCATACTTGCAGCCGTAGTAGCATCCCTGCGGTCAGGTGATCAAAATTTGGACACTTGGAAACTGGCATGTACTTACGTTGGTTGCGGTGTCCCGGGGTCACGTTACCCCATTTTGCGACCGTCTAACAAGCAAAGTCAATGGGGAAGCCAGATTCACTTAACGTCCGGGTTACTAAGTTAACAATTGCAGTGAATCACTTAACAAGTGCCCGGATTTCTTTTCTATATTTCTTTTCTTTTCCCTCCCCCTCGTCTTAGTTTTCCACTACTTTTTTCTTTTTGTATTTTATATTTTTTTTAAAAAAAGCCAATAAAATCATATATGGGGGGGGGAGGAGAGAGAGAGAGAGAGAGAGAGAGAGAGAGAGATTATATCTATATATCTTTCTAGATAGATATAGAGATATAATAGATATCTATAGATCTCTCTCTCTCTCTCTCTCTCTCTCTCTAGATCGAGAGCGCGTCGGGGAGGGAAAGAGTATAGTTCTTGGTGGTCGCTGTATCATTAAAAAAAAAAATATCTCTCTCTCATCTCTC